>OY997391.1:6458830-6937180 GCA_963921505.1 Phakellia ventilabrum
CCCCCTTCCCCTCCCCCCACCCCCTCCCCTCCCTTCTCCCTCCCCCTCCCCTTCCCCTCTTCCTCTCCCCCACCCTCTCCCCTCCCCCTCCTCCCCCTCTTCCTCTCTCCCACCCTCTCCACAGGATGAAGTACTGCCAGCAGATTGCTTCTCCCCGGACTTTGACCCTAGCATTCGTGGGCAGTGCATCGGGCAGTGCAGGGTCAATGACCGAGTAGCCCTCTCATTTTTCATTGGAGCACTTTTTGCTGTCTCCTTTGCCCTCAGTAGGAGCACCTCCAACCACCAGTACCTCAGGTTAGTGGGCAGTGGTCTGTGTCTGTGTTGCTAAGATGTTGCTAGGGTGCAGGGCTGCAATAGCTGGTTGCTAGAGTGTATGGTGAAAGGATGCGAGATGGTGATGCGTGTAAAAACGTAGTGCAGAAATAACAGAATTTCATTCCCTTTTGCGCTATGATTCTTTATATGGTACTTCAGTAGTGAGGCTGCCAGAATGGTAATAAAAGCAAAAACAGTACTGAACAGATTTAGATCTCGAGGCTAGTCATAAGCAGTACTCTGTCACCTGATGTTTTATAAATGAAGTACCGATTAATTATTTTGTTTGTGTTGCCTGTATACTGAGCGCATAAAACTACACACAGGACATACCTGGAGGTCTTGGAATCAGTAGTGGGGTGGTAGCGAGTGTGAAATAATGCATTCATGAACTGTAATAACCTCTGGTCATAACACAATCCATGTACTTTGTTTTGGATGTGGTTGATGACTTCACATAACAGCTATGGGTGTGGTCTCTCCGCCCTCCATAGGGACCTGTTCATGCGGGGCTGCAGGAAGCTAAAAAGCTGCATGGGTAAGAGGGAGACCCCAGCAAAGACAGAGCTGGACCTCACAGACCCTCTTGAGAAAATCTACTGCGATACGCTGGTAAGGGGTTGGCCCTCTGAGGGTGTGAGCTCATGCATCGGTGTTGGTAGCACCAGCGGATGATGTGTGTTTCCTCTGCAGTGCAATCGGCTGATGTCCGACTTCTTGGCTGGGATGTTCATCTTTGTGTTCGCGACTGGCTTGAATTTGACCACCGTCTTCTGCCTCTCTGAGGTGAGGCCTCACAGAGTGATGAGGGTACCCGCCGGGCACACCAAGATTGCATATGCTTTCTGTGTCTGATTGTCTGTGTGTGTATCTGTCTGTCTCTGTGTCTGTAACTATTATGTGCGCGCCCTCTCTCCCTCTCTCTCTTCCCTCTCTTCCCTCCCTCCCTCCCTCCCTCCTTCCCTCCCTCCCTTCCTCCCTCCCTCCTTCCCTCCCTCCCTTCCTCCCTCCCTCCTTCCCTCCCTCCCTTCCTCCCTCCCTCCCTCTCTTCCTAGATCCCAGCTTATGTGATCTTTGGTATCACGTGTGTGCTGGGGATGGTGAACCACTACTTGCTGCCACACATCCGCAAAGAGATGCCCTGGCTGTGCTGCAGCGAGCCGATCATCAAGGCAGAGGAATGGGACTCCTTCGAGGTCTCAGGTCTGTTCACCTCTTGGGTACGAGCCTGCCCCCTGGGAACCTGGGAATGAGACTATGATGTGTCATGAGAACCTGGGAATGAGACTGTGATGTGTCTATGGGCTTGACCAATCCACCTTTCTTCTCCCCTTCTCCATTCCATCAGAAACTCCAAGGGTTACAGTGCTAGAGCGACTCCTGCAGGCAGGGCTGTTTCTAGAGAAGAACGTTTTCTATCCGCTTTCCTTCCTCTACGCCTTCAACCTCAGTCTCCTGCGCTACAAGATCACATTTGGAGACTTGTGAGTTGCTGCTCTTGGCTCTGAAAATATCTGCCAAGCTGTAGACACACACACATACACCCACACCCACACACACACACACACACACACAACACACACAGTGGAGCTGCACTGATTCTGACGGTCACTGGAATGAAACTCATCCGTAGTTCCTACACAGAGCTCTCCCGACAGCACATCATTTTCACCTTCACCCTGTTGTTCTTTAACTTTGACTACGCTCACCTCTCGGAGGGACTTCCCCTTGATTACTTCATCATAGCCATCCTCTTCTATAAGGTATGCAGCGTTTATACAGGGTAGGGGGGTATCCTGAGATTTCACCCCTTCAACAGATCTTTTACATGTATGAGAGTTTATATTTTTGATACTCATTAATTTTACCCCTGGGCCCCAGTGGCCACCTACATTTCAGGGAGCATTCCCCGTGGGCATGGTTCCAAATGCATTTATGGATCTTCCACCCCCACTGAAAATCCTATATGAATGCTAAGTTTGGGGACTCCCTCATCAGTATGACTGGAGTGGATGGACCCTCCTTCCCTCCCTCTCGTCCTCCCTTGTCTCCAAACCCATCGTTTTTCTTTCACTGCCCTCCTCCCTCCCCCTCCCCCCTCCCCCCTCCCCCCCCCTCAGTTCTACGACCTCTTCCTGAAGCTGTACTTCATCTACATTTACATCGCCCCCTGGCAGACCTCATGGAGTTCTCCAGGACACATCATTGTGCAGCCGCTGCTTATCCCACGTATCCTCTCGTACCTCTCTCCCCCTCCCTCCTGCCACTTCTCCCACTGACCTCTCTCCCCCTCCCTCCTGCCACTCCTCCCACTGACCTACTCCTGCCACGTGCCGTCTCGTCTCTTGCTGTTGTCACTATTAGTTAAAAGATGTTTTTATAGATGTAAATTCAGATCCACAGCACAAAACGGAAGCGTGTTTTTGCTAACAAGTGATCAGCAGGAGGTCTTCTAGCCTCGTCCCCAGGCTCCACTCCCCAGCTTTTCTCGCACCGAGCCTACCCCGCCCCATGCGTTCATACATGTCCCCACAGAGGGCCTGTCATTTTTTTGGTATGTGCGTGACCATGGCGATGAAATTCTAACTCACGTACTTACTGTAGCACGGCTAGCGATCGTGAAATGTTGCAGCTGGTCATTCTCTGTTTCCAATCCTGGTTGTAGTATGCACTCTCTCTCTTTGCTGCCAATCCCTTTGCCATATGAGCCTCATCTAATTTCATTAGCTGCCGCAGTTGAATGTCTGGCATCCTGAAAGCCCCTGCAAAGGAATGGGATGACTGAAACCCGACACCAGAGTCACATGCAGCGCCACACACAGTGGATGGTGCTGCTCCAGCCTTTAGAGGACCACTGCTAAGCAGTGGATGGCCAGCAAATGAATGAATGTGTAGCAAGTTTCCTCAGTTCTCTTCTGTAAAGAATAATAATGCACACGCTAGGAGATATTTAGGCCCCTCCCTTTGACCACACCCTCCACCTTTTAATATTTCTTCCTTAACCCCTTGGCCCCCAGACAGCCCAGTCATTTTCTTAATGGCATTAATTGGCTCAATCATGGGTGCCCCCATTAACCCCTTGATGGCCAGCACCCTCTTCCTCCTCTCCTACGTCCGACCAATCAAGTACTGGGAGAAGGACTACAAGTCAGTGCCCCTAGCTCTTACTGAGCATATACTGTCAGTATATGTGGTATACTAGTGGTATATCTTCCAGTAAATTCCTAGTATATCTTTCGGATATTCCTAGTATACTGATATTTCGAGTACAGTATCGCCTAGATGCATATGTGCACCTCAAAACCCACTATGAAGACTATGCAATGGTTATGCAGATTGAACTCTCACCTCGTCTTCATTCCATCCCCAGCACTAAGAGGTCAGACTCCAGTAACACCAGACTGGACTCACAGCTGGAGGGAAACCTCAGAAGTGAGTCCCACACTTGCTACTCTATTCCCAGTACTTAGAGACACGACTACGCCTAGAGGCTACACCTAGCGTCGTTCCCCGTCTCTCCCCTCCAAACGTTTACCACTTGCAGTACGCTAGCTGGGCTACACCTGCTAGGAGGGTACGAGGCTGGACTAGAAGGACTGGGAATGGGGCTAGGCTAGAAGGACTGGGAATGAGGCTAGAAGGACTGGGAATGAGGCTAGGAAGGAGACTGGGCTAGAAGGACTAGGAATGAAGCTAGGCTAGAAGGAATGAGGTACTGAATTTGCATAGACAGTCACTTGTGACTCCGCCCCCTAGACCCAAACCCTGATCGGTTGGACAGCCTGTTTTATGAGCACCTGACGTGGGCGCTGCAGCGGAGTCTCTGTGGGGACCTGTTGCTGGGGCGCTGGGGGCGTGTCACGGCCGGCGACTTCTTCATCCTCACCTCTGACCAACTCAACGCTCTTGTGCACATCATCGAGGTCGGCAACGGCTTTGTCACCTTCCAGCTCAGGGGGCTCGAGTTCAGGGGTGAGTGTGACTGTCATGTGGCTTAGTGAGTTTGATTGGTGTGATTATCGTGATTATTATGTGGTCCGCATATTATGACCTCACTGCAGTACTTATATAGTTTGCCTCCATAAATAACAATTAATTAATCAGTTGCCATTTATGCGAGAATAGACCCTTTACCATTATGATGTAATGGGGGGTAAAAGTGAGCACTAAATGGAGAAAATACATGAGAACATGTGGTTTTCTTGTACGAAAACATAAGAACATGCTTGTTTACATATGTTTTCCTGTATTTTCTCCATTTAGTGCTCACTTTAACCCCCCATTACATCATAATGGTAAAGGGTCTATTCTCTCCTGGTCTGATGATTTTATCATTAGCCAATAGCTCTCCATGGTGGTATGGTGGTGGCTTGCGTATGAGTTGAGTTTGTGTTTCTTTCTAGCTGAGCTACTGCTTAATTTTCCCTCCCACTAACTAACTAAGCCACCACCCGGGAAGGTCATTCATAGCTGGAGATCTCCTGCAGAGGCTGTGTCTTGTTGACTGGTTGACACAGCAGCTGCTGCTGTAGCAAGCTCTGAAACCCCCCGAGGCACTACTGTGTATATGTGTGGAGAGGAATGTCGTGTTTGTCTGGGATGAAAGTGCTTGTCGGAAACTGGAGTTGTCATTGTGTGACTCCCACTTGTTTTCCCCACAAATTACTCACTTTTTCTCATGCTCGCGGTCCGCTACTCACAACTAAAGAGTATCACTAGCTTCATGTCTGTATGTCCTGGGCGGGTATGGACGTGTGTGTGGGCATGGGATTAGAGTGTCACATGATTGTCACATGCATGAGCTCACAAGTCAGTACTCTCTTTATGACACCGTCTGTAGCCCAACTAGTAGCTACCCCCCTCTTGCCTGTCCTCACCTCAGAATATATACCTGCCCCTCTGCCACGTGATCCTCACATGATTGTCATGTGATCCTCACATGATTGTCACATGACCCTTTCCCTTCCCCCTCCCAGGTACCTACTGCCACCAACGCGAAGTGGAAGCCATCACAGAGACCATAGCGGACGACGAGGGCTGCTGCTGCTACGACCCAGGCCACCTCCCCGGCATGCTATCCTGTAACAAGGCCCTGTGCTCTCGCTGGCTGGCTTGGGAAGTCGTCTCCTCCTGCTACACCCTCCATGGCTACAGCATCTCGGAGAACCAGGCCCACCTGGTCTTCAACTCCTACGACTACAAGAGGAGCTACATCACTTACTACAGCAAGGTCGGTTGGCTGGGTGGCTGGTTGGCCGATAGTGGCCCCGCATGGAGGTTCTCTCGTTAGCTAGTTTCATGCAGAGAATTTGTAGCCTGGTTTTCACTCCCCAGCTTTTTTTCCCCCAAAAAAACTGGAGAGTGGAGCCTGGAAACGAGGCTAGAGAATTTACTCTTGCAAATTTAGACACTGGGCTGTCGATACTCGTTTAGAGTACACATACGCATACACTTACATACGTCACAGATGTTCTGTTTCTTAATTTGTTTTCTCAAGTGGTTCATAATTATTCCTTCCTTCAGTGCATTATCTACAAACTGATCCGTTCGGAGAAGCTGCAGCTGCTCATGAATAACGAGCAGATACAAGAGGCGCTGGCGCCACTGACGAGGCCCTCCTATGTCGATGTGGATACAGTATTTGACGAGGCCAGGAACTGCGATTTCTCCCACTCCACTGGCGGGGGGATCTTGCGAGAGAGGTTTGCCGACGTGTTCCTGCCTTTCATCCACGTGTGTGTGGAGCAACAGGAGGGATTGGAGGTAGGCGGGGCTTATCTGATGTCCTCTTTTATGAGCATGTAGTGGTGCAGTGAAATACCGTCTAGCGGGAAGTAGTCAAGGTGTTATATTCGTGGTCAAATGTGGATTGCGAAATTTGGAAATCATGAATTTTTATGTACAGGTATACATATTATGCCTATTGCTTCTTGCGTGGAAGCCCAACCACGAAATTTTTATCCTGCAAATATTTCCCGCTATACGGTACTGAATTTGATTGCTGTAATGTACTCGCAATGGCCATTTTGAGACGACTGACATATTCGATTACTAAGGTCTTCTTCACCCCACCTCCTCCCTCCCCCTCTCCCTCCTTCCCTTCTCTCCCCTCTTCCCTCGTCCCAGGTTGAGACGGACACCGGCTCATTCCTCGTGACTCTGTGTTTCGCCTACTCCCTCCTGGGTCGAAGGATGTTCTTTCAGCATGCACAGACTGGTGCTAGCAGGAGGAGGTCAGTGCCTGTGTGCCTGTATACCTGTGTGCCTGTGTGCTAGTGTGCTGGTATGCCTGTGTGCACATGTGCTGGTGTGCCTGTTTGCCTGAGTGCACAGTGCTGGTGTGCCTGTATGTTTGCAGTGTCTTGTAGCTATGATACTGATGGGGTTCACACACACACACACACACACACACGTGTCCACACTTTCTATAGTGGTGATAACTTCATGAACGGGCTATACCGCATGTTCCTTGGCGATGCCCGGCCCAACAGCCCTAATGATGAGTGGGTGTTTGCTGACGTGGATAGCATCCAAGAGATCATCATTCCAGCCGCCAGGATTGCGCTGAAGGTCCACCAGGTGGGTGGAGCTTCCTCTCTCCTCCACCTACCTACACACACACACACACACACACACATTGGTTGTAAGATGTAAATAAGAAATTTCACTCCTCCCCCTGCCCTCCTCCTCCCATCCAAATCCTCACCGCTCTCACTACGACTGCTTTTTCCGTAGGACAACTTCACCTTCTCGGAAGAGTATGACACGGCCGTGGGTGTGTACGAGGCCATTCAAGACGTGGAGAAGAACCACATTGTGACCCACGAGAACGACAGAGAGTGGAGGAACGCTGTGGTGATGAACAAGCCGTCCCTGTTGGCTCTCAGGTTAGTGGGCCGCAGTGAGGGTAGCAGGATGTGGGCCAGTTCTCTCTGCTGTGAGCTTATAGCCCCAGGCTTCATTCACCAATTCCTGTGCGATGTTAAAATGTGTTTTTACACTGAAGTGCAGAGCCTGGGAGTGAGGCTACTTTTGTAGGTGCTTGCCCTGAGTTAGCAAATTAATTTTACTTGTGAGATCGCTGGAGTTCATTTCAGTTGTACCCCACGTGTCTCTGTGCAGGTACCAGCGGACAGAGGACTCCTACATCTATCCTTACAAGCTCATTCGACTCACCTCCAAGTTCTTGAAGTTTAAAGTCATCAAGGTGGGAGGAGTCTATGGTCATGTGACCTTGCATGTTAATCGTGTGATTATTGCAGTGTAGTATAATCTAGTATAGTAACAGTTAAGTTCGAAAGTGGGCATGCCGTTGGTGGCTAAATATGGCCAATGACTGTAGTATACTAGCTGTATACTATAGTATACTAACTGTATACTTAGCTGTATACTATGGTATACAGCTGTAATTCCTAGCTGTATACTAGCCTCGTCCACTTTTCATACTGCAAACAACGGAGAAGCTGGAGGGAGAGACAGGAAATGAGGCTACAAGCATACAAGCTTTTTGGTGCGGTGTAAAGTTGTACTAATGCTTGTAATAGTATACAGTTCACTGACAAAGGCTCTGTGCTAATTGCTTGGTATGCACAACAGATACTGTTAATTTTCTCAGTGTTCAGTGAAACTGTAATAATACAGTCATGGTCTGTTGGATGCTATCATAATAGTCAGTTGCAAGCATGGCACAGAATATCCAACAGTATCCAGTAACCCTAACACCAGCTCCTGTTATATCAAGATATCGCTGTAAAATACAGTGGGTATGCAGCATTAACTGCCACTATAGCAGGAATGTAGCTCTGTCATATTTCCTTCCACTACTTTCCAAGAACTACGTCCCCAAAAATACATTTCCAAGTACGACTTCCCTCCCCTCTCCTCCCCCAGAGTGCTTTTACCAACTGAGAACCTATTTACTTCTCATTCCACTTTTTCTGTCCTGCTGTCCCATTCCTGTTTCCACATTCCACTTTTTCTATACTGCTGTCCCATTCTTATTTACTCATTCCACCTTCTCCATTCCACTTTCTCGTTTTCCATATTCCGCCATTCCTGCAGATCAACCGTGAGTGTGTGCGAGCGCTGTGGACCAGCCAGCAGCACGAGCTCATCTTCCTTCGTAACCATGACAGTGAGCGTGGCTCCATCCAGAACCACAAGCAGACCCTCCGCAACATGATCAACTCCTCCATGGACCTTCCCATCGGCTACCCCATCTACGTCTCCCCTCTACAGACCTCCTTTGCCGACCGCCACGAGACTTACAACTCCACCTTCTTGGGAAAGATCAGCAACCCGCTGGAAATTGCCAAGGCGGTGGATGTCATTAAGGGATGGTGTGACACCTGTGCCAAGCACTACCAAGGATCTCGAAGCCGACCTCACCCGAAGAGGAGCCCCAATAGGCAGACCGGGGAGAGGGCGGAGGGTGGGGTGGAGTCTCAGATGCAGGAGACCAACAGCGTGGATAGCCTCACTGGGATGCAGTATGGGGGGGAGGACTACGAGGACCCATTCCCGGATTCTGATTCTGATTCCGAGTTGTGGAAACCCATGTGGGTGTCAAAACTGATTGTAATTGTCGATACGTCAGAGATATTCGAGACGTTCAACGTCAGCTGGCTCAAGTGGCCAGACAACCACGTGGCCCAGAAGGCAATGAAATCCAGCTGGAAGTCCTGGCGACCCCATGAGGGAATGGAGGGTGAAGTCGTGCATGAGTGGAGGCCGTTCCACATCGACTCGACACAGCGCAGCCACATCGACAAGGTCATCTTGCTAGCCAAGATGCCTGAGGAACACTATGTGCTGGTCAGAGAGCAGGGCGTGAAGGAGGTCTAGCCTAGTAATGTCACTTGAGTTTCTGTCCTATACAGACATCACTGTATCGTGGTTGCATTAATTTTGTATGTAGTACAATGTACATGTACCAGTGCTGGTTTTTGTCATAATAGTTGATGGATCTAATCCATGGTGTTTATTCAAAAGGTGTTTGTACTGAGTGAATGTTATTGACTGGCCTATTATACATACAAAAATGGTAGTGTGTTTTTGTGATGGTTTGTGTACCGTGTTTTTTCGGGTAATACAATTTTATCTGTTAATTACGCGGAACTCCCCCTGCGTTATTAAATCCCGCAGTACATAATACGCGCGCCTGCGTTAATAACTGAATAGCTTTAAAAATTCTACTCATAGTAATAAATTTTACTGAAGTCTTTAGGCTTCAGCTACAGTAAACTAAATAAAAGTGTGTATAATATGCCGCTGAAGCTGTTCAGCGGTGGCTCACCCGTAAGGTTCCCCAAAAAGAAGACTTACTCTCTTCGTCACGATGCCTCGGAGGGCGGCAGCAGGAACCGCTCCGCAGGAGGGCGCGCCAAATCGGGAGCCAGTCCAGTGGGGATACTGAAGAAGGGCGGGCGCCCTCGGCCCAAGTCCTACCCAGCCCTAGCTGACGGAATGGTGCCGCAGGAGATGGCCGCTATGCACCCCATGCCGAGCGAGCCGGAGTTGAACGCCATGTTTACCCAAATGGTGGTATGTGTGTACATTGGATATTCTATGGTGTTTTGGAACAGTAGCTACATAAATGTACTACATGACCGTAACATGTACATGTACTTATGCGTGCGGCGCCGTGCTTGGGAAAATATACCAAGTGGGCGTGGCAACAATGCGTACATGTACATGTAGCTAGTGAGCCCCATAGATACTATATAGTATCTGTGGTGAACCCGTACATGCATGTGAGTGTCACATTGATCACACACACACACACACGCGCACCATATTATGCAGTACTAAAATGTAAGTGTACTCTCCTCTGCAGGATGAGCTTGGTCTGAGCAGAGAGCTGATGTTTAAGCTCCCACCACAGAAGAGATGGGAGCTCTACCTCTCGAAGCAGAGGGTGAGTCTGGCTGGGTGGCTGCAGCCAACACCCCTACTACTCAACTCCCACTAATTCCTACTGCCATTTCCGTATGTTGGGGGAGGGACCTTAGAGTTTTAATGAGCCGTGGATTGATGGCGGGCGTATACCATGGTAGTTACAACTGGAACTATGAGTGAATGAGGAAGCTTAGCGCCATCTGCTGGCGTAAATTGCTTTGAAATTAACAATTTCATGATAATTTAATATAGCAGGTGGAATCCATTTCACTCACAAATGCCACCTCCCCCACACATAATCACTGTCTCGATGCAACTTTGGGAGTCATCTCTCAGTACTGATTTGAATTTAATGACATATTTGACAGCTGGGCAAGTTTGGTGATTAAACAAGTCCAAGCCGGAATGAAATTTTGTTGCCTGAAGCCATTGGGAGAAGGTAGCCCGAGCTAGCTAGAGAGCTAGCTAGAAACCATTCGTGCATGGGCAGACGCTTATCACGCAAGAAGGCATTTAGATTGCATGGAGTGTCTAGCATTGTCTGCTATAGATTTTGAGCCTTTCATGATCCAGTCTATCCACTATTAGAGGTAGCTCCCTCCCTTCAAACAGTAAGTTCTTTGACAGGAGATATGAAGCCATTCATCAAATAATCAGTTCGTATTGGTTTCACCAATCCAAACCTTCAGGTGCCTTCACAAATGAAGGGTAAATGTATGTCATCCATTGGGATGCCATTGCATTAGAGCTGCCCTTACATAGAGCACTTTTCTCTGATTGTGTTGGCTTTGAGTGAGCCTGGCTTCAGATCACACTCTTACAGCTGTGTCTTTGGATGGCCTTCAGCGAGTGAGCCTGGCTTTAGATCACACTCATGGAGCTCTGTCTTTGGATGGCCTCCAGTGTAACGCTAAACACGGTGTAATGTGATACCAACTACACTATGAGGCTTTGTACGGCATGCACTGATACACGTACAAGTGTTGTACCGTCAAAGCGCTCTCGTTTTCATAACCGTGTGCTCAGTACAAGTGTAGCTACTTTGTCACTGATTCTGGGGAGTTCGAAAATGCAATCCTTGGTGCGTATAAGTTTGCATTGATAGTACAGAGCTGTTTGTCTACAGAGTTGTGCGTAATTCTTCTACAATCATGTGTAGCGATGGCAAGATGGCTTCTAACAGATGCTGCTAGTACTGCATACCTGTAAAAACAGTCCAATCGTGTTTGCGTGGATAGCACAGAGATCTAGACCCTTACTCGATAATTAAAGTGTACATGTAATTAGCAATATTCATTTACTGTATATGTCGTTAGCATTCCACACAATGGCCAGCTAGCCACACACACACAGGCCAGTTAGCCACAACATCTGAGAACCTGTTGTTGTGCCCAGGCAAGTGAGCATTCATGGGGTGAGACTAGTGGGCCTCTGAACAGCTGTACTCATACCCTCCATCCCATGGGAGCGGGTCCCATGTGTGCAGCTGGGTTAGTCTCATACTCGTACCCTGGCCACATGGCTTGGGAACGAGGCTAGCACCCAGGCTGCGGAACAGGGCCTTGGGTATAAAGTATACAGTGGTCAGGTGACCTACTGCCACACCCCTGTACACAGTGGTCAGGTGACCTACTGCCACACCCCCTGTACGCAAACTGGGTGTCAGTAGAAGCAGAGGTTCGACTGTGTAAGCCGTGTCCACGTGTGGCCTGTGGGTGTTTCTCGAGCAGACTGTTGCGAGTCTCAGTCTGACCTGTAATGGGATATGTTTGTGTGGCGGTTTACATAGTGTAGCATTCTGTGAAGTTCCGTGTTACGGGGGTGAAATTTTGGTATCCCTAGATGTACGTCTGGGGTCCTATCCCATTTCACTTCCCCTCTTTGACACTTTCACCCCTCCCTTCATCCTTTTCATACACACACACACACACTCACACACACACACACACACACACACACACACACACACACACACACACACACACACACAGGAGCAGCAGTCCTCCAGCAAGGGGCTTGACCCTCAACCTGAGTACTACATCGATCAGATATCACAAATGACCACTGTAAGTACTCTTCACTGCATATAGAACAGACTCGGCTAGTCAAACAGTATGTAATGCAGAAAATTAGTTCATAGACAGAGTTTGAAAAGTAGATCGGCATCTTGTACTGCTCTGGGTAATTAGTGTTACATGACATATCCCCTATGAATGAGTAATTCTAATTAAGTCACACTCGAACACACACACACACACACACACACAGTACTTGCGCTCCGCTATTGTGGAGGATGCGGATACAGAGAAGAACCTCAAGGTAGCCAGCGATCTCAAGACTGCCCTCCGGACACAGCCCATCAGGTTTGCCTACCATTGGTTTGGTTTCAAAGCTCTCGGATGATGAGGTGACATATTTCTGTCTCCAGTTTTGTGCTGCGATTCGTGGACCAGAGCGGCCTGGAGTGTCTCCTCAAATTCCTCAACTACATGAACCATCTTGTCAGGTGAGGATGGAGGATGGGTGGCAGCCTCACTGACTGGGTAGTACTCCTCAGTACCTTCTAGTGTCATGCCCAGACGTTCACGCCCCCCCCGAAAGAACGTCTGGTGTCCTAAATGAAATTTCTTGTCACAGACACCTTTCCCCTTTGGAATTCCAAAGGGTCCAATCAGATTGCAGCTTTCCGTCCTTCTGTAAAGTTGCTATGACGTTAGTTCGATGAATCTTCAATACTATTGGTCAGTTTAATGATGAAAATATACTGTATATACAGTGACCAATCACATACAAGATTTATTTCCAGCAAATATGGAATCTGTGACAAATTTCGCTTAGAACACCAGACGTTTTTTTTGCCGGGGGGGGGGGGGGGGGGTGAACGTCCGGTCACGAGACTGAACACTTTCCTCCATGCAGGCAGAGCCAGCTGCACTACTCTCTCATTGGCTGCATCAAAGCACTCATGAACAACCCGGTAAGAAACTAGCAACCTGGGCTACTACACAACGCAGCCTCAGTCCTCATTCCCAGTCTGCACTCTTCACCATTGCTCATTTCGTCCCTCCTCCTCCATGCAGGATGGTCGGGCCCACGTGCTGGCCCACCCGAGTGGAATTGCCATCATCGCTCAGAGCCTGAGGACCTCCAGTAACAAGATCAAGATTCTAGGTCAGTGTGTTAGGACGGTCCACTGTGATGCCATATCCCGGGGTCTGAGAGTGACACTGGGGGGGGGGGGGGGGTACATACCACACTAACTTCACTTCAGTGGTTCTGCATTAGAGGGGCAGCTATCTAGAGTCATGAGGGGCTCTACTGTATAGTAGTTAGGCATTTGATGATATGTTTGTGAGCCAATTTGTGGTTGGTAGAAAGAGAACCTGATCGATATGAATACTGAGAACCAACCGAGATCCTCCTTGAAGTAGTAATGTGTCAGTATTAGAGCCGAGTTTGGAGGAGCCAACAAACTTAATTCCTTTACTATCTAAGTCCAGGAACAGTAAAATCACCCATCCATCTGTCTGTCTGTCTGTCTGTCTTTCTATACTATAAGATTTATCCGTAACACTGTCTATAACTGACCGCTACGTAATAGTTGGCCATACATGTGGGTACTAACTGACACAGCCACCTTGGGGTTCTTCGGTCACTCGTGTAGCCTCTTACCCAACTCTTTCCACGGTCGAAAAAAGCTGCGAGGGGAGGCCTGGGTACAAGGCTATGGCTCATGTGCTCCTGACTGACATTAATACTGTAGCCCTTCAATCCAGCAATCTGATTGGTTCCTAATGTCAACTAGTCTTTGCACTGAGCACATTATGTTGTAGGAGCCCATGATGGAGTTATAGAATAGTTGCTCGTAATCATTGATGTGACAATTATTAGCCCCATCCCGTTCCATCTGCAGTCTCATTCCCAGTGTAAAACGTACATTGTGTAAATAATGCATGTACACTGGAATGAGGGTGCAGACTGGGAATGAGTGTAGATTGAGAATGAGACCACAGAGTATAGACTTGGGAATAGGACTATGACATGGGCTTTATCTTGTGCAGTGCTGGAAATACTGGGCGCTTTATGCCTGGTGCCAGGAGGGCATAGGAAGGTACTTGGGGCAATGGACCATTTTCAGAAGTTTGCAGTGGAGAGAACGCGGTTTCAGGTTAGTGGAGTTTATTACATGCAGTATGATAACGGCGCGTGACGCGTTGACGCATGCGCAGTAAAAGTAGGCAATGCGTATTTATCTGCCGTCGCGCCATTACGTCTGACAGTAATTCCAGGTTGCTTTCTCCCCTCTCCGCCCTGCAGACTGTGATAGGAGACCTTACCCGAAGCCTGGACGAACCGCAGGACTCAGCAAACCTACAGATAGCGGTGTTCTCTTTCATCAACGCAATTATCAACTACAAAGCTGGCGAGGTAATGTGCATATCCGGCGCAGCGCGGCTTTAATATTAGCGTAGCCTAGTCGCATACAAGTAGTTTAGACAGAAGAGCCTGTGCCCCTATGAGCACTACCATCCGCCTCCTATGGGTTAACGTTGTTAATATCTCGCAGCGCTAGCGCAGTAGCATAGATATTATCGATAGCTGTAGAATTTAAATTATTTTTTCCTACATGCAACCTGCGGGCCTGGGCATTTAAGTAATGGCGGAATGGCTGCCTGTTTATGCATGTAGCTGCATGCAGTGCATGTCTACATTCTTTGTGTACATGTATTAACTAAAGTTCCGGGTGTAGTTGTTGTAGGAGACCTGGTGCATACTTCGGAGCTAATGCTCTGTGCCCTGGAATTTGTGTATACTGGGTGCTGTTTGCTCTTGGATGCAGGAGAGCCTAGAGTTCCGCATGCACCTTCGCTATGAGATCCTGATGCTGGGGATACTGCCAATCGTGAACAAGCTCAAAGCTCTCAACATTACACACCTGAACAGGTAATGAGAAGGGAGTCGGGGTGTAAGTAGGAATTGGAGATTGAGGAGGCTAATTTGACACTCAATTTATTGAACCTGAGGCGGAACTAGAAAATGGAGCGGGGTTCTCCATAACTTATCCTAGGGCTGCGTGCAGCAGCTGATTAGCTATCTGTGAGAATTGTGGAAACGTTTTTGGCCAATTCAATTTTTTTAGTGGTTAGAAGACTAAGCTAAGTGCCTATCACACTAGCTCCACCCCTACACAGTCTGCACTCCGTTTGGAATTAGTGCCTCCATGCTAGTTACGCCTCTGGTCCAGAGTAACCAGCATGTCAGTTTGTCACATACGTCCAAGTAGGCGTGACCCGGATGTCATGTGATTCCTTAACCCGACTGCAGTTAACAATGCTACATTGAATAAGTTAACACAGCTCTGTGCGAAAAGACACATGTGACAAACTGCATGTATGGGCCGGAACAACAGCTACAGCAGATCGAGGGAGTACTGCTGCGTCAATTTACATATCTCAAGTTACTGCTAATGAACCATTTGACTACACCCTTTATTCTAAGACTATGGATTTAGTGTCGTGTTTTGGTTCTGCTTTTGCTCTGTATTAGCCAGTTCATGAATATGTATCACTGCTGGGAGCTTCAACTTAACGAACAGATGTGCATCCTTTTGACGTGATTTTTTTTGCAGGGCAGGAACTTTTAATTGTAGGGAAACCATGTTTTGGGGCAGAGGAAACTATTTGGTCTCCACTGGTGTTTGTTTGTGCTTCCACTCCAGTATTTAGGACTACAGCCTGACTGACCTATTACATAATTTACTTCTAGTCGGTGTGGTTAACCATATGATTGCAACGTTTATTTACGCATGCATATCAACTTGATTTTTGTTCTCTCCAGGCACTTGGAGATCTTTGAGTTGGTCCACGTCGAAGATGAGAGAGAACTAGCCGCGAGGCTGGAGGCAGTGAGTGCCTGTACCCTTTGAAGTCGAAGGGTGGTTGTTTGTGGCTAACGTGCAGTGTGGCGCCGGCCAATGGGTGTGGGCTGCCTGTTGGGGTGTTTGCACACAGCCATCTAGCAGAGACGGTGACAAGCTGCAATTTTCCTGCAGTTTTGCCACTTTGAAGTAATTGTTTATTCCTGTAGAAGGCGCCGATGGGCTATACAGTCAATCACTAGCTAATGCTTCGCCACTCTACTGGCCTGTAATTACACTTGGAAAATGTACTTTGAGTATAAATATGCGTAAAGTGTCCCTTCAATATCTCATGCAATCCTTTGCTGCCCTCCACTGCTCACCAGATCCAGGTGGACTCTACCAATCTCAAGAGTATGTTTGACATGCTGCAGCGGAAGACCGGTGACTCCCTGGCCTACCCCCACCTGCTCTCCATCGTCTACCACTGCCTCCTGCTACCATGTGAGCCCCCTCACTCTCCCCATCTCCCCTCACCCTCCCCTCACTCTCCCCTCTCCCCTCACTCTCCCCACCTCCCCTCCCTCATACACCCCATCTCCCCTCACTCATACACACGACACCCAAGCAGTGGATGACCCGTACTACTCCCAGTACTGGCACTTGATCGACCGGCTGGTGCAGCAGGTGGTCCTGCAGCAGAGGGAGGGCATGGACCCAGACGCTGCAGTCGTACCCATCCACGTGCAGAACCTCGTGCATAGGTGGGTACACAGATAGCGTAATCTCAATCCCAGATCCCATACTGTATGGGAATGAGGACTAAGTGAGAGACTAAAGTGTGGGACCACATGATTATTCCTTTCTTTATCACCCCGCCCCATGCCCCTCCCACTTCTCCCCTGCCTTAGGCTGATGAAGGAGGAGGAGGTGCAAGTCCTGAGGGTAGAGTCAGAAGAGCTGCGCAAGATTGGCCAGGAGTTGAAGCTGCGCCTGCGGAAGAAGGAGTGGGAATGCGAGTCCCGGATCATGGAACGTGACCAACACAAAGCCAATGTGGAGAAGTTCAGGATCAAGCTCAACAAGTGAGTGGAATTTGAAGTACAGTCGCCACTGGCAGTGAACATCTCTTTGGTAGTTGTTTGTGCAACTCATAGTTTATGTCA
This sequence comes from Phakellia ventilabrum, assembly GCA_963921505.1. NCBI lineage: Eukaryota > Metazoa > Porifera > Demospongiae > Axinellida > Axinellidae > Phakellia > Phakellia ventilabrum. Next base: position 6,476,069 of record OY997391.1, read on the forward strand.
CTCGTTAAAATGGCAGCATGCATGCTAGAGTCTTATACCCAGACATCAATCCTCACCCCAGCTTTTATCTGGGTATGGACTAGAGATTCAGCAATCAGAGAGTAGAGATTGAACCGTGGAAATGTTCAGAGACGGTTTGTACAACTAGGAGTGCTTAAAGAAACATATTATACTCCTGGTACAACTAATGGTAGAGATTCTTACTTGCCTTCGACTGTCATGTATTTCTTCTTCTCATGCTCCCCATACCCCATGCAGGAAGGCAGCTGAACTGAATGAGGTGTGGAGCAGAGAGCAGGGAGCGAATGAGCAGGCTCGGCAGCTGCAGCAGCAGGTTCGTGTGTGTGCATGTGTGCGTACATGCATGTGTATAGGTGTGTACATACATGCATAACATGCATGTGATGGGGCCAATCTTCCTTTCAACACTGGCACAACCAGGTGGTAGAGATCTAAAGACGGAATTCTTTGACTACAATTACCACTGTGAAACTTGTGTTGGCGGAGTCATTACTCGCACAGGCAGTGACACCTGCTGTCTGTGGGCCCCAGCTGTACACACTTCTGCGAAAATCTGTGACCGCATTATGTCCGCTGCATTCTGGCCTTTTGACTTCTGATAATTGCATGCTGATAACTGTGGCCAGAAGAGTCAACAAAGCGACGTAATGGTAACTTAACTGTGCCAGTATTATCCAAACATTTCCATGCTGTTTGGTGCACCTCTCTGCCACTGTTGTTACTGGAGGCAATTTGCTCCTCATTGGAGCCTTTATAGTGCTATCAATATGTTGGATTCCGTGTGATTATTGTAAAGCAATAACAAGGAGGTATCGCTATATACATAGAACATACAGCATACAACGACGCAAATGCATGATCAAACAATTTGTAGAACTGTATTTGTGTACCCCACAAACACACACACACTCACATTTGTATACACATATACGTACACACACATGCACACACACAATACACAGACAGCAGAGCAACAACATCGTATCACACAGCTCGAATCACTGCTCAGTAAAAACGGCATCAGCTTTGCCAGCCTCCCTCCAATGGCTCATGTTGTCACGCCTCCACTAGCCCCACCCCCTCCCCTTCCACCAGCCCCGCCCACTCCTCCAGCTGCACCTGCCCCACCCCCAGCACCAGAACTACCAGGTGAGCTAGAGTGTAGGTGTGAGGATGTGTAGGTGTGCAGGGGTGATGGTTGACAGCAGGAGCTCATGAGTGAGAAGCCACAAAGGAGCGTGTAACTGCAGTGCCATCCAAATCCTAATAATACGAATAACTTCCTTATTTGGAAACTAAACGTTAATTTGGATGTCGACTAATGACAGAAAACTGTGAGCATGGGAGTGAGTGAGTGCTACTTTGTGTGAAATGAGTTGGTTTGGCAAAGGAACTCCACTTAGATTTGAGGAAAGTGCAAGATGAAACTGTAGCTATGAAGTAAGTGCGTAAAAAAACCTCTGACATAATCAATTTGGATGTGGATGGTATTCACGGGTCTGCTGAAGTTGTACGCTCCTTCGCAGCTTCGCCACTCACAAGCTCTTGTTGACAGTGGTCTATTAATCTTGTACTCTCACTCCACACACACACACACACACTCACACACACACACACACACTCCCAGGTGCACCCATTCCCCAGGCGCCACCAGGCCACTTTACTCTTACTCGCAAGAAGCCCACTCCCAAGCCAACACAGTCTCTCAAGTCCTTCAACTGGGCCAAGCTACCGGAGGTTAGCCCCTCGTCCGGTTCCGAGGGGGGGGGGGGGGAGGACAGAGTCCTTGAATAAGAGCCCACCCTGATCTTCTTCCCTCTCATCCCTGCAGTTCCAAATCCGTCAGACCATTTGGACCAAGATTGACGACTCTAAAGTAAGAGTAGCATGCATGTACACATGTACGGAGGTAGCATGCATGTAGCATGAACGTTATGCAAAGGTCAAGAAGCACTAGCCTCGTACCACGGCCTCCCCTCGCAGCTTTTTTCACAGCCACGGGCCACGGCTGCAAAGAAAAGACTAGAAGACTTCCATGGTCATGTTTGTTTCCCAGTTACTGTGGTCAACTTAGCAATAGCATACAAAAAGGCCATATATATTTCCCATAAAAGATAACTCCTGATAACCAACTGAGACTGGCTGGCTCTGACGCCTTCTCCTCTCTCTCCACGTACAGGTCCATGCAGTGATGGATTTAGGGGACTTTGAGAGAACCTTTTCTGCCTACCAGCCCCGTGCGGGGGAAAGCCCCACCTCCACGTTACGCCGGCGCTCAATAGCAGACAAGCCTAAAGAGCTGTCGGTGATTGATGGCCGGCGGGCGCAAAACTGTACTATCCTGCTCTCCAAATTGAAACTCTCAAACGACGAGATCCGGCAGGTTGCCATGGGGATGGACCGGGAGGGCCAGCTCAGCAAGGAGATGGTAGAACAGCTGCTAAAGTATGTTCCCACTTTGGCAGAAGTGGAACTGCTTGAGAGCCATGCTATGGAGAGACACAACTTTGCCAGGGCAGACAGCTTCCTTCTAGAAGTCAGCAGGTGGGTGTGGCTGGTAGTGGGGGGGTGGTCATAGTCAATGATAGCTAGTTAATAACCAAATGACACACCTTGCTGTCTCCATTGGAAGGAGGTGTGCACTCACACAATCTCTTAAGCAACTTTAGGATGTCTTCCACTGCAGGATCCCACGGTACAGCCAACGTCTCCGTACGCTCTACTTCAAGAAGACACTAGACGAAAGGCTTGAGGACACCCGGCCAAGGATCCAGGAGGTTCTGCTGGCGTCTAAGGAACTGATCAGCAGTCAGAAGCTGCAGAAGCTATTGGAAGTGATACTGGCTTTTGGCAACTTCATGAACAGGGGGAACAGAGGCAATGCCTATGGCTTCAAGCTCTCCAGTCTCAGTAAGATCATGGATACCAAGTCCAGCGTGGACAAGGACGTCACCCTACTGCACTACCTAGTCAGGACCCTGGAGTCAAGGGTATGTGTGTGTGTGTGTGTGTGTGTGTGTGCACGTGTAGGTGTCTGTCTGTCTGTCTGTCTGTGTGCACGTGTAGGTGTCTGTCTGTCTGTCTGTCTGTGTGTGTGTGTGTGTGTGTGTGTGCACGTGTAGGTGTCTGTCTGTGTGTGTGTGTGTGCATGTGTAGGTGTCTGTCTGTCTGTGTGTGTGTGTGTGCATGTGTAGGTGTCTGTCTGTCTGTCTGTGTGTGTGTATGTCTTGGTTGCAAGTGTGTCTTCTACTCTGCATTTCACAGTTTCCTGATGTGCTGACGCTCGAAAGTGATCTCCCTCACATAAGAAAAGCAGCAAAATCCGAGTAAGTTACAGCTAGCTGACTCTCAGGAGGAAGCAATCCCGCTGCCTTGAGTGACCTCTCCCCCTTTTGCCTTCTGCTCAGTCTCAAAGAGTTGGAGAAGGAGTTCTTGGAGCTGAAGACTGAGCTAAAGGAGCTGCAGTGGGAGATTGAGTACCACCAGCGACTGCCCAGCAGGGAGAAAGGCGATCGCTTCCTAAATGCCACCGAGAGATTCGCTGCCACCACCGCCACCACCTTCATCAAAATGGAGGCACTCGTTGTAGAGATGAAGGCAGAGGTACTGCGAACATGTACTATGTTATGGATATGATGTTGTCTAGCCTCGTTCCCAGGCTCCACTCTCCGGCTTTTCTCGCACGGTTTAGACACGGTACGTGAAAAGCTGGGGAGTGGAGCCTCGGAACGAGGCTAATGTCATCATGGATCTAAAATGACATACGACATTAAGTTGAGATTAAGTATAAAAGAAATGACATTAGAATATATATCTATTTCCTTACTACAGTTTGAGCGGATTGTTGTGTTCTTTGGGGAGGACCCTATGGATACCTCCACTGATGAATTCTTTGGTATATTTGCTACTTTTCTTCAGTCATTCGCTGTAAGTTGACCTGCCTTAGCCTCATTCCCAGTCCCCACTTCACAGCTGCTTTTTCCATATGTTGTGGGGGGAAAATGTGAAAGAAAGCTGTGGAGTGGAAACTGGGAACGAGACTTGTGTGCCACAAGTCAGTGTTCCATGTCTCTCCTGCAGGATGCTCATGTGGAAATCATTGCAGCTCGCAAGAGGAAGGAGGAGGAGGAGAAAAGGAGAGAGGAGATGGTACATGCCGCTATACCTGTAGCCACACCCCTAGCCACACCTATAGCCTATCAGTAGCCAAGTGCCCCTCTACTGTAGACACCCTTGAGACCAGCTCCAGTGTGCCTGCATACTGGCATAGGGTGTGCTTATTGCAGGGGTCAAATGTTATGCAAAAATATGTCCTTATTGGGGAGTTTTGGTTCCACTGTGTCTGACTCTCTCGGTCTCTCTCTCTCTCACACACACACACATACACACACGCACACACACAAACACACTCACACACACACACACACACACACACTCTCGCACATACACACACTCTCACACACGCACACACATGCACTCACACACATACACACACACTCACACACACATACACACACACTCTCACATACACACACACATACACACACACACACACAGCAAAGACAGAAGGAGCTGACTCTGAAGCGAAGGCAGAGTCGGCAGAAGTTCCAAGAAGAGAACAAAGGCGTAGATTATGCAGACAATGCTGACTTGGACGACCTCATAGCAGCGTTGAAGTCCGGCGAGTATTTTGATATGTATGCCCGAAGACGAAGCCGCAGGATAAGTGTCAGTAGTCCCCGGAACTCACGGGTGCTGGAATATAGCCGAGACCGTCCCCCTAGCGCTAATTCCCCACCCCCAGGGCTATCCTCGTTTGTTGAATAGAGCCATTATCTCAGGCTCTGTAATCACAGCTCCGTGTTAATTTGTGTTTGTTCTTTTTAATCCATGAAGTCTGCAAGACCACAATATATTTCCACTATTTCCCCCCCTCGAAACCCTGTGTTAAGGAAAATGGGGTACGACCTAGCTACAGCGACAGGCTCACTATACACAACTAGCTAACTGTACAGTATACTGACAATAATGGCAGTCTCGTGGTTACCAAAGAGTTCTTTTCACAGTAAAACTCACTACGTTTCAGCCCGAACTGGGCCTTCATCAGGAGTGTTTCTAGTATGCATGGATGGAGTATTTATACAGGTATGGCTACTACAAAAATGATGTAAAAATGCGTACAGAAACAAAAGCCAAAACAGAAGCCAAAGTCAAGGGATGCACCTGTGTTAAGGGATGCACCTTCAGTGACAGTCAGTGCTAGTGATAAACACCGCAGCCTGCACTCGTGGTGTTTACATCATGCTAATGGACTAGTTGCAGAACCCGTATCAGAATAAGCTAACTACAGCAAAGCCCGGTAAAGTTACCTGCTGCCATTTTAGGAAAATTGCTTTAGTAGGAAATCGTTGAACATACTTATGGGTTCAGGACCCGTGTTCTTACTGCAGTGAACATAAGTAAAAGGTAATAATTATCTCAGTGCCGTATTAGAGAGTAACTGCTGGCTCCACAATGGTAGCGGTGCACTGCACTGGTAAGGGAAGTGTCAGTGCTTGAAACTAGAAAGTTAATTGACAATACATTACAACTGCACAATTGCCGATAACAAGAACGTTTACAAAGCAGTCATACACAAATACAATGCAAATTTGAAAATGAAGGCACTTCTGATAAAACACAAAAAAACAACACCTGACATAAAAATTGATTCGAGGAATGAAAATATCTGTGATGGAATATCAATATCATGAGGTAACAGGGTCCAGCTCCGAAACCACGGGTTCCAGTTCCAGCCAGAACCTGATGGCGTCAAAGATCTGTGGTATGGGCTCCTGCACCTGCCGGAAGACGTGGCACCTCATGCTATGGAGGAACCCCGGTCTCTTGGAGGCAAAGGCGAAACACCTCGGCTCTGTGGGGTGGAGGCAGTAGCCTTCCAGCTGCTTGCGAGGGTAGTTTCGGCTCACGAAGAGACGATGCTTCTTGTCTGTAAGGTTGATTCCCAGCGATGAAACTTGCATATGGATCACATTCTTCTGGACGGCCGCCTGCCCCCCCGCCACGCCTGTCTCCTCGAATGCCCTCAGGGCGTCTAGGATGGACTGCTGAGTCAGCGGACGATCTTGCACTGCTGACCCGACGTAGTTGACTGTGAACTTGGCGTAGTCTTCTTCTGAGAAGTCCAGCGCAGACACGGCAGAGTGCGAGTGGGAGAAGGGGCTTTGTATGGAGTCTCTTTTTCGTTGGGGTACGTCGTGGGCAGGGGACAACTTGTGCACGAGGGGGGTGTGTGAGACGAAGGAGGGGCTGTGGGTGGCTGGCCGGCTGGACATCGTGAGAGAACGCAGCTTCTTGATGATGCCCGGACTCTCACAGCCGCCAGAGTTCTGTGAGGGGAGGGGAAGGAACGGAAAGAGATGGTTACGGAGGGAAGATATGGTTGCAGAGAGGGGAGGTCAGGCTTGGCTAGAGGACATCCATCACCTCCCATAGGAGTGAGGTAATCACGCGTGAGCATACAAATGCTTAGCAACAGCCAGACACACTTCACACCCTTGGCTCTACACACAGTAGCCTAGAGAACTGTCCTTGGTGCTAGCTTGGCCACCATGGTGTCCAGGGTATGGCAGACAGAGATGTGTCTATAATTTATTCGTTAACTGACAGCAGCTAGGCAATTAATCAGTTAAATGGTCAGCCTTGGAACAGAGCGTTGAAACATCAACCTTGCTCAGGTCTTCTACCTTCCCTCACAGCCATGTATATCATACACCCACTCACTGTCACCCATCACACACACACACACACCTCTGGGCTATACTCGAAGTCCTCACTGTCATCAGTTGAGAGCTCGTCGTAGAAGGATCCTCCTCGCTGGTAGAAGGTGATCTGGCAGGACTGCCGCAGGAACGACATCAGAGACACCATCAGCCCCGCACTGTTGCACCTCAGGACGTGCCCCATTAGGGGTTTCCCCACCTCCTTAATGATGTAACCAATAAACCTCTTGTCCAGCGAGTAGACTCCAATAGCTCGTATCCTGCTAGTTTCATGCATTGCATAGATTATTTCGGACTCGTCTGACATATCCACCAATCGCACTTGGGCCAAACTCAGCCACACAGACACTTCCTTTGCTTGGCTTGGCTTGTTCACCGACAGTACCTTCTGAATTATCTCATTGACGCTGTGGAGTTTGCCGGAAACGGCGCTGCCGATGTGAGTGGCAGGGAACTTGTGCAGCAGTTCTGTTGGCGAGAGGGGCATGTCCCTTGCGAGGGGAGGACCCCGGGGCACATTGTCATCACAGCTGCTATCACTGGAGGTGATGTCACTAGGGGGGCGTGGCAGGTGGCTTGGAACCATTGGTGGGCTGACCTGTAGTGTGTGTGTGTGTGTGTGTTGGGCGGGGGACAAGCATCAAAGATGATGAGTCTTGCAGGGGCTTAAGTGGTCACCAGACCGCATAGCACATAGTCTCTAACAGGGCTACTGAAGCATTGAAGGTGATGGCATGGCTGAGCACACATACACACACACACCCAGAAGTTTGTACGGCAGTAAAAGTCTGGCAGAGGTGTTTAGCCAGCTCTCTCATGGCAACGCTATGGTGCCTGCTGCTCTCCCAATATGCTGTGCTTATCTGTTGCCATGTGCTTCTGGAGCGAGAGCAAACGGTGCAGCCAATTTGGAGGAGAGAGCCACAACTAGCTAGCTAGCTAGCTAGTAAACTCTTAAGCACAGCCCAAGCCAGACATTTTATACACTTTGCACTGACATAGAGCTTAGGGCGGTAGAGAACAGTAGAGACCTATTGTCAAAGGCTAACTCCATAAACAGTAGTATCTAAACTCGGAAAAATAAGTTTGATTGTTCAGAAGCAACCGAAAACATGACTGCCAAACATAATGTCCCCCCCCAGCTGACATGGCTGGCTTGTTTTGGAACATGAAAGCAAAAATGGAGAGTAGCATCACAAACACTCCAAAAGGATAAAGACTACAAATTGAAAGTAGCAATTTCCATGGAATCACCAGGACCACTGCAGACACAAATACACAGCCAATAGACAGAGTGCTCATGAATATCATCAACCCCATAATTCCAGTCATTCCAAAACTGTAGCATACGCCACATTTGGTAGCCAATGACATGTTGGAGTGCTCACCCAAAGGACCTTACCCTAACGGGCTAATGGACCAGACACAAGCATGCTGATCCACGCTAATCATGTTGGATCGGTCCCATGAGGCCCCTGCAAAAGGCTAGTGCTAGTGAAGGAGGCACTCTCAGGGGAAATGTCCACACGAATTACTGCACACGTCTGGTTATTAACTTACGATCCTTCTTTCGCGATGCGCTAAAGATACGCTCTTGTGGTTCAAACAGAGAATGCAGCCTAACTAGATCAGCACAGAATCAAAAATGGACCTGCATGAGACGTCTAGCATACAGGACTTTATCCAGGATATAGATACACTAGACACCAGGGAGCTCCAGAGATGAGATGAGATGATAACTAGCAGGGACAAAGAGCAATCTGCGGTGGGTTTGCTGACTGCTAATCACCGTCTGCCATCAGCCAACACCCAGCCACAGCCACTGCAAACACTGCAGCCACCCAGCCGGCCACTGAGGCCAGAAACACTGGCTTAATCAAGAAAGGCCGAGCTGTTGCAGCTGGGATTGGTCGTAACCGATGGGTCATTCAATAATCGCATGCCATCACTAGCCTCATCCCCAGGCTCTCCCATGAAAAATCGTAAAATGGGGGAGAACCTGGTATCTTTTCACATGACTAATTATGCGTGCACTGGGATCGGTTGAAAATGGCTAATTGTGTCTACCTTTGGCCAGAGACACTGCTGCAGCGCTCGTCCTAAAGGTTAGCTACAAAAAGTGTGGATCCACTGTCTTTTCTCGGTGTCTGAGAACTGCAACTGTGCTTGCCTACGTACAATTAAGTCCTTTCTACCCCCTTTATATATATACCCTGAATGTCACTCACTCACGTGAGAAAAGATACCTGGCTTTCCAATCACACCACAATTACTTGAAAATTTACTTTTTATAGCCAAACTAACCCAGGTCCCACAAGACAAACAGTTGACAGCATGCCCATTCACTGAAACCCTATCACTGTCAACAAACTCCTCTTGCCACCCTCACACAAAGCAGATATATGTATCATATCATCTTTCCCAGTACTCATCCAGAAGGCAACACAAAGGCTTGTACATACCAACAGAGACACAAGCAGCTGTATCTGATGCCATGAAGGTCAACGTTTGGCTAGAAGCCTCACAACTATTCGGCATTAATTGCTAATCACCAGCTGCCACTGTGGCAACCAAACCCATCTCTGCACTCCATACTTGGTGAGCGTCAGCGCTCCACCCCACAGAGGTCAAAGTATATTATATCCGCTCCATCTCTTAAAGGTCTGTCTTGGGGTAAGGGCCCACCCTCTGATATAAGGACCCACTTCTAGCAAAGATCTGGTGGAAGGGGGCCACCCCATACTTACTGAATTAATCTAGGTTTAGCAGCTGGAAAAGCTCCTCTGGTAAGCCCCTCCCCCCTCCCCCCCCCCCCCACAGTCTCCTCTGGAATCTCTGAGTCTCAAAGCAGGGATGAGCTAATTTCTAGGAAGTGCCAGCAAAGTAGGAGGCCAGCTACAGCCATGGAAGACTGAGTTGACTGCTGCAAGGGAAACTTCAGAGTGAAGCAGCTGTGATCTACTACAGACTGTACAACCACTGGTCTGTTGGACAACACCAGTCTAATCTGGTTGCCGGGGCTACAGCTCACCGAAACATACCCAAATAAGGCTTGGGATGGATGGAGATTTGTACACCCTACCGCCAGTCAGGCAGTGTGTGACTGGAAGCCGCAGCACCATGTGCAAACACTGCGATCTACCATTTTTAGGCTCTTCACCAAATACAACTCACAGAATTGCTTTAAACTTCTTATTTCAGATTATAGCATGGGAATAAGACTGGGAATGAGGTCTGGGAATGGGGCTGTTTGGGTCAGATAAAAACAGTCACATACTGTACCTTGCTAAGCAGGACTTCGTCAATGTTCTGGGACTGGAACCAGATGGTGTCGTAGAGGGTGTTTGTAATAATGTGGGTGGGGCACCTCAGGATGTGGCAGGCGGGAACACCTCTGGACTTCCAGACCAAGACGCCCATGATCCGCTTGTTCTTCGAACACTTCTCCATGCCGAGGATATCCTTCATAGCAAATGACTTGAAGAGGAGGGCGGAGTTGTTGGGCGGAGCCAACCGGACCTTTTCCGAGGTCACATAGGCCACGACCTCCACCGCCTTCAAATCGACCAGCTGCTTGGCCACCTGGTCCACACAGTTGATGTAGCAATCAACCTCTCGACAGCCAAGGTAGTCGGCTGTGTACTGGCCGCAGTCATCTCCGGCTTTGCACTTGAGGAAGGACGCCGTCCTCTGCCTCCTATCGGAGAACAGAGCGGGACTCGAATGCATGGCTTTTAGTATTCTGCTGTCAGAGTTGCGACGAATTGTGTCGGCTTGCGAGATTGATCTCTGCCTGGGCGGAGGTACGGGTCTCGTCTTTCCAATCAGAGGAGGAGGAGAGAGTTGTGGGGGGGGAGACTGAGGCGGTGAAAACCGTGGAGGCGAAAGGGGCGGTGGAGAGGCAGTGCCTCCGTTTTGTAGTAATGGCGAAGGTATGGGCGGCGTGACGGATGTGAGGGGAAACCGGGCACTGGGAAGGGATCTCCCGGTTTGCACAAGGGGTGGGGAGGGTGTGGATCTGGAGAGCAGTTTGTGCTTTCTAGGGGGAGGAATGGGAATGGGTTCTGTCTCAGCATCGACTAGCCCTTCACTATCAACATCACTGTCGCAGTTTGAGCTGCTCTCTAAGTCAGAGTGGCACTCTTCATCCTCATACAGAGGGCCGCTTCTGCCTACCAGCGCTGGGGGAGAATCTGCTGAGCTGGTAACTCTTGGGGGCTGCCTGGAACCTGGCCATTCAGTCCGTTCTGCAGCGGCCACGCCCGGAGAGAAATTATCACAATACTGTTGTGCAGTTTCGCTGTTGCTGACAGCAGACTTTACCCCGTTAACGTGTTCCTCGTCCACTCTGTGTAGCACGACATAACTGCTAGATTTGGCTACACAGGTTGTGGACATAACGCTCTCTGTGGTTTGGTCTCCCCGCTGCAAGCCTACAGACGTAGACTCCACAGGCTCTTCGATCAAAGCAACCTCTGGCGGTGGGGGTGGCGGTGGGAATCTTGGCGGGCTGAAGCGCCGCTTTCTTATCCTTATCTTATTAGCAGCTGGCAAGCCTAGCGGCGCAGATTTTAGGGGCTTTGAAGGAGGACTATGGAGTCCATTGCATTTAGTCTCTCTCTGGTTGTGGCTGACATTTGCGGACTCGAAAACTACGAATGTTGGCGTTTCCATCGTTTTCATAACATCGCCATCCGGTTGTTCTTTATCACTGTTATCGTCAGTTTGTCTCTTACGAAAAGCAATGCGCTTGCTTTCAGTTCTTTTGCGTGTACACAAAGGGTTAATGTTCCCGTCTAAATATGTAGCGGACGATTGGCTCCCTAGCTCTTCGTATATCTCCACCTGCTCCACTCTTTGAGACCGGCTATTTACTGGAGGATAGGAGCCTGCAAACTCAACATCCACGTATCTTCCTTTCAAAGGAATATTACTGCATACCATATCGGAGTGGCTCCGTTCTTTGCTGCGCACTGTGTAGTAGAGATCGCTGATCGGGTCATGCTCCTGCAGAAACGGGTTGCTGGAGGGACGAGTGACTCGCGAAGGAGTAAAGTCTGAGAACTGAATGGGACTCACCCGGGTATACAGGGTGGGAAAGTCTGCTACAGCCATAGTAGTGCAAGTACAAACAGCTGAAGCCACAAACTGTACTTGTCCCGAGGCCTTTAATATATCGAACCCTCTTGCACAGTTGCAGGAGAGAAATTATTTAGATATTTTACTGGCAGGCGCACTTGGCACTACTGAAAGGCAGTAACTATACTCGCATCGCGATCATTCGCTAAGAAGTATCCGTGCATCCGTGTGGGGGCGGGTCTGCCTGCAGACTTCCGGTAAACAAAGAAACACGAGGGTTGACGCATGCGCAGAGTGTATGAACAAAACTATGCTATAGGTGAACGCAGGGTACTGTTGGGTGATTGTGAGGGTGTATGGATAATAATCTTGAACTGCTGCAAAATTATAGAAAATGCAAATTAAAATACTCAAAAATGTGTGATGAGTCACTGAAGTGAATCAGTTACTTCTATGACCTCAGTAGCCATATTGCCCATGTGGTAAACTATAGTGACGTGTTGGACAGAACAGCTGAAATCAGCATCTCTTTCACTTCAATTAATCCTGAAAGGGATATTACTATGCATGACATTTATGGTTAATTGATGCGAAAGGGTTGAGCGTGCTTCTGAGAGACCAGAAGAAAGGGAGGCAAGGTTCGCAGCCCCTTCTGAAGTTAATATAAGCACTAGCATGCGACTGTAGCATGTGTGTAATTATAAAGAGTGTGCAAAATGATCCTGACCTCAAATGCTCTTCAGCCCAAAATGGCGGGACAGCAATAAAATATAACACTGACATAGGTGTGGACACCCACCAAGCCACTTGTCTGGACAGTTGACATACACCAGCTGCTTTGCATTGAAACTTGAGAAATTTGACAGTTGTTACAATAGCAGTTGCTGGTGTATACTATGACACATTTAAGGTATGTTATGCATAGGATGAACGACTACTAACAGGGGAGGAAGGGGAATGTGCATATAGGGAGTTGGAATGTGATCTGGTATCCAGTTTGGTATAACTAGTTTTGATAACAGTCTCCAGAGATATTGAGGTGGCTCCATTGGTAAAGGTGTTGTTGCTTGGGTGACTCAGTTTCAAATGATAGTCAGTGTTCATGCTTGCAAAGCTATATGTGCCAGTTTTGAGTTTCATGCTTGCCTTCCTTAAAGATATTGTGTACCATGTGACTATTATCATTTTTCAAACCAACTCAGCCAACCCTGTTTGGAAAAAGCAGCAACATAAATCAACCTTAGTACATTAGTTCAGTTCTGCAAGTTTTAAGAGTGAGAAAAAGGAGTTGGTTTAGACCGGTGTCAGTCATGGCCTTCTTTCTTAATGGTTGTGTTGTGATGAGCAAGAAGCCTTGGTGTACCAACTAGCTACGGAATATTTTTTGGAAGGACTCCTCGTCAAGGCTCGCTAATTGTTGCATGGTTTCAAGGCCTTTCCAGCCATTGGAGATAAGCTCGTTGATCTTCTCTGGATCTTTCTGACTGCTATAGATCTCAAACAGATCTCGGATGTTGTACCTACAGAAGAAAAATAAGCGTTCAATGTGGCCACCGTGCTGAGGAGCTGGCAGTACATTGACAACTGACCCCACCCCAAAGTGTATACACTTCCTGTATTCGAGGAAATCCGCAGACACCTAGCCATTTGTACTTTCTTACTTTAGTTTCTTGCGTAGGTGTTCTTTGGGAAATTGTGTAGCCATCTTCAGGCATGCTCTATAGAGCCGCAGAGCCATAGAGTCTAGTCACGCGTAGCACGAACATTCACTAATTCCTCTCGCGCGAATGGTGACGTGACTAAGATTTTTGCAAGCCACGTGGTTGCGGTATAATAGAGTGAAATATTAAAGTAGGCTACCCGCGGCCGCCGAGACTACTATGTTTTCCAAAGCAAGTCTCACACTGCTGGCCACCTTCACATGTGCTACAGGAGTAATCATTATTGTCCACCACAGTCAGACCACCGACAGAAAGGTTAGCGAGAAAATACAATACGGTCCATACATTTTAATCAGTCACGTTGACTCGTAATTTATCGACTACATGCAGCGGATGCGTCAAGGTGTAGAGAGAGACCTGGAACGACAGAGACGCAAGGAGGAGAATAGAAGATTGCTGGAGGAGCAGATTACCATGCAGCGACAGCTTGAAGAGAGAGACAGAGAACTGAAAGCTCCAGATGATTAGATGATTCTATTTTCATACCACCATCTTACAAAAATTAATACTGCCCACCCATCATTTATGAGATCCTGCAAACATACCAGCCATGAAGGATGGGCTCGAGATAGCCTTCCCTATAGGCCATGCAGAGTTTTCCCATAACTCTACCTGGGAACAAGTTTGTGTGTTGTCTCACAGGCAAGACATTGGAAGAAGCTGTCAGGCCCACAAGATTAGTTTGTGTGTCAGGGGACCCATGACAAACAAGTACCTGTGAGCTTTGTTCCCAGTCTCCACTTGTGGCTTTTTTTTGCCTGTACATTTAGTACAAAAACAAAGCGGGAATGAGCTACATGCAAAAACAGCTGGGAACGAGGTTAAGTCCCGGGTGCCTGGCAGAGAAATGAGGGCAAAGATAGTCATACAACACACAGGAAAGCATTAGTACAACACATTGCAAAATGCAGTGCCATGCAGCTAGTACACCTGCACCGTTACACCAAATATGCCACACACCTGAGCACAAACACAAAATCCGAGGTCACAGTCTTTTAAAATTTATTTACTCCATTTTCTGTACAAGTGGTAAGGTGCATGTACGGTACTTAGCAATATAACAACACATACCAGGCTAAAATACTTCACTATAACAACTTTAATTCATAACTGCGCTCGATATAGGCTATCTTGGGTGAGCTAGTAAAACTAAAGCAACACAGCAGATCTATGTTGTTACTTGCTGCCCCTCCGTTGCCACAGAAGAGTTCTGGGCTGGGACTGATCCACTCTGATCCATTGCTTCTGGTTTCTGTGGGTCTGACTGGTTATCGGCGGCACTCGACTCTGGCTTGGAGTCGTCTGACTCCTCACGTGATGATGAACTGCTACCGACAGGCTGAGTGTGTGTGTGCATACGTGTGTGTGTATATACATGCAGATACGAAGGAAGAGGGACGATAATGTAACTACATGTACTCAGATGATAACTGAGGTCATATTGAATGCTAGAAAGTAGATGCAGCGAGATTGGGTAAGTACTTACGTTTCCAGGTTCATTGGAGGACATAATTCCAGAGATATAATACTCCTTCCCTCCCATGTTGACCTGGAATTCACTAGGAGCTTCTGAGGGGTCATGGGGTCCCACAAAATCAGTGCCTGCAGCAAATAAATGACAAAAACAACCCATCAGAGCACAGAAACTGTGATCCTTGTCCCTCATATCGAGTTTGGTACCATCAGCATTTGTCGTTTACGAGAAATCTTGCATAGACATGATGACAGACCGACTACAATAACCCTCGACACGCATGCGCAAGGGTTAACTAGCTATAGCTACAATGGCAAACTGGATACATCCACATACCTTCACTATTTTCCAGGTTTCCAAATTTCTCCTTTTTAAGAGTTTGTAACAAGTCTGATACGAATGGTCGCCTGCCATGGGAAGAGAGCATTTATATGAGTACTATGACAGCTTGTGTTCCTAAGGCCACACAACATTAGCCAAAATGTTAATGGGGCAGCTAAGCGGAATGATGACATACTTGCTGACAACATCGTAATCGCTGGATAGCAGTTCTGTGAGTTGCTGAATGACGTAGTTCTCTTCAAGGTCAAGCGGATCACTTGCTTCCACTACCAGTTCTGGAGGAGGGCGGGGGCATATGGAAGGGCAGGAGGAGGAGGAAAGAGAAGCGGTTAAGTTAGTTGGCTACAATTCGTTGATGTGGGTGTGGCTGACAGTTGCCAAAACAGCAGTTTACATAGCTTAGCCATACTGCTACATGTAGAAAGTCCTAGGCTTCAGGTAGACAGGTAGCTACTTGCAGTGCTGCTGGACCGTTTTGCCACCTGTAGCTAGTACTTTGTATATGTATCTTGAAAGTCTGTATCTTGATGCGAGCTAGCCAGTTTACCATATTCTGCCAAATAGTGAAGCTCTAGCTGTCCTGTAGTTCTTACAGAACCTGCGCAACTACTGTCAGAATAACTGGGTGTGATACAGATCATTGTGTAGCGGTAGATAGGACTGATTATATCCGGTACGAATTAACAAGTCTTATACCCCACTACGCAACAATCTATCCATACATGTCACATTATGCAATTCTGAAACAAGTTAGGTAGGTCCCACTGGGGGGCCACCATCGGTACTCCAGCCATAGATAATAAGTGTACTCATTATCCATGGCTGCATAAACAGCCAACCACTTGGCATTCTCATGCCAATCAAAATCCAGTTAAAAGCACTGCCCTCTTGTTCGTGCCAATTCGTCCACACCAAGAGTGGACTATGATACATGGCTTTTTCGACTTGCAAACACGAAATAGTCAAAGCCACTACATGCATTACAATAGGTAGTGCTTTGTAGCAGTTGTCTGCAGACGGGAGCACTATTGAGAATGATACAAGTTAGAGACAGCTTTGGTATGAAACATACTTCGCAGTGCACTGTCAATCTTTTCCTTGGCTTCTTTTTGTAGTTTTTCCTCCTAGACGCAAGGAAAGCATTGGTATGAAACATAGTAATCAACTTCCAAGACAAAGAACTATTAACAGAAATCTTTACCTTCTCAATGGCGTCTTGCGATACTTTTGGTGCACTGGGAAAAGTTACAAGAACTACACTCATGTTGTCCCGGCTATTCTGTTGTAGCAATAAAGCAAAGTGAGGTCAACAGTGGGCATTATTTAGAAACACATGCACATTTATCATAAACGTATCACCTTAAGTCACACTTTCACAATGCAAATTACACGTATACGGCTACATCAAGTATGTAGATGATGGGGAATTCAAAAGGTCATATCATACTCATACTGGATATTCATGAGCCCCTCCCATTTCATGTGCAGCTGGCTTATATCAAGTGTCGTGTACGAGTGTAGATACACACTATAGATACACACACACACATTACCTTATTGAGACACGTATCAATCAAATCACTACAGACTCTAGATAGGTCATCTGTCAGCTCCAGGTGATGCTTGACATAACTAATAACCTCCTCATTTGACATTACGTCAAAGACGCCATCACAGGCTAGAAGTAAGAACTCGTCAGCATTGTGATCTCGAGCACACACTGTAATCTCTGGCTCGGGAGAGACCAGCTGCTCTATTGCCGGTAATTCTGTCGCTCTTTTGTAGTCAAAGTCTCCCAGTGCTCTGGAAACCGCTAGGGACCCATTGACACGCTGCATCATGACGGTGCCTCCTGCCCGCTCGATTCGATTCTTCTCCTCTGTGTTGTATGGCTTGTGGTCTGTAGTAGCAAACTCTACCATATCGCTTCGACACAGCAACCCTCTCGAGTCACCACAGTTAGCCCAGATTATCTCATCTGGCGAAACCATGACAACTATTGCCGTCGTACCGCTTCGATCCTCACCACTGGACCACTGTGGGAGGCTCTTCAATTTCTCATCTAGTTTGAGAAATCCCTCGCGGATGCCTTTCTTGACATTTTCTGTGGACGTTTCTTTGCCTTCTTCTGTTTTTATGCACTCCATGATGCAGTCCAACAAGTGCTTTGCACAGTACTTGGAAACATTGGGGCCAGCATGACCATCAAATACCCCAAAGAAGCCCCATTCTTTGAAAGTAAAGCCAGTATTACACACATGAGCATCCTCCATTTCCATTCTCCAGCCCTGCATGGCTGACACGCCATACCGAATACCACACCCCTCCCCTTTGTCCGTTGTCTTTTCTGTCTTGGGTTTCTCCAGAAATGCTCCCATGATTCATGGATACTTCACCACCGTTAACTAACTAAAACAGTACTGCACTATTAAACGCAAGCAGGGAAACTGGAAAAAAAAGCTAACGTGTAGAAAACTTAATGTGCAGTTTTGACTTGCTTGATCACTTCAGGTTCAAGAGCTGAGTCGGCAGTTGCTGGGTAGGATAGGTTGAGGGCACAGTTTCGCTGACCAGTGCTGAATGAGTCATGCCACGGTCTTACGAAATAAGCTTATTAGAGACCAGCAGCCATTTTCAATTTGTTTTAAAATTTGTACTGCGCATGCGTATTATTACGTCAGTATGACGTATTCACTAAAAATATAATATCCAAAATTAACTAATTTAGCCGGATAAACAAATTGCTTCCGGCCTTACGGCTTCGCGCCTAGCGCCTGGGGGGCCGGGGATGCGTCAGATTTCACGAATAGGGTAAGTAGTAGTACCCTATTAGTAGCCAAGGTCAGCTAAAATTGCAAGCTAATGCCTACCATGCTGGCATAATTGGGCAAAGGTCTACCCCTGAATTTGAAACCCTTTATCACTTCGTCTCATGCTGCCTGAGCACGAGACTAGCCAGCACTAAAGAAACAATCTACAGTAATGTACCATTGTTGCGTATACTGACACAAATGTAATACACGAAAAGGGAAATTCTGCAAGAAACGGCAAAACTAAACACCCAATTAATATGGCAATGCAAGCAACCTAAGCTAGAATACACTATCATTCCTACTGCAAAGTAAAAAATAAAGTACCACTGCTTCCAATTACAGAGTGAATCAAAAACATTATCTAATAACTGTTCCAGTGTTTGTGTTCTCTCTCTCACTCTCCAATTAGAGCTCACTCTGCCCGTACAGTCCACTTGAGAACGACTGGTAATCCAGGGCCCCCTCCACTGCCCCAGAGCCGGTATAGGGAACCATGCGCTGGATGCAGTACTCTGCCTGGTCTGCGGGCAGCTCACGGCGCAGCTCATCAGCTGTGATGTAAGGCTAAAGAGAGAACGATCGTCACAAAAGGTAACTAGCTCATGAGACATGAGTCACAAAGATAACTAGCTCACAAGAGCTTCTACAACATGTGTTTATTCGGTATTGCCTTCAGAGAAGGTCTGATGCAACTGTTATGTAGCCAGTTCCAAGTTTCACTTGCTGACACTCATCATGATATAATACACAAGTACGTCCACCTGCCCACCGTACACCCTACTCTCACAGACCTTGTCTCCAGCGAGGACCTTGAAGGAGCCCACGACCTGTTCAGCAGTGTCTCGGTCCACCGTCTCCTTTGTCATGAAGTCAACAAAGGCCTCGAAGCTCACATAACCAGTCTCATTGGGGTCGATGTCCCCCCAGAGCTTGTCAAGCACTGGATCATTGACCTGTGGGGAAGGTGAACTATACATGAAACCGGAGGAACGGCACGAGAAAAACAGCCGAGACTTACCGGATCATTTCCAAGTTTGTAGCCCAAGCTAAGGAGACAAGCACGATACTCATTCTTGTCCAGCTCGCCAGAGCTATCCTGTAGTCAAGGAAACGGCAGCATGCCTCAACTTCCAAAAATACAGCAACAAATACGGCGGTACTGGGGGGGGGGGGGGCTCCCCTTTTCTCCTTTGACGTGGACATTGGGATGCTTAATGCAGGGGTTCATTTAGAAAAATCCCCAAGGGGGGGGGCACAAAGTTTCCAAGGCCCCCCCTGCCCCCCAAATGAAGCCATTTTAAGGTGACCTACCCTATCAAAGTGATTGAATGACTTGCGATATTCTGCCAGCTGCTCCTCAGTGAGGCCTGCGGAATCACGAATCAGGATCTGGTTCTGTGTCTCGTTGATGGCCCTATTGATAGCCGCTATGAGTTGGCCCCAGTTGGAACGTAGAGACTGAGATAGACGGGAAGGAGATACCAGACGGGAAAGTAGCATAGCATTGTGTTGGGTATGAGAATATGGCAAAGGTATGGGAACAAACTATAGCAGAGGTATAGAAACAAGACTGTAGTATCCTACCTCCATGGTGTACGAGGTGTGGGAATTGTCGAACACCATAGCAGCCTGCAGAGCCTGCAAAAAGTAATGCACAATTTTAATGAATACACACATGTACAGGATCTTCTGCATGTCTGTCTGTCTGTCTATCTGACTGTCCGTTCAGCATAACACTAACCTGATTAGCAGTCTCCGCCTCCTCCATCTGAGGTACAAAGTTGCCCACTTCAGTCTGGAAGTCCTTTAGGGCCTGTAGCTGCTCCTGTTTTGTGGGTGTGCAGGAAAATAAATACTTTATTAGAAAGCAATGGGGAGTATCCCTCCACAGCCTTAGTCATAAAAAATCCCATGCCTTATCTAACTGTAACTCAAGAGACATGGTATAGAAATGTGAAAAGCCCCACCACCAGCCCAAACGCAAGAGCAATGGTCACTTTTTTTCTTCTTTAATTGCACATACCTCCATGGTGCCAAGCCCTTGCATGCTGAGGTCAGCCAGGGCAGCCTGCTTTGTCTCTATGTAGGCACCGACTGTGTTGGCCTTCTCACCAAATTCCACCCTCAGCTGCTCGTTCTCCTGTTGCTTCTGTAACTCCGCCTCAAAGGCAGCCTCCCGTTCTGGTACTGTATCTAGCACCTGGCACCACTTGTCGTACACGCCCTGCAGGCAAGAGCGAACAGATACAATATGAATACCGCAGTCTACAGCTGCTCTAAATGAAAAGTGAAACATATTCTAATTATTGCACACTATTTATCTGGTAAGTGCCTTAACATAATACAGTGCACTCCACTCCACTTAGCCGCGCTCCCAGGCCCACGTGCACGTTTCACTAGCTAGCTAGTTCTGACATGCATGATGCGTAGAAAGAAGTGAGAAGGACTGCTGCTGTTTTCAGACAACAGAGGAAGGCAGCGAATCTACACTTGTAGTCACTCTTAAGAGCCCGTTTGTACCACAGACTGAGTGCTGAAACACTGTTACAGGCAAAAAGGAGATAAGCGCAACAGTCTCTTGAGTGGTCCTCCCCACACACAATTATGTAAGTTAAATCACGTGAAGAAGAAAAAGTACCAGGCTCTCCAGCGTGCAATGCACAGAGAGCAGCATGGGGACGAGACACACCAGTCAGCAGACATAACCCACCTGAGGGGTGAGGGTGGTGTAAGGGTTGTCCGTGGCTCCGAGGTCGGCCATCTGTTGCACCAGCCCATTGAGTTCCTCATACTTGCTGTTGGCGTCCTGCAGGTCCCCGGCCTTGTAGGCCTCAAACTCCGACTGCAGCTGCTCAACGTCGCTGATGGTGGAGCAGATGAAGCGCTCCTGAAGGTCTTCCAAGGTGTTGTCCATCCAGTTGTTGAACGTCTTGAGAGAGAGAGAGGGGGAGAATGGTAAAGCAGACGGCAAGTCGAGAGACTGCTCGCAATTTTCCCCTAACATCATCCCAAATGTAAACTGTACTCACTGCAGCACGCTTGGCGAACTCAAGGCGCAGGTTGTCAAGCTGCTGTTGGGCAGCAATGGCGGCCTGGATGCGCTCCCTTCGGTTGTCTGATAACTGCTTCACGTTGCTGAAGTTATCCTTACTAGACTGTGGAGGAAGGATAGTCGACACCATAGCGGATATACATAAGTATTATAGCTATATGCTTCATGAGACCAGCTGAGTGTCACTACGGCAACGTGACCTCAATGGGGGTGGGGGAATCCCCACCTTCAATACAATAGAGTGACACCAACCTGCAGGCGTTCATTCACAGCATCACTGGCATGATAGTTCAGCTCACTGAGGGAATACAAGAGAAAGCGGTCACCTCAGAGCTACAGCGAGAGGGAAGGAGGAGGACTCACGTGAGCTCCTTCGCAATGTCCTCCAGCTGGTTGACCCGGCTGCCCTCGGCCTGGGTGTCACTCTCAAACGTCTCGTGGATCTTGTCCAAGGCCTGGTGGGTGGGCACAAGACATTCAATGCCATGTGCAAGTCACATGATCCAATACACCCAATTGCATGGTTTTTCGGTGTGCATGACTACCCTTGGTATGGCTAGTTTACTCTAACTAATTAATCTTTACCATAATTTCAGCGAGATTAGCCGTCTCAATGTCGTCATTGCGTTGGAGTGTGACGTCTTTGCCAGACAGCCACTCCTCAATCTTGGCTGCCTTCTTCTCAAACTTCTGGGCAAGATGCTCCAGGCGCTGAAGTCTGTACGTGTGTGTGTGTGTGCGCAGATGTCAGGGCTCAGGGTTCAAAGTTTAGGGTTCCAAAACACTCATTTTCTCCAGAATTTGCTAGAAGTAATCTCACCTCCTCAGCTCGCTCATGAGGTATTCCTCGTAAGCCTTCTCACCTCCTTCTAGCTGCTTCCACGCAGCATTGATATCCTGGTGTACGCATGGAAATCAAATAGAGGCAAGAGAGAAACACAAAAAAGTTAGCAAAAAACGTGCACAACAATCAGCACACAGCCATGACGGTGACTCACTGAAACAAGCTTTCCTTCGGAGGGGACGTAGGCGGGCCGATTGCTGAGCCTCAGCTTGGTCTGGAGAGTGTGGAAGTGGGTCTCAAGCTTTCCCTTCTCCTCGGCCTTGGGGGGCTTGGTGACGCTGGCGTACTGGCGGAACTCCTCCAACCGTCCCTTGGCATCCTGCAGGGTGGTCTCAGGACTGCGGTCGTTGAGCCAGGGCAGCGTCTGCTGGATCCACTCAAGGAGCTACGTGGGAGGGGGAGGGGAGCAGTGAGTTCCTTCGCTCTTAAAAGTCCGGCCAAATTAACAATTTTTAGACAAGAATTTCCTTAGTAAGCAACATCTGGTCAGCAATAACTAACCCTAATTGCTACTAATAACCACAGCTACATAACTTGCATAGGTTGCATAGGTGGAGTCCCTGATCTCACAGCTACAGGGGCCGACGTCAGGCCAAGACCATCAGCCACCCGATCAGTATCATGTTATAGCAGTTCTAACTGATCTCCACTCCCCATAAATACCTTGGGAAACCCTAGAATGCATAAGCACTGCCGACACACATACGCACACACACACACAGTAGCTATAAGCTTGCTAATTACCCAGCAGTATCCCAATAAGGATTACATCATCACTGCCATATACTGACCACACATTCCTACCACTATTACATCATCCAGCAAGCACTCACATTGCTAGCCAGCTGCTCATACTCTTCCATCATGCGCTCATTCTCCTGGTTGACATTGAGGACTTTCCCGATTCTCTTGGCAGCTGTCTCGGCCTGGGACGAGCTGGCGAAGGCGTGGTAGTAGGACGAGACGTAGGTCATGATGGCACGCTCATCAGGCTTCACCACAGCATGGATGTCTGAAATCGATAGTGAGAAAATTCGAAGGCTGAGGGTGTATACCACATGGATAAATAGAACACCACTGCATTGGGAATTTAAACATAAAACTGAAACACGAAGGAGACTTTCCCAAGCAACATAATTCGCATTCCAACTTTATGGCCCAGATAGCAAAAAAACAAACAATACCTCCAGTATATGCATGTGCTATAATTGGAATCGGATATCGGGTCAGTCTGCATAGCACTCTAAATGCAAGGGGCACTCCAGTCGGAAGAGAACATACCCTCAGCATCCAACATCTTGGGAATATCCAGGTGCTTCTCGGCAACTTCAAAGGCGAGGTTGAGGTTGTGGAGGTCATCTCCCTAGCAACAAAAGGGAACATAAATGATACAAAAGAGAGAGAGAGGGCTAAGCTCATCTACATTTCATTTGGTGACATACTGCTATGAGGTTGTCAGGCTCTCTCTAATGCATCATACTTGAAACCAAAGCAAAAGCAGCCAGCTTTCTACTCCTCCTCAGGCATTTGGGCTCGATAGCCAGCGCAAACACACTGTAACCAAGGAGACTGCCACACAGTGCGAAGTTCAGCCTACCGACCAGGGAGGTGTCCGGCTGGCTGGGCGTGGACTAGCTAAACCAATGCTAGCTCCAGCCACACATATACAAACATGACTACCCCTGAAACTCTCACGAAGCTACGCCATCAAGACAAATAAGCCAGGTACTTTTTGGCTATCAAATGCAAGTACATGCAAGTAAGACCATGGAGCGGCTGGTAGGCACTGCCCAGCTCTCTACTCGCCGTACCTTCTTGAGGCTGTCGTAGTCAATCAGCTCGGGACGGTGGCGGTGGATCAGGGCGCAGAATGCTAGACCGTCCTTGAAACTGTAAATGTGTGTATGCGTATGTACGGGAGAGCAAACAGTTGCATTGTGCACTATTGTATTACATTTCTTCTCTGCAGTTGATACACCATCAGACAAACAGTTTTCTTTTCCTACATGTCATTTGGTGGGTTGATTTAGGCGACGCCCACCCCCTCACTTAGTACTGATGGTCAGGTTCCCGTTCCCAAAGACAGTCTCGCATAGGGCACCAAGGGCCTTCGCTACTCCACCATCCTGCCACTAGGAATCTGAGGATATCCTTTCCCATAAGTTGGTGGATGGCGAAGAGCGCATCTGAAGAGCCATACACACCCCTCAAGACAGCCCCACTGGTACTCGGAAGGGAGCTCCTTCTCAGCTGACTCTAGTAACCTTGGCTGTACAATTCTGGCCACATTTACATCAGATGGACGAAGATTGCATCAGCTCACGCACACACACACACACAGGCACAGGAGATTACTCAAGTGTATGGCAGAGACATAATTAAGTGCAACACTTGGACAATTAACCTGCCGCTCCAAAGCCATACAATGACCTGCTGCCCTGTAAATTAGATTTACCTCCCATGGCTGGTCAGTTTTTTTACCAAATAAGGTCACAGCTGGAGGCAAAGCCAACAAAAGGGAGGTTTACACTGAAAAACTGCATGCCACAATGGTTTCCAAGCAACTGAACTTTCACCATTTACTAAAGTTAGTAGGGGGTTCTTATAGCTTCCTACTATGAGAGGCCTCAGGGAAGTTGGCCATGTTAGAGGCATACCCCCAATTACTAGAATTACTAGAATTACCAGCCAGTTGTTATTGGTGAACGGGGATGTGAGCAACATTCTGAGATGAGAGGTGAACAAGGTTCTGACAGATTCATAAAAATCCTCATTGGGAGCGTTTGAGGATGCCAAAATGAGGAAATGAGAAGCAGCTGTGGTTGCATGTCTGCAGCAGCTACTGCTACAAATTATTAGCAAGCAAAACTCTATAACAGTGCTTGTAGCAATCAATCACCTACAGAAACACGTACTTGGAACTGCTGGGTGGGCAAGGAACGTGGTCGCTAGAAGGGTACATTAACTCTGCATGTAAACGAGTAACATGCTACAGGCAGTAAAAGGTTTGTACCAAAAGACTTTCCACCCCAGCAAGCCAGAGGCTACTACCTGTATGTGCTGCAAACTCAACCCTGACATCTTTTTGCTCGAGTGCTACAGAGTTATGCACATGTCCATCCCAAGCCTCCAAGGGTCACGGAGATGGCTACCTCTATAACAATATCCACGTGACACAAAGGTTGACGTGAACTGGTACTATTCCCGTTTATAAGACTAACAGTACATGTCACACTCGAGGGACATCCATCAACAAGATTCTCACACCTCATGTGGAAGTTCTGGACTTTGACGTTCTTGTAGGGCTGTGTCTTCCTCTGGCACCAGAGCAGCAGACCTTCCTTGGCCGACAGTTCTGCAAGGGAGGAGAGAGATAGAGGAACAAACAGTTAGGGCAGCACTAGAACAGCATCCCTGCTCTTAGCTGCCTCAATAAAGTAGATCCAGTCAAGCACATTAGTAAAAGT
Source organism: Phakellia ventilabrum (assembly GCA_963921505.1). Taxonomy (NCBI): domain Eukaryota; kingdom Metazoa; phylum Porifera; class Demospongiae; order Axinellida; family Axinellidae; genus Phakellia; species Phakellia ventilabrum. The sequence continues at coordinate 6,501,664 of OY997391.1, forward strand.
TGTGCTTTCCAAACAACTGAACATGTTTAGAGAAGCTTTGGCCCTGCTCTCAATACTTTCATACTTGAAGTAGGCAATATTTGCAGAAACTGAAACTGTTTGAGACCTAAATTAGTCCCCTAACGTTGCTAAGCTAGTCCCTAAGGCACAGTTCGATCACCCTGGAATGCTGAGCTTATCAGGGGAGCTATGAATGCTGTCACATAACCAATTGTTTGCATATTACCAAGGTCAGAGATTATACCAAGGAATTTGATGATGTGCACAGCAATAGATTTCAGGGTTTTAGGACAAACTGGGCAGCTGAAGCTGTTTCTCTCCAGTGCACTGCAGCATATATTCTCTTGCCCATGGAATTGCTGCAAACACATGTACTAAAATTTGTCCTACACTCTAGCAACACTCGAAGGAGATGCCAGCCAGCGCCACTTCAGGCCTCACAGACAATGGCCCATTAGAAAGCTCCATACATAGCACTGAAAAGGCACCGCTAGAGGCAGTGAGTAGGGCCATTGAGGCACCATGCAGACGGACAGGAGCCCATGTAGTAACAAACATTCTGCACTCTAGCGACAATAAGGAAAGAGACTCTCACAATAGCAGCAAAAGCAGCAGCGACTCAAACCGACAGTCAACTGCAAACATGAGGCCGCTCCCTGGACAAGCAAGTGGCCTCACTGAGGCTCGAAAGACCAGCACCTCTGCCTCCTTCTTCTCCTTTGTGCCTCACTCTTCCCCCCCCCCCCCTGGAACTCTCTACTTCCTCACCTCAAAGGCCGTTATTCCATTGGTTCTCTCGAACAATTACCAGATCTAGTGAACCGTGTTTTTTAGTTTAACTTATCAGACTATTATCATTCATTTAATATTAGCTACTGCTATTGGGCAATTTTTCTGACCAAAAAAAAAAGCAAAGAAGATTAAATTTCCCCAGGACCTGAGGTGCACTATATAGGCTTGTATCTCTACTGGCAGCTCTATCTATATGTTATGCAGACAAGGCCTCTCATAACAAAGCTTGTAACTATTGTGTAAGTTTACAAAAATCGCTGAATGTAACACACTTCTCAGAATCGATAAAGAACAGACACCACACTCGCTCTCGCTCACCCTCCACTGAGATGTCCTGGATGGCAAACCTCAGGATGATGGTCCAGATCATACCCAAAGTCATCTTTGAGTTCCCGTCAACAATTTCTATAGGGAAAAAAAGGATCACTCATATTATAAGAGTCTGACAAGCTTAGGCCTCAAGAGTTCAAAGATGAGGTCAAGGGAGAGGCCCCAAAATAAATTATTATTACAGTGATTGTGATTTGAGTGCCCCTGTAAACTGGAGGTAAGCTGATACATTCTCTATATACACACAGAGAACTAGCTAGTGGTAATTGAGGACAGCACAAACAAAGGACTTGCACTATTCCAAATAAAATTTACATCTCTGCAGAACAAACACACATGCACGCACACACACACACTCTCTCTCTCTCACACACACACACTCTCACACAAACTCTCTCTCTCTCTCACACACACACACACACACAAAGGTGACTCACCCTCAGCTCCAATGCCTGCCAGCTTCACTCCCTTGCTACTGATGAACTCCAGGGCCCTCCCCACGTTGGCAATCTTGTGCACCCTCATCCTCCCTTTCTTCTCTGCTGGGGGAACTTTTTCCCCAGAGATTAGCTGTTGAGCAAAGAGATACACAAAACGTAAAATCTTCTTCACACAAACTCATCAAGGTCTAAGGTGCATCACCTCCAGGAGCTTCAGAAGGGAAAAGCCATCTTTGAGGTCTTCATACAGCTCCTTAATCTGAATTCCGACCTTCCGCAGATGGGAGTTGCACCATGCAGTGAAAGTCTGTGTGCATGTGTGTGGTGAGAATTGCGGGTGTAGGTTACGTAAATGTAAAAAAAGTGTCTGGGTAAGAACTAAGTACACTGGATGTTATGCTAAGACGACTGCTAAGCGACCCATTCATCCACTCTAGCCAGGCATGCTTGGGCACCCAATAGGCATAGCAGGAAGAAAAGAAGCTATGTACAATGAGAAACCCTTTAAGAATATCACTTACTCCCCTCTAGTTGCCTCCCTAAATCTCACCCTGCCCAAACAAGGCCAACTCTGTCAGTAAATCTTGTAATCCCCGCAAGAGTAGAGCTTAGGACCGAGCGTGGGACCATTTTTGTGCGGTAATTACAGGATAGCAATCATACCAATCATTCCCCAAAATTATATGCGACCACCAAATAGATATATTATGCGCCTGCCCAGCTGCAAAACTTTTCACACTACCCACTATTATCATGCACTAGGCGGCTATCACCGCTACCCGCCTGCAGACCATACTCCCAAGAAGACAAGGGTATGCCGCAAGAAATCTCCTTGCGCACGGTCCACAGTCCAGACCTTTTTCTGCTGTCGCTCCCAGGCGAGATCCAGCAATAGCTTGTCGTTGATGTCGTCTGACTGTGCAGCGTAGGGCCTGTCGTCCGACATTACTGCTATTCTCTCCTTTGCTTACTGCAGTGTTAGCTCAGGTATAAGGCGGCAAGTTGCTATACAGCCCTGTTCTTGCAAACGCGCGAGGCAAGCTCTCTTCGGAGTCCACAGTCTAGTCGTGCACGCTCTCGAGCCGGAAGCGTGTCACCTCCAAATAAGGGAAAATCGGTGAACGCCGTATATCACAATTATGCGTACAGGACAATAATATTGAAAGAGTTAATATTGCATTGTACACTGCAACTGATTATACATGCAGCATAGTACAAGTGTACAATACGAGGTGAATTCCTCTATAAACCTCATTTCCTATACTGCTAATGTTTGCATTAAAAACTGGGCTCTGTGTATGACAGAGAACTCAAATTTCCTAATATGGAATGTACACCTTCCCCTTGTTGGTACAAAATATGCAATGATGTAATGTATATAATGCTTGTTTACACCAGGCAAAAATGTCAACACAAACGTGTGTGGGGGGTCAAACTTATATAATTACACTAAAATAATTTCAATATAATAGGGCTGTACAAATGATATCCTTATAGGTACACACTCGATCCCCACAAAAAAAAATTTATTTCATGTAATATTCATAGTTTTCTGCCTACCTACAGCAAACCCCATTCACAGCCATGACTATACTGTCTTGTGCATTCCTCAAGTTGCTTTACATTGTATGTCCCAGCCACAGTTCAAAACATTCCACAAATGAATTCTTACTTCAGTCCACACATATATGCATGTCTTGGATAAATGCATTCTTCGTCATGAAAATTGCTTCAGCAGTCGTGTAGGAGTCACTGGCCACACCACCACCACCGGCCACCCCCACCACTCCAAGTGCATGCTATATTATATATATGTGCTACATAAAGTGCTCATCTATAGCCATACATTACAGACACACAAGCCAATTTCATTTAAAGTTGCTAAAGTCCATCTTCAGCTTGATGGAAGGGGCGGATGGCTGAGCTCTTAGTCCAGTCTCCCTCGCTGGTCCCCTCGCCACCCCAGCTCCCTTGGTGGGAGTCTGGCTAGCTCGGATTGCTCCCTCCAGCCTCTGCTTCATGGCTGGTTGACCCTGCATAGTCAGCTTGAACGCCGTGGGGTACTTGGGCCCTATCTGGATCAGCCGCTGCAAGATGTGGTCGTGGATCGCCCTCTGTTGCCGGGAGACGGTCGATGACAGGTCGGCCAGGGACGAGACAAAGAGCGGCACTAGGAGACCCATCATCTTAGACTCTATGGGATGTGTGTGTGTGCACAAGTGTGTGTGTGTATGTATGTATGTGTGCATGTGTGCAGTGTGTGGTGATGGACAGGCAGTGAAATGAAATAAGAGAATAGAAGTACACCCTCTCTGCTGGTATCGTTAAAAAAGACAATACAGTCATAGTGAATGAAAGGCAGGAATTGGGGTAATGCATTTTACACATTCCCTTGGTAAGTTTGTTTCCAAGCATCAGAGCGGCCAAAGTGGCCTAGTCCCAACACACTCAGGCCGCAACCCAATTTAGCAAGTGCAGTCTGCATTGCTCCAATGTCGCTCTGACCCAAGCCCCGTAGTCCATAACAAGAGTTTATAGCTATTGGGTGTTGTTGGGGTTGGATAGTGAGGGTGTGTGTCCGTGTGTGTGTGTGTTGGCAGTGTACTTTAGACATAGTATGTTAACCAATTTACCATTATCATATCCTCTACTATAACTTCATGCACACATTTCCTATTTCCTCATTCCCAGGTCATATTCCCAGGCAACATTCCATCACACCAGAACAAAACCTTGGCATTACATCACTGTAAATACAAGAGACGCACTGTTCTCTTCCGGAGCAAGGTCTAGCAGGCCCTCAAGCACTTGTGTGGCTTCGATCACCACGGCAGACTCACTCCTTACACTTTCCTCCACCACCCTCACAACCTCTGGCCCCAGGGCGTGGATGAAGTGGGTGCTGGTCCCGCCAGCTGGTTGCCCGGCGAACAGCACACGACACGTCTGCAGTGTCTTCAACTGTAGCTGTGGACGGGGCAGAGAGCCGTCACATGAATCCTGCCACTGTGCATCTCACCAGTTTATTTTCCCTTGCTTAGTGTAGGTAAGTATGTGAGTATAGACATGTAACGGTTTGTGGTGGTAGAGTGAAAGTTGTGTTAGGCTCAACATGGGAGCGTGGAAATGTCCACTAACATCACAAATGGGTTCACTTGTGGTAGAGTGGGCACGAGGGTGGCGAACTTAGCCTCATTCCCAGCCTCAGCATTTTTTGCACTTTGACCCGTGTTTTTCCACAGTGAAAACAACGCTGGGCAGTGGAGCCTGGGAACGAGGCTATGGCTAACTACCATCCATAGGATTTCTCTGCTACCCCACCAGCAGAGCACACCACCTTCCCCTCACCTTTGTGCTTCCCGACTCCAGGCACTGCTTGAAGAGGTGTACACAGCCGTCAAAAAGACTGGAGGAAGGAGGACAGATCGTTGCCGGGATGCTCAGCAAGATGGCAGTAGCCAGGAGCCTTGTCTCGGTGTCCATGGAGGCATGAGACCTCTCAGCTTCACTTACATCTGGCTCTCCGACACCCAGTATGGAAGCCAGTGCGGACTGCAGTATTCGCACCAGCCTGGGACCACGTTGCTCATCAGAGAGAGGAAGAGAGGTGGAGAGCAGCTTCAGGGACTGTAGGATGGCCGAGGTGGTGGTGGAGGGCTGGGGGCGCAGGGAGGAGGAGTGACTCAGAGCCGAGAGAAGCATGTGAAGAACAGGGGGTAGGACTTGTATGCATGCCTGGGGGGTGCACAGACGACCGGCTGTGACCAGTATGGCAACGGCTTGTGAAATGAGGCTCAGCTCATCGGCAGAAGGAAGGCCAGGCTGCTTAGAAGTGACGCCGGAGGAGGGTTCGGCTTCCTTGGACTTTAGAGCTGGGATTAGCCTCAGCAGGCAGCAGGCGGAAACCTCCAGTAGGGCATACACGCACGACTTCCCGGGCTTTACGTCCCTCTCCAAAGCGAAGCCATTACCGCCTTGTTCTTGAGAACCACCACCAGTGGGACCCATTGCTGAATCGAACAGGGCATCACCTGTGAGGGTGGCTATGTCCATCACTAGTACGTGCATACGCTGGGACTGGCAGGTGAGGAGTAGTCGGTGGACGACGCTCAGTAAATCGATGGCTAGCTGGCTGTCAGAGCTGACTTCTCTCCTGGCAAACTTGGAGTGGAGAAGCTGCTGCAGAGCCTTGAGGCAGTTCAGGACAGTGAGGGGCTGGTCGAGGACGGCAGGGGTGCACAGAGACTGTACTGCTAGCCCCAGGATCAGGTGAAAGCGATCAATTCTCACGTCAATTTGGGAACCGTTGAATGGAGCAGCAGGTCTACTCAGAAGATGGCCTCCGGTATGTGGTGGCAGGGAAGGAGTTATCAATTTCCCCCCACTCTCGAAGCCTTTAGAATCTAGCCAAATTGCAGCTGCATGGAGCAGGGAGGGCCAATTTGCTTCGTAGTATGGCTTCACGCTCTCCGTGACATTGTTGCTATAGAATGTTCCTCCGGACGGAGGAAGCTGGGAGCTGAATTGGGAGGGAAGGGCCAGGTAGGCGTGGTCTTTGAGTGCCGCCAGCCAGTACTGGCTCAGGCTGGGGAGGTGGGGGTCCAGGAGCTCCGTTGCAGTCGCTTGAGAGTCTACATCCTCAAAAAATTCCTCCCCCTGCCCCTCCCCCTGCTGCTGGGGCTCCCTCGTGATGTCATCAGAAATCTTTATGTACATCTGAGAAAGAAAGGGTGGGTATGAAACATTGGATTGTGAGAAGTGGGTATGAAACATTGGATTGTGAGATGTGGGTATGAAACATTGGATTGTGAGATGTGGGTATGAAACATTGGATTGTGAGATGTGGGTATGAAACATTGGATTGTGGGAACTGGGTAGAAAACATTTTTAGAGGGAGAGTGTGGGGATGCATAGCTAATTTTGCCACAGAATCAGCGTTCAACAGTAGCTGCAATCTGTAGTGAGGCAGTGCTCAGCATGCTATTTAACTGCTGAATACACATATCTTTACAATAGTGTGTAGCTGATAGTAGCAACTGATAATTCTGTACACACAGCAGTCCAAGGTGAGCTGGCATATATTACTGGTAGAGGCTGACAGGCTTGGGTGTACAATCTGAGAACTCTTTGCCAGGAAAGCCATTGTCTAAAAATACAAGTATTGCCATTGATAGTTTCTGCTATCAAGGTCACACGAAGCATTTTTTGTGGGCTAAGAGAACAGACGGCAGAGACTCGGGGTAAACTGCCTTCCATCCACAGAACACCCAGTAACTGTACCTCTGCCCAGGCCTTGAGCACAGCCAGGCTCTCCATGGTTGCCATGGCATCACCATAGAGGGACACCTGCTGCCGCTCCTTATTTAGCTTCTCCAGCGAAGAGACAAGCAGCTGCTGCACCCGGCGGAGGTCACCCACATCCCGCGACACTCCACTCCCAAGCCACTCACTGCATACCTAGGGAATGGAACGGAGACAGCAAGCGAGAGCGCTAGGAGCTAGCTATACAGCAATGTAGGATATAATCTACTTTAGAGGGGTGAATCCCCATAAGATTGGTCTTGGAGATGAAAGCAGCTAGTGTATTAGTATCACCTTCACTTCCTTCAGTTTGTAGGCTCTCTGTTTACCTAACAAAGGAAGACATGCAAGTCTAGTGCAGCTGGCACTGACAACCCAAGTGCAGCTTCACTTGCTGGCACTGACGACCCAAGAAGGTCCTATTGACTTTCAGCACACTAGTCACTAGTAATGAGTGTGTGTTAATAGCATGGCTATCGTGAACACATACAACTGTAATTAACAGGTGAACGAGATTACTTAATAATCAACTGGGCACGTTATACACAAATCATCGAACTGAAGGCTGTGTTCAGCAATAGGTCAGTCTGAACAATGAGAATGGGCTAGGTTCTTTCAATTTGAAGTTCAACACTGGCACTTCCCTGCTGGTCCCCATGCATGCACATACATGTACCTGGCAGGCCATTGCTGTGACATGTGGGGCTGTGTCGGGGGTGAAGGCCGGTCTCAGTGCGGCTCCAATCTGAGCCTGGTACTGCTCCAGAAGTACATGACTCTGGAAGTCTGGGTCCGGGGTGGCAGCGAACAGTTTGATCACATCCTGACAAGGAGGGAGGGAGGGAGTGAGGGAGGGAGGGAGAGAGGGAGGGAGGGAGGGAGGGAGGGAGGGAGGAAGAAAGTAGAGTTGTAGATTCAGGAGGAAGCGAGAAACTGGTCTCACCCTGAGTGCCTGGTAACCAGCCATCTTGAGCTGGTCCACGCTGGCAGTGGCCGCAATGAAAGACGTCCTCACCAGCTCTGACAGGTGCATCACCAGGTAGTCCCCTGAGGGAGGGAGGGAGGGAGGGAGGGAGGGAGAAGATGTGCTATTTTAAGAGTAAACTCCACCCTAAGCGTGGAGGGTGGATGGGATGGTGAGCGGATGGATAAGGTAAAATTCCTGAGGACTAAATATTTCACACACCTCCCTTTTCCCTCTTCTGCTTCTGAGCAAGGGTGAGATCGAAGTGGGCGGGGTCGCTCTTGCACACGGCGTAAATCTTCCTCGAACACTCTACGGCAAACACCTTAGTCGGCCACCTGGGGGTGATTTTGGTGGCCATGGGGGCCTCCTCCCCAGAGGTAAACTTTGCCACGTCGTCTTCTTCCTCGCCCTCAGGGGCGGTCTCGCTGGTAACAGGGGGCAGGTCCCCAGTGCCAGCCGGAGGATTCTGCCCTGAGGCAGACAACACTCCATTGCAGAGCAGCAGCCAGCGCATGGGGTCCTCCGGCGCAAGTGAAGTGAGTAGACTAAAGAGCACTTCGCGCAAGTCCTCACGGAGCTTTGGGTCTGATTCAGTGTCTAATTTCTTTAGAACAATATGCTCCAGCCCGACCCCCTGCTCCTCCCCCTCTCCCGATGTTGCCGTGGTGATGCTCCAGACAGTTTTGGGCTCTTGCTGGGTGAACTGCCTGAGGCAGTTGGCCGACGCCCTCCGCATCAGCAAGTGTGAGCTGTCGAGGTTCTCACAGAGCCTTGGAACAATGCTGGCCAGACTGGCATATTGCGGAGCAAACAGTCGAAGCTGTTGCAGGCAGGCAATGGCTGCCGACTGTACGATAGCGTCAGGGTGGTCCTGGACAATGGTGCAACAGGTAAGACAGGTCTTACGAGTGGCAATCATGGCTTGGGAGGTGTCCTGCAGCTCCGGCCCGAGGGTGGTGATGAGAGCACTGAGGCACTTGCCCAGGCACTGGTGAACCTCCACGGATGTGGTGGGGGTGGACACCAACAGGCTGAGCATCAGCGTGAGGGTGGGTTCCACGTAGTTCCGGAACATCGGGCCCCCGCTGTCCGCGATCAGAGCTAGAGCATGCAGTGCCCACACCTGGAGGAAGGGTAAAGATGGAGTCACTGGATACTGGAAGGGGAAGGGGGTTGGGGAGTGTGTGGTTATTAACAAAAGAAACTTCCCAAGTCTAGTGGAAAAATGCCCGGAGTGCATAGCCTTCGTCTAAAGATTGTGCATTCCTTTAAAGGCACAGCGTAGTGGGCATTGGGAGCCAGCCCCCCCCCCCCCCTCCCCCTCTCCCATGGGACCCAGAGATCACAACAGGTACTTCAAAAGCAGACATTTTTTTGCTACATTTGCACCAGTCTCATACCCAGGCCTTCCAGGCCCAAGCCTCATACCCAAGCCTTCCAGGCCCAGCCTCATACCCAGGCCTTCCACACCCAACCTCATACCCAGGCCTTCCAGGCCCAGACTTCATCTTGTCGCAAGACAAGACAGGGTGTGGGCACGAGGCTACTACAGTACTACCGTGGAGCTAGCAACAGAGTGATAGCGAACCACAGTACTACCACTGGTATACCACAAGCTCAGGCATCTGATATTTGAGAGCTGTAGAAATCATAGCTCTGCCTCTGGGCTTGTCACAACCCACCTGCACTATGGGTGAGGAGGTGTCCTGCGTGAGGGCCTGTAGAATGCTGACGCTGGTCTGCAGGTGCTGTCCGGATCCCATGCCACCCACGTACCGGTGCAGGCACCCCAGGACCAAGGAGTGTCCCGTGCGGGTCACCGTGTCCCTAGTCGACTTTAGAGTGTCGAAACTGGCCTGGGCGATCCTGGCCACAAAGTTGGTATCTCCTCCGACTTGCGACATTCTCCCAAGTGCTTCGCCTGCAGCACAGCGAAGCATAGGTTCCGAGCTAGCCAGAGCCCCCTGAACAGAAGGGGCAGGGGAGGAGATGGAGGGGAGGGAAGTGGAGAAGAGAGGAGGAATCTTCTAACGCTACTTGTTTAGGGGGGCGGGGGAGGAGCATTTGCCCCCCCTTGGAAACTTTGTGCCCCCCTTGGAGATTTCAACCCTTCAAAATTGAATACTGCTTACTATATGCACGCTCCCCAAAATGTCTTTCGACATGCTCCCCCCCTTCCTTGGGGATTTTCCTAAATGAACCCCTGCATGTAGGTATATACATCACAGATGTAGAAGCCAAAGACAACACTGAACTGTTAACTGATACTGCAGTACTTCCTGCATAAGCAAGAATCTGTGGGTCCTGCCCCAGGCAACCCAGGGCTCAAGGCTCTCGGCCGCTTCCACTGCCTTCCAAGAAGGAGCCTAGCCCTCAGGCCTACCCACCAAGATTTCTATCGCAACTGTGATTTTTCCATGCATCTGCTGGGTACTACACAGGCTAGAAGAACTCCCCAACAATCGTACAGAGAGCCTAACATCCATCCATGAGTATGACTTTGGCCCTGACTCACCACGATGAGCCCATAGGCACTGGTGAGGAGCTCCTGTTGGCCTAAGACAGACTTGGTCTCAACCAGATTCTGTGGGGGAAAGGGGCAAAAGGTCAGTCACAGCGGAGCCGTCAGCCCTCTCACAGCCTTAGAATGAGCAATGGCTCCTTCATAGCTGTAAAGCAACCATAATTACAGAGCTTTTAGCATACATCACAGTGCTGTAATTTACATGTGTGTATCACAAGTTCATACATAAAAGTGCCTGCTAGGTACCTGAGCACCCATGCTGGACACCCCACTCGTGGCTCAAAATAGGGATGCTAAGAATTTTATAGGAGAGCTTATAACATGACTTGAAGGTTCAGATGGTTATAAGAATTATGGATGATCAGTCAGGGATGTGCGACCCACTGTTTTAGCCTGACAGTTTCCCAATGATTTGTCATTTGAACTATTCATTTAGTATTCCGTGTGTGTGGCTGTTGGTAGATACTGAATAATTCGGTAGCCATCAGACTTGAAAGAATTCTTCCCAGGCTTAGTAGTAATAATAGATAGATGGCTATCTGTGGCATTTCTATAAAGAGAAACAACTTAACTTGGAGAAGAAAAAAGAAGCCTATAGCTCCTGGACAGTTAGATGAAAGAGAAGCAACTTTATGTTAGAGAGAGAAAAGAAGCCTACTAGCCTTCCTCCCTCCTGGACAATCAAACTTATAAACAATATTGTGCCGTGGAGGAAATGTCCACCAGGGAGTCCTGTACAAGCATACACAACACAAACAAGAAATACATACAAACTAACTAGTTGTTAATAAATTATAAATAAATTTTAAAAATTAATTTTGTGGCATTTCTATATTTATTAACTTAACTTGGAGAGAAAAAAAGAGAGAGAAAAAGAAAAAAAAGAGAGAGATTTTTTTTTTGACAAAACAAAAGCCTAGGGAGTCTCCCATTCCTCCTGGAGTGTCAGACACCCGGAGCGCTGGATAGGCGATGGCTGGAAATCACAGGAGGCCTTGTAACGTACCCAGTCATCCTTTTAGTTTCGGAGTCCCGAAGGAAGTTACCGACATTTTGGCTATAGGCTTAGAAAGCCAAGAATCAGATTGCACGCGTGCGCCTCGAACACGCGACCCGATTAATGGGCCAGATGTGCGGAATTTACCCAACATTTACTCTACATGTTTATTCTTTCTATGTGGCATGACCATGACAAATGAAATGCAATCTCTTATAAAAAACAAACTCCACCACCTACTTTTACGATATCATGGCCTGCAACTTTAAAGTAGAGCACGATACACCCACACCCTCTAGATTCCAGCCTTCAAAAACAAACCTATATAGCTAGTAAAGTTATTGGAAAACTGTGCTGTTACTGTTTTGTCAAGTGCTGGTTGGTCACTGTGTCCTTATGCACTCGTCACCCGAGCCACGCCACTTGCAGTTCCCTTGCAAGAGGTAAGTCCTCCATGTTAGCAGACTGTCTGCTACCACGCACAGTGCAGCTGCTCAATATATTTCATAACCAGGATTCCATGAAAGCATGCTCATGGGCCCCTGCAACACAAAGTTCCAATTATCTTTGTCAAGATCAACTATTTGCGTGTGTGTATGTGTGTGTGCATGAGTGTGTGTGTGTGTGTGTATGTGTGTGTGTGTGTGGCACCTTGAGGGCAGCCAGGAAGGCGGTGAAGATGTTGATCTGGATGGCCTGCTGCCGGGCTCCCTTGGCCTGCCGCACACACTCCCTGAAGTGGGACAGCAGCTGGTGCCGGTGCTTGCCCGCCACGGAGGGGAAGGTCCGGCCAAAGAGGACAATGGAGGTGTCAATGACGGCCACACCCAGTGGGAGGGGTCCGGGAAGGGTGGTACCCTGGAGAGAAGGGAGAGAGTAGTCATTCTCTGGAGGAAGTTTATACTGGCTTCAGTCTCATACTTGTGACCTGGGAATGAGACTATCAACAAGGCTAACCTTGTGCCGAGCCCCCTACGTACATGCTTTATCTCATAGCCACAGAAATGGGTTGTGATATAAATCCGAATGCAGAGGTCTGGCAGGGTTTCGTAATGTGATACACAAACGTGTGGAGAGCCACACCCCTTAGGCTGCCTGGGACTTTGTTCCCCCCCCCCCCCTCAAATTTTGCGGAGGAAGGGGTGTGGTGGAGGAATCACCATATCAATTAGTCGTTACTTTAGCTTAATTGGCAGTTAACTTTAAGATAGTTATTTGACTCCGATTAAAATAGCTCTAGTACAGGCAGGAACGCAGCTTTTACAATTTAGTCTTTTACCAAGCGTTCCCCAACCTATTGGCTATTTTCTCGTTAGTTTAACTTAATTGGTGGTTAACGCTAAGATAGTTATTTAAGTTGTTTTATTTAGATATCTGTAGTAACGTGCTATTACTCTGTGTAGGTTCACACTTGATTAAAATAGCTCTAGAAACATGTACATGTAACTCCACTACCACCTGCCAATTCAAGACAGGAATTCCGGGCCCTAGGAAGTAATCAGTACTGTGGCCCCAACCCTCGAACATAGCTCTGGGTCACAGCCCGCCCCTCTGACCCATGGGAATGGGGCCTGCTCACTGCGGCACCTGCATTAATACCCTATGTATACAGTCTAAGTTTGACTCCCGATAAAAATAGCTCCAGTACAGGCAGGAATGCAGCTTCATAATTTAGTCATTTACCAAGCGTTCCCCAACCTATTGGCTGCCATGGGCCCATTTATGTGCCCCTACAAAACAGAGAAAAACATGTACTTTATATTAACGCCTGACATAAAAAGCCCACATACCTTAAGCCTTATGGATGTATGAAAAATTGGCTATGGCTGGATAGGATGTTGGTGCTACTCTGAATAAGTTCTTTAACAAGTGTCGTACGTTCACACGTCACAGTACTGGTGTTGGTGTGTTTGTGTGGTAGCTGTTTACTAAGTCTCTGTAGTGGTGTGTTTATGTACAATAGTTCATTATCTAGTCTGTTGTAGCCTCATTCACTTCAGCTTTTCTGGGAAAAGCTGGAGGGGGAGACTGGGAACAAGGCTAGAAGACATGACCTTTAGCCCAATGGCTATCCACACGTCCAGGCAGGGTTTCATACTGTCATACTTACCCTTCTGGGTCCCAGACGTACCATGAGGGACCTCTGACTGCTTAAATAACTCTTTCCGAGATCCTGTTACACCAACATCCTATCCAGCCATAGCCTGCGTGCAGTGTGGGGCGCCCCTGCCTGCCGAGACCCTGTTACACTGCGTGCAGTGTGGGGCACCCCTGCCTGCCGAGACCCTGTTACACTGCGTGCAGTGTGGGGCGCCCCTGCCTGCCGAGACCCTGTTACACTGCGTGCAGTGTGGGGCGCCCCTGCCTGCCGAGACCCTGTTACACTGCGTGCAGTGTGGGGCGCCCCTGCCTGCCGAGACCCTGTTACACTGCGTGCAGTGTGGGGCGCCCCTGCCTGCCGAGACCCTGTTACACTGCGTACAGTGTGGGGCGCCCCTGCCTGCAGAGACCCTGTTACACTGCGTGCAGTGTGGGGCGCCCCTGCCTGCAGAGACCCTGTTACACTGCGTGCAGTGTGGGGCGCCCCTGCCTGCAGAGACCCTGTTACACTGCGTGCAGTGTGGGGCGCCCCTGCCTGCCGAGACCCTGTTACACTGCGTGCAGTGTGGGGCGCCCCTGCCTGCCGAGACCCTGTTACACTGCGTGCAGTGTGGGGCGCCCCTGCCTGCCGAGACCCTGTTACACTGCGTGCAGTGTGGGGCGCCCCTGCCTGCCGAGACCCTGTTACACTGCGTGCAGTGTGGGGCGCCCCTGCCTGCCGAGACCCTGTTACACTGCGTGCAGTGTGGGGTGCCCCTGCCTACCGAGACCCTGTTACACTGCGTGCAGTGTGGGGCGCCCCTGCCTGCTGAAACCCTGTTGCACCAACAGTGTCTAATGACTGCTGAGATCATGGAGTTCAGGGGACCGACAGGATCCTAGTTGTGTACAAACAGCTAAAGATGGCCAACCACTGGCAGCTTCCTGAGGCATTTGTAGAGGCTCGCCATTTACATATCTGTCTGCTGGCCTCATGCCCAGTCCACCTGGCCCAATTATATTTTGCAGCCATCAATGAGAAAGGAGGACACACACACATACCTCAGTGTCTGTCATAAAGACAGAGGTGGGGTCGTGTTCCAGAGACCCGGAGCCAGCGGCCGAGTTGAGCTGCAGCTGCTCCTCCACCTCCCGATGGTCCGTCTCTTCCAGCCAGGAGCCCAGAAGGATGCTGTCGTCATGGTGACACATAGAGCGCAGGAGAGAGGTGGTGGTGTTGGCCAAGTTGTCTGTGAGAGTGAACTCGGTGACTAGCTGTCGGAGTAGCACACTCAGGCTGCCTGTGTGTGTGTGTGTGTGTGTGTGTGTGTGTTATGTGTGCGTGCATGTTACATACAAAAGGGTAGCAGAGTTGTCAAGGCATGACTGGTGCCAGTTATATCACCACTCCCTTGTTTTAAAAGCCTCGCACAGAAATTGGGATATTCATGAACACACCAGCTGTGTCTCCCATTGGCTGAGTAGGTCAGACCGGATGTACATGCATATATGTATAGATCAGTAGGATAATAACCCTGCTTGATAATCTAATGCCCATGCATAACAAGATTAAGACCATTATAGAAATGACACAAGTATGGGGTAGAGGCCTCCACTATTAATTGTGTTAATAGGTAGACAATGGCTAGGTGGGAACAGACCGTCTCTTGGTCTCGTAGCCATCATGGCTGGGAGCTGGAATGGGAAATGGCCACAAAGTCATATTAAATACATAACGCATCCTGTCGCTGTAAGTAAACACACGGGCTGTAAACTGAGATTTCCTGATTTCATGTCTCACTGACAGGCCAGAGCAGAAACACAACCCGGGTAGCCGGAGCAAACCGATGATTGTGAATCACAATTAAAGTAGAGGGTGTGGCCGCAGTGATATCATTTCCATTTCGGAAGTAGGTGGGGCTAATCACGATGGTGTATTTCTGTGCTGAGGTCTTTGACCAACAAACAGTCCAGTGGAACAAGACAATGTGTACCTTCGTAAGCACTGGGTGGCATCAGGGGGAGGGCCTGGTAGAGCCGTAGCCTCAGGGTGGCCCCACTGGCCTTCAGCTGGACACCGTGCGTCTTGGCCAGAGCTGGAAGCCTGGGGAGGTTAGGGCAGCAGTGGGGAGGGAGGGAGGGATAGTAGGGGAGGGGCAGGAGAGGGGGAGGGACAGCAAAGGAAAGGGGTAGTACAGTTACACTAATTAGTTACTTCCTGACGAACATACGTATGTTCGTCAGGAAGTAAAGAAAAGCGCATGTGATTGGCCATTCATTGTACTTTCGTATAATAAGAGACGTCACCATGACCACACCCATTTTTCAATATATTTACGTAACTGAGTAGGGGAGGGGCAACAGAGGATCACATGACCTCACATGATTCCACCTACCCCTGTAGCATGGCCAGTGCTGAGTCCAGGGGTAGCATCAGCCTCCTGGTGAGATCGGGGGTCAAAAGGTCGCCACAAAACTTCAGGAAGCTGTGAATGGCTGCACGAACAAAAGTGGACTATTACCTCAAATGGTAACATCATCCCATAAGGGCCAGGAAAGGGGCCACCACTTCCTGAGTGGGATAGGATTCCCCTCTGAAAAGAAATGCTGAGGTCATGGGGTGACACAAGGGTGCCAGAATTTTGATGACCATTACCAGGCATACACAAGCACCACTACTAGAGCTGGGAGGTACCCTTCTTTCACTCATTTTGAGACACACATACACACACACACCCTCCCACACTCACACACACTCACTCACTCACATCCTCTCACACTCACAGACACACACACACACACAAACATACACACATACACTCATAGACACATCCTTACACACACACACACACACACTCATTCACACATACACACACACACATACACACACACACACACACACACACACACACACACACACACACACACACACACACACACACACACAACCTCATCCTCTCACACTCACACACCTGAGAGGGCACCAGCTCTGGTCTCCAGGGCAGCAACCCAGCTGGCCAAGCTTCCTCCAGACTGCTCTGCGTTCAATTCACGCATGGAGCGAGGAAAAGTACTGCGCCACAGGGCCAACAGTGGGTGGAGCTGAGACCGCACATGGGTGGGGCCTGGGAGGAGGGTATGTGTGCATACGTGTGTGTGTGTGTGTGTGTGTGTGTGTGTAATCTACAAAAGCTTAAGAAACCTCTATCTAGAGTATAGGAAGCTGGTGAAATGTAACTAAGTGCTGCAACTAAGTGCAAGCCAAAATATCAGTTACTAATGAAATCATTTATCAGAACCACACATCACTATGGCATACTTCTTCTGAACACAATGTGAGATACCTGATTTGAGGGGGTATCACATGATATGTTACATGACTACCATAGCTACAGATCCAGGGCTCTACTTTGGCTTATTAGTGGCTGCCAGGCCCCGCCCCCCCTCGGCCTCACCAAGGCTGATGTAGGCCCCAATGAGAGCCCAGCCACTGCTGATGTTGGTGAGTGCCAGCTTCTCCGTCTCCCGGTCCTGTCCGGCAGTGATCAGCTCCTGCGCCAGTGTGAATACCTCCTGTGGATGGAGGGGAGAGCGAAGGGATATAGACTGCACTATCAGTAGTGAGTTAAAGGTGAGTTTTCATTAAAAGTGAATAAAGGATGGGACAGGTACATGGATAGAAATAGCAAAAACATTGCCGAGTCCAAACACATGTATATGTCCTTCACTTGCAAATATCAAATTTACATCAGCACAAATTTTATAGAGGAAATTATTGGTAGATGCTAATAAAAGAGCTTGGAGCTTTGTTTGCCTGTAGTCCCCTCCAGTAGTGAACTTGGTGAGTACCTACCTTGGCTTTGGAGGAAGGCACACCCAGCTCACTGTATCTGACAGTCGCCAGAAGAGCAGCAATGGCGTGAGAGTAGCCAGACACGGCCTCCAGGGATGTCCTAGCAGCAGAACAGGTTCAAAAATACATGAATGGCCACTACTTTGACTACATGTCATGTACTCTACCAATTTCAACCCAAAGCCGGTGCTTTCGCCACCACTGGAGCCACCACCCTACAGCCCACCCACCTGCTTCCCTTCAGCTGACAGAGGCAGTAGTCCACGAGGGCACTCAGCTGGGAGGGGAGGGCCAGCCCGATGCAGTGCATACACCAGGCTCCGGCCAGCCGGGCCGCCAGTGTGGGGTAGACGAGGACGCAGTTGAGAGCGGCCAACAGAGGGGGCTGCTTCTGTTTCTCTCTCCGAGGGTCTGGGGGGACCACTATGGCCCCGCTGTCCCCCACGACCAGAGGGAGGGCGGCCGTGTTGAGGCTATAGAGCAGGGCACCGATTTCCTGTACTGAGCAGATGACCATGTGCTGTAGGACGACCTTGCCTTTCTCCTTCTCCGCTTCCCCCGGTTTCTCTCCGTCCTCACTCCGCTGCAAGGCCGACACGCCGGTCACACTCTGACAGATGAGCTGACAGAGGTGCCTGGCAGCCACCAGCTGGGCAGACTCTCCGAGCAGTTTCCCAAAGACGGAGCGCAGGATGAAGCTGACGCACTTCCTCGAGTACACTGTGTCGATGTGCGTGGCAATGGTCTTGGGGTGGGTCAACAACTCCAGCACATGTTTGGCAATCACCGATAGGTGCTTCTCCACCCAAACCCCGCCCATTTCACTGAGAAAGACCACATATGTTTGGGTCACGCCCACCCTGACATCACGGCTGGCGGAGCCACCCTTCAGCAGTTCAGGCCCTCCGGCTTTCAGAAACCCACTTGCCCCCCGGATAAACCCGTTTGACAGGATCGACAGAGCGTCCTCGAGACTGGGGAGCTTTAGCTTGCCCTTCATGTTCTTTGGGAGTGGCTTCTGTGTTAGGGCCACTAGAGTGCCCAGTAACTTAGCAACAGAGCATCGGACATCATAGTTTGAACCCTCCAGTGCCCTGAGGCAACTATTGGAGAAACTGTCCAGTTCTTGCGAGTAGAGAAACGTCGAGTGTTGCGTGAGTTCCAGAGCACACTGTATGTGGTGTGTGCATGTGTGTGCATTTGTGTGTGTGTGTGTGTGTGTGTGTGTGAGTGTGTAAACAAACATCCCTTAGAGGCTAACACAGCTACATGTACCACTATCCCTTCCATCTCCAGGAGGAGGAATTGGGGTCGATCTCTGTCAGACCACCATTCACTGCTCCACACAGCCATCTATGAGTGTGCCAGTGCGTGTGCCAACATTCCTACACCAGCACAAAGGCCACCACCACATGAACCTCCTTCCTTCCCTTCCATCTCCCCTGTTCCAGGATGAGCAAACAAAGACTCCGTCGGTGAGACTAACCATTCACTGCTCAACACATGCATCTACACACTACAGTTTCCCACAAAACAAGGGCTTCCAACACAAAAGAACAGCTTCCTTCGTACACATGAGTCATACTACCAAACCATTATATGGAGGATGGTAAGCCAAGACTCTTGTCTACCGCTGATGACACACACGCACGCACATTTCAAAGAATAGATCACCCAACACAGGATATAAACAAAAATATAACTAGAAAACACTCTATCTTTCAGAATGCAACAGACAAGTACCCTACCACAACACAATTTTTTTTCCTCCCCCAATATACTCACAAACACACATACAGACACACATACAGACACACACCACCACGAACCCTCACCCCTTCCTTCTAACACACCCTCACCTTGGCAGCTGCACTCCTCACAGCATTGGTCTTATCCCCGAGTCCATTCCGTATGCACTTGTAGAGCTCCTTATGTGCAGAGGTGGACGAGAGGCCCAGCCCGATCAGCAGCCGACGAAAGGCAGACAGGATCTCCGAGCGGAGCTAGATGGAGAGGAAGGGGAGGGGGGGAGGGGAGGGGAGGGGAGGGGAGGGGAGGGGAGGATAGGATTGCAGCAGACTACTTCCATGTGTACCATAAGAGATGGTTCAAAACATGTTTGGAAACACATGTCACCTACATGTACAACAATGTCATGTAACCTACACATCTGATGCACTCATGCACACAAAAAACAATCACCTCCTGAGTCTTCATTGCCTTCGCCAGCACTTGCACCATCTCAGGAAAAGAGCTGCCAGCCTACAGGAATGAGGATACTGGGATAAGCCTTGCAACCAGCTGCAGGTCACAAGGATACAGGGAGGTGTGTGCTGCAAACACTTACCATTCTGCCATGGTGCTCGAATATGCTCCCCAGACACTCGACTGCAGCCCTGCACCCAACAGCGATAGAAAATGAAAAACAGAAACAAGAGTAAGCTGCACAACAAGTGAGTGAGTGCTTCGCTCACTCATGCGGGGAAGGCCCGGGAACAAGGCTAAGTATATGCTCAAATTGATGCAAGACTAACTTGGGCAGGGGATGAGTTGAATATTGCCATTATCACTGTTGACTCCGCAGTCTCTTGAAATCAATAAGTATTACCTGACTATAGCGTAACAGTATTTACTATTGTAAGCCATACTTCCTAATACCGGTCAGTACTAGCAGGAGCCCATAACCCAAAGGGAAGGAGCGTTAAACTTGTGCATGTATGCTGATTCCACCTGTTGTCAAATAGCACTTGCCCAACACTCCTTATATGGTAAGTGCTATGTAAGCGCTATAATTTACTTAGCACTAGTCTAGTAGTAAACCAGCCGTGCATAGCTGCTAGGTATTCCATATATGGAGTTTTCTTGTAGGTGCCATTCGACAACAGGTGGAATCACTAGTTCAACGCTCCTTCCTTGGGTTATGGGCTCCTGGTACTAGCCACAGGGCTACTTCCTGCTAGGGCTCTCCAATTAAGGCAATTACAGCCTAAAATCCTCAAGTAAAAAATATAGGAGGATTGTGTCGAAACATGAGTCCTAGAGGAGTGCATCTGATGCGAACTGTACCGCTACATTAATTTACAACCTGTTTGGGGACACCTGCAGCAGAGATGCACAGAGCAGTGGCCTGATCAGGGCTCGCTCTGATCTGATTTAAAGCTATGGTAGTTTTGCTGTTTCATTGTGTCCTTTGAAGGCTTTGGAGCTACAGTGTAAGTGCCTGCCTGAATGGAGAGTGTGTTACTAAATTAGACCTGGTGTTTCCAAACTCTAACAGGAACTCCAAAAGCCATCTGTTTGCAAATTGGCAAGGAAAATACTATCAGGAAGATAATATCAGGAAATTGTTCACCACTAATCAGCGTGCCCAGTAAGTGTCCCCTTTGAAAGACCCGTCCTCAGGCCAAACAATCCACTTAGACCACTTGTCACACACACTTACCGTTTCAGCCAGGCCCCTCCCTAACACTTGCTGTTTACATAGGCCTGTAGAGGACTAGGGAACTGTGAATTTCAGCTGCCAGCAGCAAGCTTATCCAATTCATTTTATCTCTCTTCAACTCTTTCATCATGCAGCTGCACGTACTGAAATTCACGGTAATATTTTGAAATAACCAAGTGCAGGTGTCTTGAGACCCCATGGCAACTTAATTTAAAATTTAAAATCCGTGACCCAAAGTCACATGGTACATAGCTCCATAACACTACAAGTCACATGGTACATAGCTCCATAACACTACAAGTCACATGGTACATAGCTCCATAACACTACAAGTCACATGGTACATAGCTCCATAACACTACAAGTATTAAATTTGACAGTCATAAATTCAATCGCGAATATAGCCTCTCACAAATTTAAGTACATGACGCGTACGGTTCTAAATTTGACTGAGCGAGGGACTGACTACCATCAACTGTGCAGCTGCAGGTACTGAAATTCATGGTAATATTTTCAAGTGCAGGTGTCTTGAGACCCCATGGCAACATTAATTTCAAATTTGTAGCAATCCTACCAAATACACTTGGCCAAAATTTCACAGAATTTAAAATTTGTGATTCACTCACAGTTTGTTGACGATACTGGACCCAGAGTCCTCCTTTGCCCTGAGGATGTCACAGCACTTCCCTATGGAGTCGTGGAGGCTGAAGCTGTCTCCCACCTCATAGAGTGCCACGAAGGCCCGGCCCAGGCTGGCACGCAGCGGGGGACCCAGTGAGGCCTGTAGCTGGGACAGCAGCTGGCTCACTAGGACTGCCTGCCGGGCTTTCAGTTCGGCCTGAGGGGAACACAATGATATACCAGTTGTGCTAGTGACTACATCATCTGGTAATGAGAGCACTGCAAAATTATTTGGATGCTTGCAGTGGCTGAATGACTACAGTTTCACCAACTGTCTGCACGTGATACAAGTCTTGATGGTAATGAAATTATTAAACATTGTCTTCATTAATTATTTTAGCCCCGTGCCTTTGCTTGTCAGGCACAAAATCTCGTGTAGTAGCTAGCATGATCTTCCTGACTGTCAGCCTATTCGTGCTTTTTTTTCGCAGCCGTGGAACCACGGCTGCAAAAAAAAGCTGCGAGGGGAGGCCTGGGTACGAGGCTAAACAAGATGCTCATGGAAGGAGAGCAGATTAGATAGCAGAGTAGACGACTGTCTAGGCTCCATTTAGTGCCCACCCTGATTAACTGTCTCGCTGGCTCACGGTACACATCCTAACAGCTTCTGCTGCACGTAACATGATTGTCATTGAAATTCGTTCCCACTCTCCACTCGAGCCATGCTACCCAGCCACACCGGTATACCTTTACTCACCCTAGGAGTGCCCCTGATGGCCTGGGGGAGGTTCTGCAGCCACTGCAAGACATACAGCTCCCTTTTGTTCTCAGGTAGCGCTCGATAGGCTTTCTCCTCCAGCAGAAGCATCTCCTTTGTCTTCACTATAGAATGGCATTGATGGAGCTTGGCAGTTTTAGCAGACCGCAGTAGGCGTGGCTTATAATAGCGCTAATCCATACACTTCCGGGACGAGCTGCGAAAAAAAACGCTGTGCATTGACCTCACTTTTACATCCATGAGTAGCGCTGTAGTACTGAATAAGACTGTAACGAGGATTAGCTCGTTAAAGACTGAAACGGTGGTCCTGGCGGAGCATGGCGGTAACTGAATGTTGCAGAGGATGGCTGCAAGTTGCATTTTGGCTCATGTTCGTCTGGTTGCTGAATTGCTGCAACAGTGCAGAAAGCTCCAGCGAAGCATTTCCAGGTAAGGCTAACGTCGCGTTTTGCATAGCTGCATCGATATCTATGGCTGCACGCATATTTAGCAAAAGTGCATCAAATTGCAAGTAGTTCGTAGCAGTATATTTCCATGGGCGTACAGGGGGAAGTGCAGTTGCAGCTACGGGTCGCAACCAGTATAAATGCTAAGTTTATTATTAATGTGATTTATAATAATCATTCTGCATCTCAACATGCCATTACCCCGCTCTCTCTCTCTCTGCCCTGCACAGCCACATGCACCAGTAGTCTGTTTGTAACGCTCGGCTCCCCGTTCCAGTGGGAGAAAACCAATGGAACCATAGTCCAGGAGGCTTGCAACTTTTTTGCTGGGCCACAACAGATCCGTATGCCACAAAACTACGTTGTTAACGGTGAGTGATTACATGCCCTTGTGGTGCAAAATTATGATATAGGGAAGTTGTAAATTTTCATGCATGCTCACAGGGAAGCAATGTACAGTGCCTCCTGTTTCTTCCATGAACTCATTGAGATGGTAACGGCTAAAATTAATGTACTCCTGCTGTTCATTCAACTAGTATGCACTTTTTAGCAACTATAAATGCAATATTATTAGGCCATTGATCTTTTGTTGAACTTTTTTGATTTTCCAAAAAATATGTAAATTGTCTCACGTGACGTTTGCTACCACTCACTCGTACACGGTAGCCTGAAATATCTGCGTGAACTGCACAGATCAAAATTATAAGGATGAAACATGCAGAAACGTATTATCAAGGCCACATGTACATGTACCAGAAGAGCAGTTCTGCTGAGAGAACAGTGGAAAAAGTGAACAGAGAGGATACTTTATGTATTTTTTGTAGCCTGCCACCCGGGTCAGTTTTGTGATTAAGCTAGCTTGAGCATCAAGTAGGTGTAGCCTTATTATACATGCACTGTACAAGTAGCTACAGGCATATGTTACTTTAGCACAAAACTTAGTTTCTTCCTGTAAAACAATGCCCGCATGGACACCCACACAAAATTAGGTTCTTCCTGCTGAATGGTACACTATGTCGTCACAGTAACCTAGCAACCACCATACCACTTTAGCTAATGCAGAGTCTGTGAGCCAGGCTCAAAGTCTGCATACTAACCAATGAACTTGCAAATAGACTGAGATTTGTGTTTCTTTCCCAGACTCACAGTACACATTCCGTAAGACTGGAACGTACAAGTATGAGTGCCAGGAGTTTGAAGGAGAGTTCACCGTAGTTGAAGCCCAGCACAGCATTGCCTTGTGTGAAGCTTGCAGCAATAACCAGTATGTCGTGCGTGCTGGAGACGTGGTGCAGTGGTACGTTGCTGACCAATGCACTGTGGTACTCAGGAACAGAACAGGAGAAATCACTACCAGTAAGAATCATTAGTGGCTGTTACGACTTATGTAGTGGTGTTTCTCTGCTAGTATATGTACCAGTGATGTCAAGGCTGTGGTTTCTCAGTTGCTCCTATTACAGAGTTGACACAGTGTGTGTCGTTGGCAGGGATTCACAGAGACAGTGTGTCGCCAACTTCCTCTAAAACAAAGAATGCCCTGCCAAGATTTTTTTTAAAATACATATGGCTTTGGTTTACTCCGTTTAAATTTAATAGTAAACACGATTAGATTTTCGCAGATCCAGACTCATCATTTATTGGTGTGGGCAGCCATAATCTGTCTGTTATTATGAGAGCAATTATGAGGTGCAATTTTTCCATATTATAGGTAGCAACTACTACCAATTCAACACTGTCGGATCATACCAGCTGTCGTGTGAGGAGAACAGCAACTTTGCTGTGACCATTAGTGTAGTCAACAGAACAGTTGACACGGAGTGTGAGGAAGACGACCAGGCTGGTCGGTACGGACCACTGTTGTATACCCATGCAGGGATTATGGCAATCAGCTTTGGCGTTCTGCTCCCCCTGGGGGCATTCTTGGCCCACCACAAGCAGTTTCTGCTTCATAAGATCACACAACCTGTGGGGATTGTGCTGGCCCTGACTGGCTTCATCTTGGTTCTGGTGTATGTGCAGCTGTCGGCGGAGAAGCATTTCCGATTTTTCATACACGGTGTGGTCGGACTCGGGCTCATGGTGTTGGTGTTCCTATTGATGCCCGTCTTGTTGCTACGGAAACAGTGGCGCAAGTGGCACAGGAGGTGTGGTCACGTTGTGGCCTTCTTTGGGATGGCTAACGTGCTGCTGGTATGTATATATTTGTTAATGACAACTAACAAATAAACAGCATCAATTTATCTTTCAGTATGTTAAAACAGGATGACTACCTCTATTTCCCAGGGTCTGGCCATTCTACCAGCACCACACGGAGTCAGAATTATTCTGTGTGTTGTCTATGGCCTGTGGCTGGTGGCAGCTATCCTAGTCTATGTGATTTACGCCCCAGTACGCTGGCAAGAGGGGGAGGAGTTGGAGGACAGCTGCTGTGAGGCGAACATCGTGGACTGTATGCCCCGCAAAAGAAGTCTCAATAGCCAGTTGATTGAGATGGGTAGTCGGCGAGGTTCAGGCTCAGGTGTCAGCCGGCGCGGCTCCGACCTGAGTAGTGTCACCACCAGAGCCCCCCAGCAACTCTCAAAGAGTGTCATCGATGACACCAAGATGATCCAGCTGAGAAAAAAGAGCATGGATTTTCTGGAGGCTCGAGATCAGAGGGAGCAATTGGACCGACAGCTTGGGCTGCGTAGGCAGGACTCCAAGCCAGACCAGGATTCCCCGATGACGGAGCTCAAGAACCTCAAAACCATTCCAGAGCGAGAGATTGAGGAGTTTAGTCCCGAGTCGTCCTTTGACCAGCCTGACAACTCCACCCTTCCCATTCACATTCAGGCTTCTACTCCAGAACCCCAGACCCCAGAGTCTATTCCAAAGTGTCCCTTCCACCACAGACGACCCTCTAGTACTACAGACTTGAGTTCAAGTGAGGACGAAGCAGATTCCAACATCAATGAAATCTCACCCAAGCCCTCCCCGATAGTGAGGGCGCACTCTTTCCAGTTCGGCAGACGAAGTGCAGACTACGACTCCGACAATGCCTCACGAACAGGGTCCTTGCGAATCACTAGACATTCCACAAGGGCCAGAAAGCGAGCAGACCAGGTGTTTACGGATGCACTAATGCAGACCTCTGCCCCAATTGTGGCTCCACCAATGAACCCAGAAGTCGTCATTCAGCCACCCATGACTCCCAGAGGAGGCACCACGGACAGACGCAGGAAGACAGCGATGGTTCCTCCCCTCGTCATCACCACCACCACTGCAGAGCCCTCCCCTCTTACGAAGACCACCCTTCTGGTGGACGACCGAGACACTGGTGGCACCTCTGCCGATGACGACGTATTTATGGAACAATCTCCAAAGCCCAGGAGGAAAAAAGTCAGCGTAGCCAAAATTGAAGCGACAGTGAAGCCTCCAACACCCCTCCTTCTCCACCCTCCCCAACAACTCACTCGGTCTCCTAGCATCTCCAGCACGCTGCAAGTCCCCCAGAACACCTTTGCCGACAACGCCCTCAGATCTGTGATGCAGATTGCCCCAGATGCCATTGTCTGTGCCAACAACGCAGGGGATATTGTATTCTGGAGCCCGGGAGCAGTAAAAATGTTTGGCTACACACCAGGGGAAGCCATTGGGAGTGCTCTCGAGGTGATTTTAATTCTCATTAGGAAACCATAAATATCAGGCCATAAACATCTGTGCATATTAATTAGTGCCTGTTGTGATTATCTGTGGAGGAAGAAAATAGTATTCATACCACACTGTGTGTCTCCCTCTTTCCCCCATCCCGCTGCAGATGATCATTCCAGCAAACTACAAGGAGAAGCATCACAACGGCGTGAACAAGAGAACAGAGGAAACCCTCAAATACATAAAGTGAGGGGTATTCACACGGTCACCGTGTGTGTGCGCTAGACAATGCACCGCTAATTCACTCTTCTCCTACCACCTCCGCAGAAAGCACTCCTACGCTCCTGAGGAGCAGAAGCACGCACGTCTGTATGCTGTAAGTCAACTTTGCATGCAACAACAACGGCGTGGTTTGTGTGTGTGAGAGCCCAGTACCAATCAGTTGCCTTCAACTTTCAGTATCCAAGTAGGACTTCACGTGCCTGCCTGTTTACTACATCATAATGACTACAGTGCTCTGTACTTTCCTGTTTCAGAGAACTAGAGATAATGCCCTCCCTACACACACTTACACCACACACACACACACACACACACAGGTCCACGGTCGCTCCAAGAATGGCAAGGAGTTTCCAGTGGAGGTGAATGTGACGAGCTTTGTATTGGATGGAGAGCTCTTCTTTACTGGGGTGATCACAGAGCTGGCCAAACACAGGGCCAGAGCAAACTCCTTCTCCAGTGCCAGCGACACCACCGAGTCCACACTCAAGCAGAGGGTAGGTTGGCTGTCAACAGAACTTTGTCCATTGTGGGGTAAAAGTAGGTACTAAATAGGGAAAATACAAGAATACGTGTTTTGATGTAGACTTCTTACAGGAAAACTTAAGAACATGATTGTTTCCTTGTAATTTTGTGGGCTTCCAACAGTTTTACCCCCCTTTAAAATCAAACAGGATGAAGTGTGTCCTAGTGCCTTTCAATTTCACAGACAATAGAAGGAAATTGCAATATACCTTCTCCAAGGCATCCTTTTGTGAAGGTGATGAAGAAATAATGTCCCCTTTCCCCTTCTTTCCACTTCCAGGCGTTGGCGGTGGGTGCCCAGATGAAGATTGCCCACCAGCTGCGCAGCGCCGAGCACATCTCCAAGAAGGAGCTGGAGAGGGTGCTGGTGGGCAGCCTGAATGCCACCAAGTTTGTGGTGGAGCCATACCAGATGGAGCAGATGGTTGAGGGCATCATGAAGGTGAGTAATATTCCTCAAGTGTAGCAGATTTCCAGTCTTGGGAAATTGTGCAGTACTCCTGTACGAGCCTATTGGCCACAGAGTAAACTCCGAGTTGCATGCAGTGTATATATCTGTGTAACTGTACTACTCTTATGCCAATCCGTCTTTACTTCCCTGCCCTTCCCCCGCCCATCCACCCACCAGGCTGGTGAGAGTAGCAACTCCCAGCGGCTGCCCTTCATGAACCTAATCCAGCTCCTCTCCAAACATCGGCTGTACATCAGCGAATCGGGTCTCATTGCCCGCTATGGCAAGACCAAGGGGGCCCAGGGGAACCTCAATCAACTGCAGAACAGCACCGACCGCCTGAAGCAGTTTTTCAGCGTCCACTTTGCCTCTGTGGCATGGTTCCTCATCTACCTCCTCCTCAACGTCCTTCTCCTGATAATCGGGGTGCTGGCCACAGACAGGAAGGGCTGGGGAAGGTGGGCCTATGGCACGGGCCCCGCCCTCAGCATGAACTGTGTCCTTGTGCTCCTTCCTACACTATCTTCCGTGATCTCTGCTATGAGGAACAGCACTTGGATGAACCAGGTGGGCTGACCATTCAAATATGCATCACATCACTGAACGGCATTATGGGCGTGAGACTAACTCATGTGTCTCCCTCCTACAGTTCTTCCCACTGGTGCACGCTCTGGCGTTCCACGTCATCATAGCCATGGGCATCCTCTTCTGGACTGGAGTCCACCTGCTCACGCACTTTGCCTCCTTTGCTGTTGACGACCGCAACGCTACCGCCAGCGAATCAACCTCTGAGCACTTCAGGAGCACAGTCAAAGACAACATCTTCCCCACCGTAACCGGCTTTGTGATCCTCGGCGTTATCGTGATCATGACCCTTAGCAGCGTCACCTTCATCAGGAAAAGACTTCGCTTCGTCCCCTTCTACCTCGTCCACTGGATGGCAGCGGGTCTGGTCTACATACTTCTCCTCCTGCACGGCGTGGACTACCACAACCCGGCCTTCTGGAAGTGGTTCATCCCGGTCGCCGTCTTGTTTGCCTTGGAGAGGCTGTACAGACACACTGCCGTCAGAAGACACTCCGTGGTAGTCAAGAGTGCAGGTACGTAGACTAAAACAAATCATATTATGTTTGAGGCATTAAGGAGGTAACTGTAGGGTTCTACCCTTACTCATGTTTGAGTACATGCGAGCAATTGGTGTAGCCCTAAGGTTGCCACACACATGAGACTAACCACCGCCTCTTCTCCAGGTCCTTACGATGACACCTCCAGGGTGTGCATTATGGAGATGGAGAGACCCAAGGGATTCCACTTCGAAGCCGGGCAGTTCATCTTGCTCAATATTCCCTCAGTAGGTACGTCACCCCAGACACGCAGGCACCAAGCTTATTGACTCCTAGTGTGTATGGCTGGTGTTGTCCTTGGCATAGACTGTCTGTTTCCTTTCCCTATAGGCTACTTTAACTGGCATCCTTGCTACATCAGCTCCGGTCCCAAAGAACAAGTAAGCCACACACGCTGTTGCCTAAACATGTGATTAGATACATGTACACGGAGATAAGTCATACTGCAAAAACGATGGCTGAAAAGCTGAAAATGTAATGAGATCTTGAGGGAGCAGTATGAGCATGAGACTCTGAAAGGCCAGTCTGAGAATGAGACTCTGAGGGAGCAGTCTAGGCATGAGACTACTGCAGTGACTATCACACATGCTAACACCGTCTTGCCTCCTTCTCTGCTCACTCCTTACAGAAGCTGACTGTGTACATCCCAGGAGCCGGCCACGACGCCTGGTTCACCCAGGTCTACAGTCACTTGAAGGCCAACCCTTACAACCGACAGCCCGCTCACCACCACGCCTCCAATGGTAGGCTGTCGAAGCAGACAGAGGCACAGCTGGAGGAACAACAACCGCCACCTCCCACACCTCTCTCAGTGGAGCTCACAGAAGCGTAAGTGCGGTTCTCACGACTCTGGTGTGTCCTCCTGGCATGGTAATCAGCTTGCTGTAGCCACTATTCTGGACACCTGGTTGTATTGCACCATGTACCCTAACTAGTTCTGTCCTTAATTGGCTGAGGTAATGAAATTTAATTTATTAATTGAATGCATTAGTCTTTATATGCTTTACGCTAGCCCAAAAGTTGAACAAGAAAAGCTAGCCGTCTTCAACAACAACAGAACATAAGCAAAAAATAAACTGAAAGTTCTTGTTGAACCTCTGGACCATAGCACTGTCTGCCATACCTAGCCACACAGCATCTTTGATTCATGATACCACAGTGGCATAATGTGTTCCTCTTCACACACACACACACACACACACACACACACACACACACACAGTTATGGTCCAGGCAGTGCACAGATCTTCGACTACAAGATTTCTGCTCTGGTCTGCGGTGGAAACAGCCCTCACACTGCAAAAGCTATCATCAAGAAATTCCTCGAGTTCAGGAAGGGTCCATCGTGTCTGTGTGGGTAAGTAATGATGCACTAAGGAAGCAGGAACCAAGTTTGAAGCCCCGCTCAATAGCTGCCCTTGTCTGCGGTTTGGGCTACAGAAACTCCTTTGATTGTGATTCTTTCCATTAGCCTCTGGTAATCCGCTGTGCTCTGTGTTCTCTGGTAATCCACTGTGCTCTGTGTTCTCTCCTGCTCATTACAGATGCCATCCGATGTTGACCAAGCTCTACTTCGTGTGGGTCACACCAAGTGGCAATGATTTCGAGGTAGCCCATTGTCTCACTAACACTGAATGCTATTAAGATGACAGAGAAGGACATCTCTTCTTACATGTAGCTAGCAGTACTAGATCCCCCTAACCTTCATCTGCTCACCCTCCCTCCCCCTCTGTGCCCCCCCCCCCCCCCCCCCCTCCTCCAGTGGTTCACCGACTACCTCTCAGACCTCTGTGAGGACCGCCAGCTCCACCGCTACCTGGACATCCGAATCTTCCTCACCAACATCGACAGCCCTCCCGACCAGCTAGCCTCTGTCCTCCTACAGCTAGGGCTCAAGACCGCAGGAGCTTCCTGTAACGTGCGGCGACCATCACAGCCGCAGTTTAACAACCTCTACAATGTCACCTCTTATGGAGTGCCGGACTTCGACTCACTGCTGGAGTGTAAGTCAGCAAGGGGCTGGGAAACCACACATATCACAGCAGCTCAAAGTCCCTTCCTCTTACGAAGAGGGTTAAGGCCTCCTATGCATGGCTGGTACCAGGAGCACATTGAGCTGGGTAAAGACTAAATTAATGTCTTACAGAAGGCTGACTGCAGCTTGGAAGGTTCTGCCTTGTTTGATTTGCACCATCTACCTTGCTAGCTTGGCAGCTTCATTTAGGGGCATTCACCCCCCCCCTCCCCTTGGGGATTTAAACCCTTCAAAATTGAATACTGCTCACTATACGCATGCCCCCCAAAACATCTTCTGATGTGCTTTTGCCCCCCCTTGGGGATTTTCACAAAATAAACAAACACTAGCTAGTACATTCCTCCCTCCCTCCCCAACAGACATCTACGCCCAGCACTCCAGCCTGTGGAACATGGGAGAGTCAGAGTTTGGAGTGTTCACCGTCGGGGAGCTGCACCACACCATGAAAAGGGACCTGCGCAGGGCCTGCCATACCTGCTCCAAGCCCTCGCAGCTCACTTACAGACAGCACCACATTACCACTTAAAGATGCCCACCGCTCACCCAGACCTAACACCACCTGTACACTGTGTACTCTCACCCGCCTTCTACTGTATTGTACTGTACTTTGTTGGTTCCTTTCAATTTGTGGATTTGAAATAATTGTTGTACATGTAAGATGTCCACTTTTAGGCTGTTCTAGTTAATTAGCTGCTTTGCAGGCACTCCACTCTCAAGTTGTTTTTATAGGAGTATTTATTATATAGGTATACTGTTTACATTCTGCCCTGTCCAGTACAGTGTAGTGTTATTGTCACTTCAGTATTATCAATCTGTTCATTGCTTATTAATGCCCTCTGATGTGTACAACACTGGCTACTTCAGTGGTGACCTGTAATTATACATCATTCATACACAAACTGCTGTGGTATCTGTAATATGAATCATGAGCTCGTGATGAAGTTGGACTGCAATCTGTACAAGAGTCACTCTAGACACCCAACATCCGCTTCATATACCTGCAGTAATATCCAACAAAAAACAAAAGCAATGGATGTGAGAAAGTAGTGTAGACTGGCAGGCAGAGACTCCTATGAAAGGTTAGCCAATAAGAGGGACATCAACTAAATGGAGTGGCATGTCTTTAATCCCAATGCAAGCCAGTAGGAGCTGGCAGATGCTAGCTATAACATTGTAGGAAGAGCCAGACTGTTACAATTCCTCACCTGACTGTCTTCTTAAAGGTGGAGACTGGTCTCTGCCTAGCCTCGGAGGGGGTGTGGCCTGGGAACGAGACTGGGCTCTGCCCCGCCGCTGGTCCTGCCAAGGGCTGGCTGAGGGCATGCAGCCGCTCACGGGTCTCTCGGGTATGCAGGGCGATCTCCTCAGGAGTGGGCGGGCGGCGGTTCACTGCTAGCGGAAAGAGAAGAGGTCGTGCTACTGTGGCAGCAGAAGAACCCTCCATTGCACACCTGCATATTCTGCACCTATCACTGTGCTGTTAAGCCAAGTCCTCTTACTGCTTAAAGTGGCCCATCCCTGTACCTGATTGCGAGCCACTCGGCAACGCAGCAGTAGTGGTGGCACCGTTAGAGCCCTGTGGCTGTGCTCCCTCACAGCCCCACCCACTGGGCTCCCCTTCCCCCTCCCGCCCTAGCCGAAGTCTCTTGCGTGCCAGCAGGTCACTAGAGGGGACAGCAGGCACCGGGGGGAGCTGCTCGTCTTCCAGGGGGGCTCCCTTGTGCTTGCCCAGCAGGGAACCACTGCCTACGAAGAGAGGAATGGATACGAGAAGACGGATCTGTATTAGTTTGAAGCGGTGATCCAAATCATGGGATCTGAAAGAGGTTGATTAGTAGTGTTGGCAGTATTTCAGTATGGTCGTATGTATTGGGATACTTGAAGGTCACAATATCGTGATGGTCATAATATCGCAATTATTGTAATATCACAATTATTGTGAAGGTCATCAAGTTGACCTACACAAATGATAGTAAATTTCTAAATGTTGCCTGAATATAGTGTATCAATATTACTGCTTGATCTCATAGCTCCGACTCACCCAGGGGCTGTGCCGGTGTCTTGGAGGGAGAGTGGAGGCACACCAGGAGCAGCACCACGTCAGGATGGGCCTGTAGCTCCCGGCTGCCGTGGGAAAAGTCCAGCCTTTGGCCAACTGGCCAGGGATGCAGTCCTGCACAAGAGCAGGAAGGCAGAGTGTGAGCCAGCCACCGCCCTCCTCCCTCCTCCCAAAAACAACCATCTATCTACATGTATAATAGCACCAATGCCGAGAAAAGCCCCCTCCACTATAGCCTCGTACCCAGGCCACATCCCCATTTATTTTTTGTGGGGGTGTGGCCTGAATCTTTCCAGTATGATTTCACCAAAATGTTCTTGGAGAGGCTAGGCAGAAATGTGACCCTAAATTGCACATCTCCTGTGCATGGCTGCATACCTGGGTAGATGATAATGCTATCACTCCTCACTGGGATGGCTTTTCCGGTCCGGAGGATGTGGCTCAAAATTGCAGCTGTTATTTTCTGTGAACAGGTATATGTCATATAGAAAATTTGAATTCTTTTTATATATGGGGAAAATTCGCTACTGGTACCTTGATGTCATTCTGTATGTACTTAGTCTTGTAAAGTGACTTTCCACTGCTTGTCAACTGCTGGCTGGAAAAAAATATATATATATTAACGTCCTCCTCATTCCCGTCCTCCAAGATAGTAATTACCTCGTCTTGTACTTCACTTTAAAGACAGTGGATCCAAATACCACCAGCCTCGTATCAGGCTCCGGGAGCTTGAATTCCAGTAAACTTATCATTGTCGCTGTTTGCCGTTCTGGCACAAGCCTTGCAAACCCAAAAAAAGCCCGCGAGCTATGCGGCGCGCGCTAATAGACCTAGACCGCTTAATTAAAGGTTTCCATGGCAATTGGGGGAGGAGCTGGTGCAGCAAAAGTAATGGACACCGAATCGTGGTGCCAAGTGGAGGGCAGCTCGAACCAGCAGTGGACGCGGGCCACGCGGAGGCATAACCCAGAGGCCTTCCAAAGCAAGGTGTTTGGGAGGGACGGGCCGGATTCTTCCCAGGGGAGGGTCGACTGGGACATGGGAAACAAGCCTGCTCGGCAGAAGTTAGCGCAACGGAGACACTTTCCGGATAAATGTGAGTGCAAGCAGTGAAACGCACTCTTGCAGTTTTTAGAATCTGCACTTTTTTCTTTCCACACAGATGAGACCACCCTCAAGTAACTATGAACCAGTTTAATATATTCAAATACTGTCAGGAGCATAGACAGTGGCACATTAATTAGTCTTGTAGTGCCTAAATCACATTGTGGAGCAAAATAGTATGACATAATAATAATGCAGTTCCATGTCACTGAATTGGAAGTACCACCTCATGTATCGTCCACGGCTCTCTCAATGTCTGCCAAGGCTTGCACCACAGCCACTCCACTGGGTGGCTACATAAATGTCCATGCTCTCATTCGTGCACATCTTTGCTGTCTCCAGGGCAGTTCTGGTCCATGTCTTGAGTATCTATAGTTGAATGTAAGATTGTAGTCGCTTAAACGCTTGGGGTGGAGTCAGGACTAAGTTACACGTCACCTTCATAAGCAGTTCCGCACCATATGCAATAGAAGTGCTGTGATCGCAGATACTCTGTTATGAGTGAAAGTTTCTCTGTCGGCTGAAGATTGAAACAGGTGCATTTATCGTGCCCAGTGGCGTTAGCAAAGACGATGAATTGATTGAGTATACCCACCTCTAGAGCATCCTCCTCACACTCATCCTCCCCACTGGAGTCGTCCTGATCATACCTCTCTGCTTCATCCTGCCGAAGCCAAAACCAAGTTCTCTCAGGTTCATAGCCCTAGCGATACAGAAACACGTGCTCATCGTTAGTACACTAACTGGCACGAGTGTCTTTGTCAAGCTACCATTAAACTTACCATATTAGAGTCAAGCTGTTCGCAGGCTAATTGGCTTCTTCGTATGTCCGTCTCTATTTGTCTCAGGGAGAACGTTTCCAGCTTTCTCTGCCTAAAGCTATCCACACTCCTCACCTCTTCAGCTCTCTTCAGCACCTTTCGCTCTTGTAGAAAGCGCTGTCTACCAAGACCCACCCTGTCTTGGATTGAGGGAGGAATAAGTGAATAATTAATACGCACGTTCAAAAGTTGTGCCTACCATCTTTGACTACAATGGGAACAGGTGCAGTCCTGCCTTCACCTGTAGGAGAGAAATTATTTGAGTGTACATATTTAGCTAGAGAACACAGAAACACACCAGATTTTCCGAGTCCCATTCCTTTCTTATATCCCATCTTCTTCAGGAGTGAAAAGCCTATGTTGTCGTCTGACAGTGGAATGGACATGGCACATTCACGGGCTTCGTTCTCTGCCATTTTCTTTTTCTGCTTTGGAGGGTTCTCATGTTTAGTGAAAATGTCTTTTCCTTTTCTTTTTTGGTTCTTAGTCCTGAGGCCAGGGCGGATGTCTTCAAGCTGTTTGAGGAACGCATCAGACATGTAATCCTCTTCTTCACCTGTACCTTCAGCCATAGTTATTAAACTTAACCCTTTTGCTACGCTATTGCGTCACAAGCGCGGTCACGCTCCACTTTGAAAAATGGCGGATAAACAAGAAGGTGGAGGCGAGTGCGCCGCTGAAACCTCCAGCCTGAGAGCAGAAATCATATCGTTGGTTACGACAAGACTAAAAGAAGTGTCCAAAAGATCAAAAGAGGGAGAAATCTCAAAGGTTCTTGCTCGAAGAAAGCGGAAGTGGAGAAAAAGATACAAATCGTCAGGTAATAGCAGCCACATGCGAGATTATGCATGAATAAACTTACTGCAGACATTAGAGAGATTAGTAAGCTCCCTTACTGCAACATCTAGATCTTTCACACCAGTCTACCAGGATATAAGGCTCAGTTGTTCTTTTCGACACTTTAGCTCCGGATTCCTTCGACTCTGCCCTGAGGGAGGAGAAAGAGACTCTACTGGACGTGCGAGTAGAGTTGATAGATACCTTGGTGAAGAGAAGAAGGATGTGTCTTGGCTGTGCCCGACAGATGCAGAGAGAGGGGGGCGTCAGTACACTACAAGTCATTGTAAGTTGTTGGTGCCACATTAATTAACACTGAGGGTGAACTGAGTGCTGTAAATTGGCTCTGTTTGCCAGATCAGATCAGTACCATAGTCAACGAACACTCCATAAGCTACCTAGCAACCCGCTAGTCATTCTTCCTTCTGATCACTACTATAATTACACACTACTACAATTTTAGTAGTACACACATTTACTTAGTAATGACTTCCTGCTTAATTCATATACATCATACATGCCGCACACACACACTTGCAGAATGGACGGTTGGAAGACGCCAGACAGTCTTTGCAAGACTACAGGGAGTCCCACGTGACAGCTTCCGCCCTGCTGTCTGCCTCACCAACTGACAGTACTGCAGCTGAAGAGAGGATTCTGCAGGTAGGAGCCATGACAGGTTATAGCATAGACCTGTCATGGTTGTATACTGGCACTACCTATTATGCTTTTGGTACCTGCTGGGCTGCTGTACGAGCCAACCACCACCGTTCCAAGTGCTCACATAATAGCAAATTTAATGATGGTGGTTGATGCATGAAGCCTAGACAGGATATTTCACCCCCCTGGTTAATTAGAGCTGTTCCCTGTTCCACTTCTCCCAGGGTCTTGAGAGCACCCTTTCCCAAGCAACAGCTCTGGTTGAGATCCAGCAGATGAAGCATCACATGACCCCCCGGGTGCCTCCTATTCACCGCAGACCTCTGACCACCAACCCTCTCAACGACACCCATAGCACTTCTCTCCTGGTGGACAGTCTACAAATCACATCTATCAGAAGCTACGCAATTGGTGACACAATTATGAAGGAAGAGACGGTTGTCACGGAAACCAATGGAAAACAGGAAGTCTCTCTGGAGCACAGAGGAAGCAATGACAATGAAGATCATAGAGTACATACTGGTGGAGAGCTCCATACTAGAGAGACACTTGGTTGCACAGAGGGTAAGAGCATTCAGGATTATGAGCAGCATGTTTGCACAGTGGAGGAGGATGATAGGAGACATCAGAATCCGGCGTACTCTGAGGAGAGTACAGAGCTGTTGGAAGACGACCAGATTCCAGTTGCCCAAACAGTTGAGAGCAGCATGGTGGAACTCACACCAGAGGACTGGTTACACCACTCGAGCAGGGTTACTTTGGCAAAGAGCCCACAAAAGATCATCGAAAGTGAACTCAAGGGAGTGGAAGGTGATGAAGAGACCTCCTCGCACGAGGAGGAGCAGGAGATTGTGGCCAACTCCACTGCCCAGAGTGAGTCAGACAACGAGCAAGATCAAGAATATGAGAACCTCTTCAAGAAGATCACGGAGACCACAAAGGCAGCACCAAAGAGTGTGGCTCCCCGGGGGAGAGGGCGAAAGAGAAGATCCAAATCCCGGAAGAAATAAATGCTTTATATTCCACACAAGCTGTTGTATTTTATTGTCCGTATTACTCCTCTCTTGTACATGCATGAATATTCGACTTTCTGTTTTTTTCCAGCTTTCACTCTCGTATTTTTCAAATGTAAGATTCTATTTACAGTGTGCACTCACTGCAACATTAAACAAGTGTTGTCGTGTGCCATTTTATATTATTCTCAACAAACACAGTAAACAGCTTAGACTGAACAATTCCTGAATGGGCAGGTAAAAAGAAAATATAATGTCCACTTTACAGTTCTTTCAGAGTGGCCAGTGTTGACCTCAGAATGGTCACTTGTGCCTATGCGTGAAAAATGGACAAGATGCATGGTGAGATCGAGAGTGCAGACTAGCCTTGTCCTAGGCATGGCTGCCATGGGAACAAGACTATGTATGTACTGCATAGATTTAACAAACCTTTGCATGCTTTATCTCTAATTCTGTCAAATCCACCTGCATGGAAGACACTTCAGATTCAAACCTGAACATTACTACACAGCGAGCAAGAGGTATATAACACAACAACAAAAGCAATGACCCAGTGCATCCATAACTGCTCCACTCTAAAAGGTGCATGTACAATGCTTTTGATAGTTTGACCCAACTTGAAGTGCTGATTCTGTCCACTCATCCAGTAATTTAAGGCAAGGAACAATACCGTAATGTGTCTGTTGAAGCTGGAAGCTAAGGTAGGTAGTACCCAATTGGCACATTCAATCATAACAGGCTGTAGACACACCAGATGCCCCTTTCCTGGCTAAATACCTGCTTACAAAATCTTACCAGGTTCTTCCTAAAGGCAACCACCCTCCGGATCTTGAAGGCCTGCAGCTCCTGCTTTCCAGTGTCTGACAGCTTCTCAAATTTGGCACTGCAGCTCTGCTGGTTGCCTTCAGCCTGGAGAAGATGGTTGGCTATAACATCTGTATGCACCACAACCTCATCGGGCTACCTCCCTGCAGTGGGTATTTCCCAACAGTGGATGCATGCACGCACCTCTGCAACGCCTTTAGACTTGGCTTTGGCTGTTTCCAGCTTCTTGTTTGCAGTCTCATAGTTTGCGAGACTTCTCATGCGACGGTAGAGCAAGTCCTAAACAGAGAGAGAGGTCCCTTGTAAATACAGTTTAATTCAAATATTACAGGAGTCTCCCCCTCACCAGGGCTGCTTGGGAGTCCCGATCATAGTAGCGACACAGATCCAACAGCTTCAAGTCTTCATCTGAGGCCACCCTGCCCTCTAGTTTCTGTACACACACACACACACACACAAAGATAAAAGAAACAGCAGTAGAAGCAAGCCAGATGTTACGTGTGTACTGGTTCTTTGCACAGCATTGACACACAACAAATGATAACAAGTGACACTTACTCTAAGCTTTTCAAAGGAGTCACCAGTCTTGCGATAGAGGCTACAAGGATAGAGCGCATGATAGATGACCCTACATGGCAAGTAATCCTGTGACGGATTCTAAATGTACCCGGACATTGGGTCGTCCTTGCCAATGGAGAGAAAGGACACGTAGGTTGCCACGCCAATGTAGGAGTCAGCGAGTCTCTTGTGGGCCCTGGTTACCTTGTCCCCAAGCTTGGCGGCATCTCTCACTCTAGAGAGGGGGAGCACATGAGAGTCACATGGGAGTCACATGGAAGTCAAGTGACAGTGTCTGCTCAAGTAGCTTTACTTTACGGACTGTCACATACTTGACGTGGTACTCATCCAGAAACTTCTTCTCTGCCTCAAACCAGGAGTCAACGTCCTTGTGGCTTTTCAGCATTGACTCGTCAATGGATTTAGAGAAGCCCTTAAAGAAACTGCCCAGCCTCTCCCTGGTGTTCTTGCTTCTGACACTCAACTGTGTGTGCGTGTGTGTGACACGTAATGAGATGATGTTGCATACAAAATGCCAAGGAAATTTTATCACAAAAAACAAAAAAAAAGCATGGTCAGGGGGAAATGTAAGGTGTATAAAACATAATATAGTCTCTACTGAAACATATATGGAATGGACATATGAAGCTATAAGACTCGTGTGTGTGTGTGTGTGTGTGTGTGTGTGTGTGTCCCCACTCACATCTCCTTCAAACTCGAGGAAGACTTGGTAGTTATGGTCATTGCGGAGGATGGGATGGGCTGCCAGTCGCTGGAGGAACACCTCGTGCATGGCCACTGTCTTCTTGAAGGTAGCCAAGTACTCTCTGTGGGGAGGCAAGTCCAACATTGAGCTGGGCTCAGGGAGGTAGGAGTCAGGAGTAGGGGGGTTTGCACAAGCACGTGGGTGACTCACGCTTCAAGTTCCTGCTTCATTTTAGTGTACTCCTCCTTGGTCATACTCTCTTCACCTGCAGAGAGGACAGCCACATGAAGAACAAGTATATTCCTGCTAATGCTTGTGTGCGACCTTCTCGAAGCTTGGCGAGCTTGTGTCTGGGTTCATCGAAGTCTGGCTTGGGAGGCGTGGGAGGGATCTGGAAAGCAAACAGTAGTGGAGGAAGTGTTATATGAGGGGCTGTTGTGTCTCAGGGCCACATGGTCGATTCGTTATCAAGTGGTTGTTAACTGTGACTCACGATAATGCCTGCATATTCTTCATTCTCCACAAAGCGGTCATGCAGCCACATAAACTCTTCATGCTCTCGAATACAAGAGAATTCTGTCTTCTTGAATGCCTTGAGAGTAGTCTAAGCAAGTGGAGAGAAGAGTTTTATAGGGCTAATTAAGGAGAACAAAAATAGTGTTTTCACTCAACCAAAACTCACTACATATGTAATAATGTAGCCCTTTGTTTTCCCCTTAATTCCAGTTAAAGCCCACCTTGGTATGCACTGTGAATTTGACTTTCTCCTGCTCACTGAGGGCATCTGAAATATCCACCATTAGGCTGGTGTCCGTCTGTAGGTCAATGGTCTCGGAGCGCTGCCAAAGGGTTGGAGCATTCAAAGTTCATTCACGCAGTGTAGGATTCCATTAGTCTATTGTACTGCATGCCGCATCTACACATACCTTGCTGTACGTCCCGATACACTATATGACATAGCTGCATCGCCATTAATTTTACTACTATACTGAATTATGGGGGTAAGCATATCCAAAATCTCCAACCATCTACACTTGTCCTTAATGACCACTAGCTGGGAGGCCATATCATGCGATTATTAGCCCCACACTGCCCGTGAGCCCACCTTAGACTTCGGCTTAGGGTCCTCCTCTTCCTCCACTGCTCCAGCCCCAATGACGGGGGTTTGCTCGTCACTGTCCTGCTTGGGGGTGGGGGGAGGGTGTTGCAGTTTAATACAGCCATTCACACTCACAATATTGGATGGGATATGGAGCTATAAAATCAGTGGGCAGCAATGGGCAAGGTTGCAAATTATAATTTTGGTGGACGGGATTGCATGCCGGTACGCACACTTTGCAGGGGCTAGCAAGCCCCCCCGCACTGGTACAGTATAGCTGCTAGCTTGCTCTGGCCCCACTCTGATACTCACCATCATCCTGAGCTAGCTGCACCCACTCGTATACTCGAGCAAATTGCCTCCAGTGCTAGTGACGTTATAGGAAGTCATGTGATACCTCAAATTAACCCGTTTGATACTGTTGCCATAGAACCCAAATAGGCTGAGGCCTCAGGATTATGGAGTCATCATCTGAAGGTATAGAAGCGCGAGGCCTGCCGGAATCAACTCAGGTACTGCGTATTTCTCAAGGCAAAACATAATATGGATTGGTTACACGCGTACGCTCTGTACATATCCTTGTCTCTCCTGCAGAAATTCCTTGTGGCGGAGGAAGAGAGAGCAGCAGCCCCACGACCAAAAATAGACATACAGTCACTGAGCACCAGGGCCTACCTGGACCACACCGTGGTGCCCATTCTACTGGATGCCATGGCAACGGTTGCCAAGGAGAGGTGAGGAGGGACAGCTGCAGGACCCACAGTTTAGGCTCGCTAGCCAGTTTATTTGCAGCCTGGTAGGTTATTAAATAAATCTTTTATAACCTGAGTTGTCTTCCACCCCTCCCCCACTCACAGGCCTCCAGATCCCATTGAATATATGGCTGCTTATCTGCTGAAGAACAAGGAGAAGTTTCAGCCGCCACAATGATGATGTCATAGCCTACGCACTTCACTCTCTCTCAACTTTGCTAAACACATACATAGCGTGTATGCTGCAGTACCTCCCTGACAGCTTGATCTCCATCGCATCATACCCACGCCTCTGCATACAGTGCTACTATATGTATGCTCCTCTGACTCTGAATACACTCTGTGTGCACATAAGATTTTTGTAGCGGCATTTATGACCTTTGAGCCCTGCTATGATCATGCATTAAATTACAAGTGAGGGTGTGGGCTTTTTCGCAAAGGGCCATGCAGAGTGTAAAGTGCATGACTGCGTACCTACAAACAGAATTGCACTCACAAGGGTATTTTGGATTAGCAAAAAGAAATTCCCAGCCCTGCATGTTAGAGTTATGCTAATAGACCATACACCTCATTCCCATGTCTCATGCACTGCTGTAGCCTGGGAATGAGGCCATATATTAGACATTCATGGCCTGGGAATGAAACTTCATTGGTAATGGATTCAAAATGCCAT
Source organism: Phakellia ventilabrum (assembly GCA_963921505.1). NCBI lineage: Eukaryota > Metazoa > Porifera > Demospongiae > Axinellida > Axinellidae > Phakellia > Phakellia ventilabrum. The sequence goes on from OY997391.1 coordinate 6,543,385, forward strand.
TACCGATTTCAGCAACAACACTCCTTAATTTCCTGCCCAACAGGAATGGACACAAGTTTGAAGTATAGTTTGATAAAGTAGATATGACCTCACAAATTAAGGTATAATACATTGAGGAGCACTCTAGCCTCGTTCCCAGGCCACACAGTCGGGAGTGGCCTGGGGACGAGGCTAAGAGCACTCTTGATACATTTTACATTTATATAGGCTCAGATTTGATCTGGAGGAGCCTCCAGTGCAAATCTCTCATATGGGCCTATATCAGCCTCGTTCCCAGTCCACGAAAGAGTGGGGGTGTGGCCTGTGTACGAGGCTAGGGCCTATAATATACAATCTGCGAGGTCATAATCTAATGCTTCAACTTTCCCTCCATGCCTATATAGTGGACAAGGAGTATATATTGTTGCCATAGCTACGCCTCTTGTACCCCAATAACATTTTCTATTTACCTCTGCCAATTAGAGCAAAGTAGGCTACACCTCTACCGACAAGTCTTTAGTCTCAGACTGAAATCACAATAGTACTACAATGGAATACATCATCTGTTGGTGAGAGCAAGGATAAAGGTCGAGCAACACAATGACACAAAAACCATTAACATGGCACACACGACAGTAAAGGACAGCAGTGCATTGTTACAAAACTTTAAATCATAAATGTGATAGCAGATTATGGTGGATGTGCGTGGAGCAACAGACCAGGGTACACGAGATATGTGACAAGAAAACCAAGTCTCTGGATAATAGAATATTCTCTGCACGTGTTATGGTGATGATAATTAGTGATCAAAACTATATAATAGTATTATGTACAGGTGGAAGTATTTTTTTTTGACTAAAAAGGGTTTTGGTAAATTCCAGACCTTGACATAGCAATACCAAACCCCTATTAAAAAGAGTACTAATTTCGCGAGAGTGATAGTTATTTGTATACAGCAAACTCTGAAAGGGCTGTGCTCTAAGCTTTTGCTGTCTGTGAGCCAAAACATGAGAATCATTACCGCAATACTCCACTAAACCATAGGTCCATTACCCTATAAATAGAGAGTCTGATTGCTCCTGCAGCTGTGTAAAATCGAAACCCTTCACATGAAGACCTTTGCAACTCCATCAGCACCCGCACTAGCAAAGTAGGGTTTGGTTAAGTGGCAGGCGACATTGTAAACCGACTCGTCGTAGCGTTTTCTATGAGAAGTAGTCTCTTGGATGCAAATCTTGGTGTCCATATTCCAGAATCTCAGGGAACCGTCATGGCCTGGAGACAGAGAGAAGAGCGATGCCATTAGGCAGGGGAAGCCTCCATTCCAGACCTCCCCATCCCGACTTTTATTTCATACTGATACAAGGCAGGAGTCTAATCAAGGGTAGATAGGTAGGGGAGGTGTTAAAGCACGCAGAACCATTAATTTGGCCATGTTCGTGGCAGGCAAACTGTTGCTTACTTCCTGAGAGTAGGTAGAGGCCGTGAGGGTCAACGGCCAGCCCCGTGACTGCATCCATGTGAGCTGTCATTGAGTGGATCACTTTACCTATTTGGAAAGACAATGCCAATGCTTGAGGTCAGAGGTCAGCACCTGTATCTCACATGATTATATAGACGGGGTGTGTGCCTCTTTATTCAAGGAATTCACAATGTACAGTGCTGGAGTGGTAGGGTGGCCCTTTGGATGGCTGGGAGGACGTACCGGTGTTGGTGTCGAAGAATCGAATGTACTTGTCTTCGTGTGCAGTTACAATGATGGGTAAGGTGGGGTGGCATACGGCCTTGTTGATCTGGGTATTGCGAGTACCATCTGAGGAGAGAAAGAAGTGGACAGGGGGAGCATTCGTGGTCAGCTTGTACCCAAAGGTCCAGCTGGTTCACAACACTAACCATAAGTACTAGCGCTGTCGAGGTTGACCACGGGCGTTGCTGTCTCGAGGTCATAGATGACGGTCTTGGCTGCTGAGTAGGACGCCACCATCTGGTGCAAGTCTGTGGCTAGGAAATCCACGGAAGTGGGGTTGCCACACCCTGCAGGAGAGAGAAGGAGAAAGGAGTAGGCAGCCTTCAAATCTCAGCCACAAGCTCCGAGTTAGGGTTAGGACTGCAAGCAACAGTATTTCAGCCAGAGGTCAGAACTTCTAACAGCAACAGAACCACGCACACACACACCTGTTTCAGCCTGGAAGCACTTGACCTCACTAAGCTGCCGGCTCCACAGTCTGCAGGTGCCGTCAGCGGAGCAGGAGAGAAGAGACCCGCTGCTGGAGTGGACTGCCAAGTCCCACACCGCATCCGTGTGGCCCTCCAGTATCCCGTGATGGATGTCGGACTCTGGGAGAGAGAGAGTAGACATGACGTGACCAGGGCCTCACCTGACACACTCACTACACCAGAGGATTTAGCTCTTGTAACAGAGCTCATGTGCTCAACTGTCACAGGAACAAGGCAAGACTAAACACATTCTACATCGAGTGTTTGCATCCTGGCTTCCCCTCTGTCTTACCATATAAGTCGAAAGGATCCACAGTGTCACTGGGGAATTTCCAGACTCTGATCACATTATCCGTGCCTCCACTGTAGCATAGCTCCCCGTCTGTCCCCACCATTACACACAGCACTGCTCCTCTGTGTGTGTGTGTGTGCATGTGTGTGTGTGTGTGTGGGAGTGTGAGGAGGAAGGATTTATCAGTGCAAACAAGATAAAGTGCTTCAGGTGTATGAGGTACAGACCTGTGTCCTCTGAGTGTCTGAATCGCTTCAACGTCCACCAGAACCGATCTGGAGCAAGAGCAGAGAACAGAGTATACATTGTACTAGGTCGTAAATACAGTGGAACCTCCACACTGTGGCCACCCTCGGCCAACATTTTATTACTGCAGAGAGTGGCTGTATTATAGAGGTCCATAATACACTGGGACCCAACAAGGTGATGGTGGCCTTAATAGAGAGGTGTCTTCTCTACAGAATGACCACATTATATAGGTTCCACTGTATGCAGAGGCAACTTTGTACCCAGATGAATGATAACTGTCTACAGGTGTATTTATGAGGGTACAGTGAACCCCTCGACCTTGTGAGGCCCTCTCACCTCCTTGCCGCTGACGCCCTCTGCAAACTCCATATCTTAATCGTGCAGTCTTCAGAACCGGTCACTAGGATGTGGTCAGAAGGGTGGAAGGCTACGCACGTCACTGCGTCAAAGTGACTGCAGGGAAGGGAAAAGTGTGAGCCACAGTAAATGGTGGTAATGTGTCCAAAAATGCTAGGGACATGCAGGGGACTGGGAACAACACGTCTGCTGGGATCTGACAATATAATAATCAAAGTCCCCCCAGTGAATGGCCTGGTAAGTCCACTAATCCCATGGCATGCTAGACTTCCTGACATTATGTCTGCACTTCTAGGCGGAGGAAGTGTTAATGTTTTACATGCATGATTAAGCAAACAAGAAGCTATATAGCATTAGGAGGTGTGGGTGCAGCGATGAGGTCACGACTGCAACAATGTAGTCTCCACACGGACTCTCTAATCTTGTGCCCAGACCGAGGCTCGCCCCTCACAGCTACCCAGACCTAGGCTCACCCCCTCGCTGCAAGGGGGCGAGCCTAGGTCTGGTCACGAGACTACTGACTCTCGTGACTGTCAAGAGGACACACCCACCTTCTCATGGCATACTTGTTCTCCCATTTCTTCACTGCTTCTGTGGTAGGGCTCTAAATGGAATAGGAGTTGAGTAACCGGAAGATTCAGAGCCCGAAGTACAACGTCGAGCTTTTATAATATCTGACTCTCGTCTCATGTCCAGACCACTGGCATGTAGTCTTGGCACGAGACCAGATCTAATTGGAAATCATGTGACCTGCCTCTAATTAGGTTCGCCAGATATCAGTGACATAGCTACCCAACCACAGGACAGACACTGACTGCTAAAACAAACACCCGATTGTCGCTATCTACACACCCACCCACACACTATAACCCGATTATTAGTCCAGCAACCAAATGCAGAGTTCGCAGGACCCAACATCCACACACACAATCTCATCTCCTAGTAGGCAAAAAGCAAGTTAAAACATAATCTCATCTTCTAGTAGGTAAAAAGCAAGTTAAATCAATCGGTGTCTCTGCCTGCTATGGCTAGGCCTGTTCCCAGGCACTCCCAACTCAACAATACAAAATAGTCACCATCACATGAAGCATGGCGTGATATCTTATGCAATGGGCACAACTGCATCATGCCGGCCATCATTGTATGTAATTACATCCTCAAACTACTCTACACTCTAGGGACGTGGCTTACTTCAAATCCACCAACTGCTTCGTTGGAAATGGAGAGCTTTGCCAGGTCACCGAGAAACGAGACTTCGATTCTCTCATCTGACACACCCCTTCGGGGTGAGAGGGGAGACAGGCCTATACCCTCGGGATCAACGTTCCTCCCCCGGCCCGGGAGACGTGACATCATCCCTAGACCCCCGAGGCCGAAAGTCTGGCTGGCAGGGGGTCGAGAGGGGGGCTGTTCCTCTGCCTCGTTCTTGAATTGCTCCATCCGCTGCAGCTCACTTCTGCTGGGACCTGGAGCGAAGGGGGGAGGGGGGATGAGACGACTGTGAGACGTGGTCCAAACTATGGACCCTCGCTGTGAGGGACTGTATAGCAGCAGTCTGTGTAAGAACTGTTATTGTGTAAGCAACTTGTGATTATTATAGCGTTTCCAAAACTCACATCGGACCCTTACCAATTATGGAAAAGCCCTTACAGATTACTCAATAGAGCCCATGTTGTGAGCAGCAAGTCACTGTTCAGTCTTTTCACTCAATTGACTCCAAAAAAAAGAGACAAACAGAACACGGGAGTCGACAAAGGCACTCACGGGCGGCCACGTTGGGTCTGTTCTTGTGCCTGTGCTGGGCGTACTCTTGCACCTTCCTGGTGTAGTCGGCCTTCCAGTCATCCTGGTTTCTACCTGCAGAGACAGAAGAGGGGACTCAACAGCTGCACTGCCAATTTTGAAGGGTTGGTGGGGGGCCCCAAAGTTTCCAAGGGGGCGGGCGAAATGCCCCCCCCCCCCCCTAAACGAAGCCCTGTTTAGAGTGTAATCCCAAAACAATGAAGCAATGACTACATACCTTGCAGCTGGTCTGGGGCTACAATCTCGGAACCAGACTCCATTCCTGAGCTGGAGCTTTCGGTGTAGTTGGAGGTAAATTCGTCCATAGCACTCTCCGTATCCATGTCCATGGAACTGTCACTGAGCCCACTACCGCTCTGTGCATCGATGCCTTGTAGCAGTTCCTGGGGAGAGAAGAAAGTCAGGCTCCAGATTCCATAATGGGTGAATCATTCTAATGAGAGGATTACATCATCTTTATATGTACCTCCTCGCATACAGACAGGCAGACAGACCCTCACCTGTGTGGTCTGGTCCTCCCACTCCCCGCCCTCCTCGTCATCGCTGTCTTCCTCGTCCAGGAAGTTGAAGGAGGCCAGCGCCCGGTCCTCGGCCATGATACCTTCGGAGGGCCTCTCCACCTCTGGTAGACCTTCCTCCACAGCAGGTCTGAGACAGGAGACGAGAGCCACCAGTCTCATTCCCAGGATCCCATATCCCATGGTGTCTACAGGTCATGTGCACAGGTGAGAACTCAATCCTGTGAATGGCCTACAACTTGACAAACATACTCTACCATTTTCTGAAACAGTCATCACTGCACTTAGCTGGCTTCCTGGAGAGGAAGCATGTGACTACAACAGACAGAAATTCGAAAATGGTGTCTGAATCACTAAATTTAATACAATTATGGCGACTAGCAGTAGCATCTTAGTTAAAATCCTGTATGCAAACATAATGGTGACGAGGGAGTATGTCTACACACGTAGCCGCGGACTTGAAAGTGATAGCTACAGAGAGGCAATGACGTTGCATGGTTAGCTCTGTCCGGTGTCTGCTACTCACTTGGTGGGGTCTAGTAGTATGGGTGGGGAGGCCTCCCTCTGTTTCGGGGAAGAGAGGGACTGGGGCTGGGCCTGCGTGTCAGTGCCGTTGGCAATGGGCCCGTTGGATAGGGGCGGCGAGACCATCATGGGAGGTTTCGTCGAGGAGGGTGGCAGCTGTGAGCACAGGAGGAAGGATGAAACAAGAGAGGGAAACGCCACAGTTCAGTGCACCGTGCTGTTACCTTCTGTTACAGTAATAATTAACTATAGCTAGTATTGTTGACTCCGTCCTCCCCTAAAACAGGTAAGCTCAAGAAACTCTACCCCCTGCCATTAGCTGAACATGTACACACACAGAGCTCCAAGTGATACCCCATCAAAGGAAAGATGGAGCGCAGAGCTCCAGTTATGGCCTAATCCGATCAGCAGGAAAACTGATCTTAACCAAAACTAATCACACTTCTCTCCAGTCCTTGCATTCCACACCAGTGCCTGTCCCACATGCAGCCCACACATACCACCCACCCCCTCCCACCTCATGCAGGTTATACATGCTAACCGGGAATGAAATACTAAACCCAAATGTTTCGGCCACAGGTAGCGTGCTATATTGCACAGGAAGCCACAATAATAAATGGCTCTCAGCCTCTGAACAAAATAACCACATTCCAATAATTCCGGACACATTTTTGTCACTTCTCCTACCATAGCTAGCTCTGCAGGCATGCACACTATGCAAGCTCCCTAGCTACACTCAACATGATGACCAACAGCCCACTTCATTGCCCATTCAGAGCTTTCTCCACTTAAGCATAGTGCTTTGTACCTCCTACACATAAATTTGTGTATGCTGCTAAGAGCTGTTTCATAGAGCTAGAGACGACGTCTCACCCGGGCTCCTAGGAACATGCTTACCGTATAGCAGGCATCCATCTCCAGTTAGTAGTTAGTACCCACCCTAATGCTTATTCTAGTAAGAGCCCACTTCACACCCCTAGGAACATTGTTACCATATAACAGGCATCCGTCTCCAGTTAGTGCCCACCCTTATATGCTTATTCTAGTAAGAGCCCACTTCTCACCCCTAGGAACATTGTTACCATATAACAGGCATCCGTCTCCAGTTAGTGCCCACCCTTATATGCTTATTCTAGTAAGAGCCCACTTTTAAGATGTAAAATACAGTTTGTCCCATATGTCTGAGTAGGCGTAACTCGGATGTCATATGATTTCCTTACCCCAACAATAGAGCTACATTCTGAGGTAAATAAACTTAACCTTTATGGCACAGTACAGATCTGTACCCTGCGAAACTTAACCTTTATGGCACAGTACAGATCTGTACCCTGCGAAATAACATGTGACAAACCAAACACTAGGAGAACTGGAGGAGAACAGCCATCTTACCACTGGTTTCGGTGACTCGCTGCGACTGGACGACTGCTCTGGTTGATTCTGGCTGTGCAGGTTGTTGTAGGCAGTAATTCTGGCCACCCTTGCCTCTAGTACGTTGTCAGGGAAACCAACTTCCCGCAAGTACCTACCAATACATAGTAATTCACTCTAAGTAGCATATTTCAGTGTGAACATCTAAAATTAAGCTGATAATTGCTGCTGAATGGCCCACTCACTCTCTTAAGATCTTGCGACTCTCTTCCTTCTGGTTGGCAACCATGGTGAGGTCGAGGGCCGTGTCTGGAGGAAGCAGAGAGGAAACCACACAAACTCTTAGCTACAGTAAGCAGTGGGAGAGGAGGCAGTGAGGAGAGGAAATTCAAACTCACTGCTGTTTTCTGGCTCATTTCCCGGAGCTTTCATATCAAACGGCAGTTCGGTTCCATGCTGCAGCTTGTACAACTTCGATCTGCAGTGGGCCACAAGGAACGATAGATGTCATCACATAAACAGAGCAATAACTGGGGGCCAAGACACTCGACCTTCTACCACAACTACGCTGTGTTTCACTGTACAAACATTTACCAAAAGCGCTGGGCAGTGGAGCTCTGGGAACAAGGCTAGTTGCTAGGGGAAGACGATACTGCATAGGGGGTACCCCCTATTGGTTGCCCATGTAGCGTCTGGTTGTTACAGGCACACCACACAGAAGCTTCATAACATACCATACTCCTCTGCTTCACTCTACACGAAGCAGGACGCTGTTTGAGTACTACTTTAAGCCCCATATTCATGTGCGATTTTAGGGTGAAGTCCATTATATAAAAAAAAAACACCAAAAAACAGTTTATGTACCCAAGAGCCTGGGCTTCATGTCTGAAACAAGCCGATGGATAACATACCTTTCTTGCTTCAAGGCAAATTCTAGCATCTTTATCCGTCTGACGAGATCTCGTACGAGGTTGTCATGACCCTTCCGCTCGCCCTGCAGAAATGCTATTTTCGCCTGCAAGTCAGAGAGACACAGGAGGTTTATTTTTCAAATTGCAGCTTTGTCCTTCTGCCACAAGACAACTAACAGCGGTATCGTCAATTGGAATGACATGAGGCACCAAATTGAAATATTACTGGAGAAACTAATACACTACATGCATATTCAGTAGGTACGATCACATTATAGGCTATTTACAGAGATGTGGGACCCACGAGGCTGCCCCTGTAATTTAGTTCCTGACATAAACACTTAGCCACTATTAAACTCCCACATAACATCCACATGTATAGTAATATTTTGCAGCAATTGAAGTTGCTATGTTGCTTTAAACAACCTAAACATTTGATGCATCGATAATTTTTCACAGGGGCTGGCCCAAAAGTAGCCCTGGTTCCAGTCTGTGAAGTCAGAGGAAGCTTCCACCTTACATTCCCACACAGTGCCCTGGCTTCGATGGCACCAAAAAAAACAACAGGTATGTACCTGCAGCTCAGCCTTCTCGACTTCCCAGCTGGCTCTCTCCTTTTCAAATCTGCTCCACTCGTGCTTGATAAAGTGCAAGATACCCGGTACGGTGTAGCTCGTGACCTGCTCAGGCATTGGGCCACTGCTCGGTATTGTGTTGATTACCCCCCCTGGCCGAATCGCGTTGTCTCCCTCCATTTTCACCCCCACAAATTTCTACGGTAGTGAGCTACGTCTAAGTACTCTCTCTGTCAGCTTAAACTCGGATGCGCGGGGGTATCACAGACCATCTTCCCATCTTCATCTATTCATTAAAATTCCTAAAACGTGATTGTCACACGCAAGTCACAAGCTAACTGGTCACGTGTGTATGTGCGGTAGACTATCTGCCCCTCCCCCTTTCGAACTTTTGGAGCTATATAGCTAGCTAGCTAAAATGGCAGACGTCAGCTCACTTCGTGGCATGTTTGAGACTAATCAAAGTTGGTGCTACTCCTACGACAACTGCCTCTTCCATTATGTGAGTTCCTCGCATGTCTAAGATCCTTAGCCAGCTCCTGTGCCATACGCGAGGCTAGTGTATGTACTGCGTTTATTTAGTATTTTGTAAGTTGTAACTGCTGCAAAATTGCGCCAATAACCTGTAGCACATGTTGCAGTATAAGCTACATGCACGTAGTGACATGGGTAACATATAATTTATAATGTTTAGCTCTTGTCATCGCTGTGACTGCAAAATATAAACAGGCTGCAAAATGATTGACAGCTGCTGCATAGTTTGTAAACATTATTTAGCAGCAATTCCCAGACCTGACATGTGGCACTAGTTTTGTGGGCCAGACTGTAAAAGCAGGAAAACGGGTGACTCTCCTCAGCTTTCTGTAACCGCTGCAGGAGTGTGTGCATGCAGCTGCAATCTGATTGGCTAGTTGTTACATAGCCTTTTATTTTCTCTATAATTGCATTTGTAGCTGTTATGGAAGTCTGACGAGAGTCACCAGACTGTTCTTCCGCTTTTACAGTCTGGCTCGTGAGACTATTGTTGCTCATGGCCTGGTACACAGGCCGCCGTGCCCAAATTTATCTCGCAGCTGTAAAAGGACTTTCCTCTCCCTATAGTCTCCCTGTGAGAAATCCGAAATACACAATGACCTTCGGTACAATGATGCTAGTGCAGCCTGGGTGTTGATTGCCTCCATCATCGTCTTTTTCATGGTGAGCTGGGGGGAGTTTATGGAGTTTGTTGCTGCTATGTAAGCGTTTACCTGCCGCTCTTCCCTCCCCTCCCCTTCTCCTCCTCTTCCCCTCCCCTCCCCTCCCCTTCCCTTCTCCTCCTCTTCCCCTCCCCTCCCCTTCCCTCCCCTCCCCTTCCCTCCCCTTCTCCTCCTCTTCCCCTCCCCTCCCCTCCCCACATGCAGAAAGCTGGCTTCATGTTGCTGGAAGTGTCCTTTGCCCGCAACGTTAAAGAAAAGAGGAACGTCATTATCATGGTTAGTCCTGTTCATCTCCGACTGTCTTGCAGTGAAGTTGTAAACTTGCTGTGAGCTCTGATCAAACTCTAGCCTGCATTCATTCTGAGGGATTGTTTTTTTCTCCCACAGAAACACCAAGATGCTTTCGCTAGCGCCTTTGGATTTTTTCTGATAGGTTTTGACGTCATCTCCCGGTACAGCTCCCCTCAGAAAATCCCCCACGAGTTTTTTGGCATCACAGATCCAGTACTCTGGTTCTTTAAGGTGGGACAACTACCACTTTGACTACTACAGCACTTTACTGGACCTACCCCCCCCCCCCTCCTTTTGGGGGTTCACCCTTTGCTGCCCCCCCCCCCCCCCCCTCCTTCCTGCAGTTCACCTTTGCCAGCAACGCTGCCACTATCATCGGAGGTTGCCTGGTGACCAACAAGTACAAGCTGAGGCTGCCAGCTGCCTTCATTAGTGCATTTGTCATCAGCGTAAGTCACACACTATACATGTAGAAGAGGAAAAGATTTGGCAAAGTATTTGCACTACACCATGGTACATGCACTACACCATGGTACATGCACTACACCATGGTACATGCACTACACCATGGTACTTTTTTGGTTGGTCGGTCGATTAGGCTTTAGGCTTGAGTATAATTCCCTTCAAATTGTTAAAATTTGTTAAACTATTGTGTTAACCTATAAGTAATGTATGATAATTGGGGCGAGCCTGAGCGAGCCCCACACTAGCGTGTATGGTGGAACAATTTTATTGTGCATACATACGTCTGTACGCCCACCATACTGCATATGCGCTTATGCTCCAAATATCCGACAACAGTTCGCATGCTGAGCTCACGTGCGTATTCAAGTTTATTTGCACTATACTAGCACTTGACTTCGATCGTGCTAACCCTCTTGATGGCTAACTGACAGCAAGAAAGAAGAGTGGACAGCAGAAGATACTATCACAGCTAGGGTACGTGCTAGGCGACAACGTAGTACCCGGAGACCCCAGATGCGAGGCCCCAGTGGAAGAGAAAGGTCAGGCGCTAATAGGATAGAAAGGGCCAACAAGAGAGAAGGATAGCAGGTACCCCGAAAGAGAGAGAGAGGCAAGGCCTCAACGGGAGAGGAACCGTCAGAGAGAGAGAAGGGGAGCTGGCATCCTGGAGGAGAGGGAAACCAGGCACCAACGGGATAAGGAGCGCCAACGAGAGTGAAGGATAGCAGGTACCCAGTCTTAGAAATTAGCTGGCTGCTTAGTGGCCGGTTGGGGGAGAAATTTGAAAATTGTGGCTAAAACTCCTGAAATAAATACTGCAGGTACACCAGAGGAGATGAAGGCCAGCCTCCACCAGATCTATGTCATATTCCTGTGACAGCTAGTTATTGAAGGAAAAGAATTGTATTAGCAAGAGACCAAGGGGAAGGTGAAAGTGTGGTGGGCTGGCTCTGACGGCAGGGCAGATGGAATGAATGTGGGATATTCACCTGTGTGTGTATTCCTGTATCGTGCCCAGCTCTTTCATAATAAATGGCCTGGGTGCAAGGTTTTATTTCTTGGCTGAGAAGTTAGGATACAGGACATACAACTTGTCCCATTGGATTATTCATACAAACTGCATCTCCATTCAGTCACTGCATGTGTATGTAAGGATAAACGTATCATGAGCTCATCAAACCCACTACAAGTGCAAGTGTGCATTTCCTAATGATTTGGCTGTCCTGGTCGGTCAAACAGTTCTTCCCAGGCTTAGTACTGATAGATAGATGACTATTTGTGGTAAAGAGAAACAAATTACAATGTAAGTTGGAGGGAAAAAAGCCTAGCAGCCAACAACATATCTATAAAAATAGTTATAAATGTTAGCTATAAAATTCAAATTAAAAAAAAATTTTTTTTTTGTGGTATTTCTATAAAGAGAACAACTTAACTTGGAGGAAAAGAAGGAGGAAAAAAATCTTGGAGAGAAAAAAAAAAAGAAACTTAAGAAGAAAAAAAAGAAGCAAAAGCCTAGGGAGCCTCCCATCCCTCCTGGAGTGTTAGACACCCGGAGCGCTGGATAGGCGATGGCTGGGAATCACAGGAGCCGCTGCTGTAACGTACCCAGTCATCCTTTTAGCTTCGGAGTTCTTCCGGAGAAGAAAGTTACCGGCATATTGGCTATAGGCTTAGAAAGTCAAGAATCAGATATGTACGCGGGCGGCATTCGAACCCGCGACCCGATTAATGGGGAGGCCACGTTCCGACCCCAGTCTGAAACGAACGCGCCACCTTGACTTCCCGTCAGACGTTGGCAAAATTTAGTCTTTTAAACCTGTCGGTGATGTGCGTTAAATGGAATTGTTCCTAGAACGAGCGCACAACTGCACATCAGGATGGCTAGAGCGTTCCCGCTATAGTACAAGCACTGGGGATAAAGGTTAGGTAGCTACAGATAGCGCTATGAACCTAGCTACCTAGTCTCGGGTACCCAGACCCGTCTGGGTACCCGAGACTACTAGCTACCTAGGTGGGTAAAGTTTTAGTCCTGAATGTGTATCATTCATTTGAGTGGACGCACCACGCTTGATCAGGCTCGCCCCTCGATGATTACCAGCATCTTACTAGTATTGGAAGATTGCAAGAATTAGTCATATTTCGTAGCTTCATGGATATTCTCGGGAGTTCATAATAAAACGATTACGAACTCTTGGTACTTCCTAGCAGCGATCATGCTCCTTGTATTTCCCTTCAGGGCATCATCCATCCCATTGTGGCCCGGATTATCTGGTCTGACGAGTGCAACACACTCTCGCCATACCGGTTCTGCCAGTATGACACCTCAAACACCACTGACCAACATTGCAGTTTCGACTGTAATAAAAAGATAGGCCTCCATGACCGGCTCTATGTGCTGGATTTTGCAGGGGGTGGAGCCGTGCACCTCCTAGGTCAGTGATTGATGGCTGCCTTCGTGAGACTGCCTCATTCCTGTGCCACATTGACATGGCCTCACGTCAATGTGGCCTGGGAATGAGGCTAGTGCTATAGAGTGCTTAATTATCAAGTTTGGCCCATGAGATAGTTATCTGAAGGCACTATAAATGAGGATTAACCCGGAACCTAGCCCTCCAGCCTAGATTTTCTCTCTCGAGTTGTGTTATGAGGAAAGAATTACATCATTGTCAGATAGCTGTCAGAGTTGAGAGAGTTTGCTCCATTAATTATTACTGAAATGCACCCACATTCCCAGGCACTTGGTCTGGGAATGAGACTGATATTTTGAGACATAAAGCGAGACGTAAAGCTGCTTCCCTCCCTGGCCCTCCCTCCTTCATTCTCCCAGGTGGGGTGGCTGGACTGATGGTCTGCCTCTTTGCAAAGTTCCAGGAATGGAGGGACGACAGACGGGGGATGCGTAATCTGGTAAGTGTCCATGGGAGGTTCCTCTGTGATGCAGAAACGCTGCAGTCAGTGGTGATACTACAGACCTTTATCTGTTATAATGTACATGTAACGGGGGGGGGGAGGGGGGTGGTGGAAGCACAAGAAATTACAAGGAAACAAGCATATTCTTATGTTTTCATGTAAGAAAATACATCAAAGCACGTTTTTTTCCATTTAGTGCCTACTTTACCCCCCAATGGATAAAGCTCTATTCTTCCCTGTACACAGGACAGGCAAGACACCCCACCTGGAGTGGAAGAGCAGGATGAGATGCAGCCAGAGTACGTGGAGATGACATCACTGCCACCATAGGCTCCATGTGGGCTATAAATGGCATTTCATCATTGTTTTGTCACCCTTGTTGCCAGGGGTTTCTGGGACTGGATGTACCCAGTCCACGGAGGCGAGGAGACGGTATCGGAGGCCGCCCTGGGGGTCATTATACTGTGGTTCTGCTGGTGAGCTAGTCCGGGTACGGGTGGGGGTGGGACCCAGTGGCAGTGATGATTGTACTGTTTGTCTTCCCGTTCTTCGTCTTCAGGTTTGCTTTCAACTGCGGTTCTACTGAGAGTGTGGAAAGTAAGTAGTAGGCGGAGCTTCTTGTAAGCAGTAGGCGGAGCTTACATCATTCCGTGTTCTTGTGTGTGTAGTTGGACGCGCGAGGTCTGCACACTCTGATAGCAATATCTACCCGTTTTACGGCATCCCTTCCGTGATTGCCGTGAACATGATCATGTCGGTGGCCGCAGGGGGCACCACAGCTGTACTCATTGCCATATGGGCACAGGTTAGTCAGAAGTTGCCACGGTAACAGTGCCTACTGGGGTTGGACGGGTCCTTTAGGGCTACTACAGTTGCACTGATAAGTACAAATCTCCGACTTAGAAACTTTTGTATGTCACTCACTCGTAACTTTTGCACGTGTAGTGCTACAGTATCGACTGTAAATTGTCACAGTCCTGGGCATGCCTACATTTGTACTTATCTGCTTAACTGACTACGGTACATTTATTTGTGACCCTCTAAATGCCAAGAAAGTTATATTTCTATCTGGCACATCAGATATCCTATACCTCAGTTTTAGGGTAAGGAGGTTCTTGCAAGATAATGTATCCACCCCCCGACCAGGTTCGGTTCCGAACTGAATCCGTGAACTCCAGTGAGATTGCCAATGGCATCCTGTCTGCCCTGGTCTCCATCACGGCTGGCTGCCCGTTCGTGGACTACTGGGGTGCCTGTCTCATCGGAGGTCAGTGGAGCCTGGTCTGGTTAGCAAGGAGGGAAGAGTTATGCCACAGCAATCTGACAACTGTTTCGGTAGCCTTGTTTCTGCTCCAGCTTTTCTCCATGGCTGCGAGCTAAAAGCTGGGACGGGAGATGAAGCTACTGTATTAGGGTTTTAATCTGTAGGTTTTCATCAGTACACTAATGAAGATTATTCTACGGACTTAAGCAGTGGTCAGATTGCTGCATCATAAAGTTTTGGATGTAGCAAACTGTGATGCTGTAATTTCAGGAATTGAGTAATAATTTTCATTCTCAGTGATTGGAGTGCTGCTCTACCACTTTGGCTGCTACCTGGAGTACAAGCTGGGGATCAAAGATACGGCCAAGGTCGTGCCAGTGCATGGAGTAGGGTATGTCACCCCCAGTTAGTGTAGGTTAGCTTATAGCTAGTCAGTTATAGAACTCTGATTCTACAGCAAGAGCACTTCACTGCGGATGGTATTCTTCGGGGCCTTCACATGTGATCACATTTCCTCTGTCTCTCTCTCCCAGTGGTTTATGGAGTGTGATAGCCGTGGCTGTGTTCCAGATCGGCTCCAAGGCCGACTGCAATCTTCACGCAGCCTTTGAGGGGCTCTGCTACTGCACTCTCAGACTGCCTCCTCTGGTAAGCCCCAGACAGGTGGAGCAGCCTCTCTTTCTCTCTCTCTCTCTCTCTCTCTCTCTCTCTCTCTCTCCCCTCCCCTCCCCTCCCCTCCCCTCCCCTCCCGTGGCAGACCAGCAATCAGCAATATAGGTCTATACTTGGGGCCAGGAGCCCGTGAATGTGCAAAGCATGTCGTGGGGTCCTGTCAGAGTATATTTGCTCAGTCTCGTACTTGGCAGTTGTCATAACTTGCTCTCTGTTCTTCCCTCAGAACTACGGTGAGCGCCTCCTAGCCCAGATTGTCGGAGCCATAGCGATGATCGGGGTCACGGCAATAGGCACCTTCCTGATGTATGGCTTCCTCTACATCATCCCGATAAAGCCGTTTATCTGGGTGTTTGAACGAATATTCCGCCTGAACCCCGGCCAGCGGATGCCACCCCTCCGCTACGTAGGCGGCTGGCTCTTGACCCATCCCGACGAAGACTTCCGGATGCAGGACATGCCGCAGATCCAACCCCACGGGCTGCCACTGGAATCGGACGCGGAGAGCCCTAGCATGAGCACCGCCAGGAAGAAAAGGAACACCAAGGTCCAGGTTAATATACCCTTTTCCATGGAGACGGAATATCATGTCCGCTAATCAACCTACACACACACACACACATATATACACACACAGGCTGACGTGCATGTAGGCACGGTTCAAAGCAACATGGGCACCCATCAGAGCCACTACGGCACCATCTCCGCCCACACCAAGGGCACCTCCACCTACACTAGCTCAGCCGGGTCCAGCCCCCCCTCCAATATCCAGTCAGGACTTCACAGTGGGAGCATCCACAAAGCCCCCCTAGGGGGACCCAGGAAGAAGAATGACTTTGATCTGAAGCACGAAGTGTTGCTAGAGCGGGAGATGAGTTCGGAGGAGAGTGATGAGAACCTGTAGAGTAGCCATTCTGAATTCCCTATTCCATTCTGCGGTTTGTTTTGAAATCCTGACGCGTTGGTTTTAGCGTGTGTACTGTGTATGTGTGTCAACATTCACTTTTAATGTTCATGTTATACTTGAAATCAATGGGGCAGGCAGCAAAATAACACGGGCTATAAGAGCAAACATATCATTTTGCCTATTTCTTTCAATGCGGAAATAATGCCATTATATGATTTTACTATGCGCAATCATGTTTTCAGTAGGACAAATATTGTTTATAGGATGTCTGGATGAAAAACAGAATATTTCCCTGCTATATATGGCCTGAACTGATTGTTTTTGGCTCAGGGAGCCATATGCACACTTCAATTCTAGTTTCATGATTAAATTGCCCAGCCTCCACAAATTAGCACCATACAGCAGTAATGTAACCGACAGCTGTTGAATTCACTGCAGCATTAATTCAGTCCAAACGTTGCATGTCTGTACTATAATTATAGTTAACCACAGTACAGCAGTTTCACTGAATATATTATAGCTTTGCATGTGGTGTACAGAGTACAGTATAGCAGTGGCTACAGATCCAAATACAGTGACAAGGGAAGAAACAGGAGATGAAATTGTTCAGCTGTTACTTCTGCGTGATGGTGAGGGAACCTGAGGCATAACTGACGGAGCTGTCGGACTTGGAGGTACAGCAGTTCGACTGGGCGTACTTGAGGAACTTAAAATGAAAATTAAAGTCTTTATGAGAAGATCGAAGATCATCCACAGCCTGCATGCATGTGTGTGTGTGTGTGCAGCGGAAGAGGATGGGGAGAACCAGCTTGAGTAAACCATGCCAGTAAATTCGTTGTGCAGTGGTGAAGACTGACATTCAATAGTACTCCGATGGGGTGTCTACCGCATATGGTGTTCTGAGTCTCCTTCAGGTAGGCAGAGAAGGCTGCCGGATCCAGGGCCTCGATCTTGGTCATTCCCTGCAGAGGGCACCAAACACAGTGACTACAGCCATCACTGGAGACCCAGAGAGCCACCCGCCACAGCTTACCTCTCCATCCAGTTTCTCAATGGAGGCATGGATGGGGCCATGTTCCTTGTTGTAGTGGGTATATGAAAATCTCTTGCCTGAGGCAGCATAATAAGAGATGCAATAATGAGAATAATGACATCATTATGACATCATTATGCACTCCTGGTGCACTGATGATGACATAATACAAGCACGCTCACCCCAATGACAGAAGTCTGAAGAAACGACAAAGAGGTTCTGAGGGTCAGCCAGGTACTTGCTGAAGACCTTGCCATATTCGACCTCCCTGTCCTCCTTCAGTGCTCCAACCAGCACGGGGACAATGGTAAATTGCCCCCGCCTACTCTCCATCACCTTAGCAACATATGGCAGGTGCATCTCAATGCTGTGTTCCTCCTCATCAATGCTCTGAGACATCTGATCAAACAGACCGGTAGCTTGAAGCTCACGGTAGACTGGAGGGAGGACAAGGGAAGGAGTGAAGAAGGGAGAGAGAAGAAATGGCAGTAATTAAAGCAAATGATCCTTTTTGACTAGCCAGTGTTAAAGGATCTTGTTATGGGCAAATTAGTATACAAGACTATGGATTGGTAGTGGACTAGTGTAGTGGTCTCGGAATGAGCCTACCATGCTGGTCTCGGAATGGGCCTACCATGCTGGTCTATCTCCAGGTTGTAGAGTGGAGTCTCGTAGTGAGTGGTGGAGGAGAGAGCACAACCCGGGAGGTACACGTGGTGGGAGGGGCCCAGGATGAATACTCTCGTCCTACGAGACACAAGATTACCTGCACGTTAGACACTGCAAAGTTAGTGCCAAATGTTAACTTACACATTTAACGGATTGACTTGCTTATAGGCAAAGCTGCCACAAGCCCCACAGTAAGACAAGCCAGCATGGCTGGTTACGTCAAGGGAAGACACACAATAGGAGGAGGAAGGGCGGAGTCCATAACCCTAGCCATTGAATACAGGAACGAGGGATCCTTGGACAAGGGATTGGCTACTTAAAAAATTGCAGTGAAAGGTACTTCTCGTATAATTGGGAGCCAGACGTACAGGCAGGATCCCAGGAAGATTCCTTGAATAATAAGGACAAAACTGGAACTCATGCAGTGGCAATACAGCTCAAATGAAATGACACCCCTGTTTTGAAGGATACGGAGCAATTATGGCTCTGGCTGGTGCATGCAAAACTTCTGCATCTGCCAGCCATTTCTCAAGCTCAGCAGTCAGTACTGAACCTGGATAAAAGGTATTCTCAGTTACATCATGACGCTAAAAGTACTTTAATATCTCTACAGAACGGACCTGAATTAGAATACCAGCTACCAGCATGGAGAGCCTTCCTAATAGGCATAACTTTTTCTTTGAGCTGCTTGTGTTCTTAGTAAAGCCCACTCCACGTTGATTACTGTCACATGACTTTTGGTATACGTGGAGTACTTACTGCGCATGCGTAGATTGGGTGTCCCGAAAAAATTCGCCATCTTGTTTCCTGTGGCCGTGACTGCGAAAAGGTGCGGGTTCTGCTTGATGCACACTGTATAATTTCGTACTGGGAGTATCCGCAGATTCAGCTGGGTCATTTTCCGTCTCTACAGCACAAAGACTAGCTTGGTAGACGTTCTAAGAGTGCGTGAAGTGAGCGAGAACCCTGAACGTCACCATGAATCCAGAGTAGTAAGTTTATCACTTTAGCGGGTAAATGGACGTAGAGGCCCTAGCTCCTTTGGCCTATATGTGTGTGTACATAATAAGGAGTTGCATTCTGCTTCGTAAGAGTGTGGGCCCCACCTTTTTTGTAGCCTTGGTTTGAAGGGGGTGTGGATTACACCTTGGTGGGTCACCTGGACTGGAGTGCAAACTCATTCGAATTAACACAGCTGTTAGCACCTGAAAACCCATTCAGGTGTATCAGGGCTCATTCAGTAGCTAGTTCTATTCATCTAGGTTTGAGCTTATGATGTAGGTTGTGAATTTGTGGTTTTGTGAGCCTTATTTGGACTAGTGTGTGGCCAAAAACTGGCATACAGTTTGTTTGCCTACTGCTGCCTCACGATTCCTTGATAACCGCATGCACATTTATATTATACTGCTCTTTGAAATGTGCCAGGGGACTGAAACGAGGGTGTGGTCACATGTTTGAGAAACATTGATAACGCTCCGCATTACATAAGTAATTAACCTCTGTAGGGCTAGCCTGTGCAGTGCTAAGCACTTTATAGCCCAGAGTTTGGGGAAGGGGGGGGGGTACTAAAAGTTGTTTCTATTTAGTGCTCATCTGGTATACGCTCCTACTTCCTTAGTGACTATCTGTTTAAACTGCTCTTGATTGGAGATTCTGGTGTCGGAAAATCATGCTTACTTTTGCGATTTGCAGTGAGTTACCTTTCTGTTTGCCATTGCTTTTTATTTTCAGTTTCTGGTTGCTCATAGGAGCGTATTATTAGCTATGGGACTGGTGTGCATATATTATAGCCTGATGTAATTACAGTGGACTTAGAGTGGTGTACTTTAGTGTGGTATTTTGCCGAGGCCACAAATATGCACTGGCTAACTATTGCTAGTTAGTGGCCTCATTAGTGATGGTGGTATTTTAGTGTAGGGTTTGGCCTCTGTACATACCTTGGGTATACATGTAGTAGTGATGTCATTTGTCGTGCGGTGACCCGGGACCTGGTTCACTACACGGACCCAGCCCAGGAGTGTCCCCAAGAGCTGTTTGGTACAAGTTGTTGTCTTTTAGCTGTTGGCTGTAGTTGAGTCCTAAGCATGAAAAATGACAGTTGGTGAATGTGAGTTGCTTTTTGCTTTAATATTGGATGCTCGATCATACATGATGTCAAGTCTTGGAACTAAGCTACAAATGGTATAACCCGACAGAGAGATAGAGTAGAGTTTCTGAGTATGATAACATACTGAGGCACACATCTCAGGAACAGAGAGGGCGCCAAACATGTGGACTAGTTTTTGGAGGTGAATGCTTAGTTTTGCAGTGGAGCTATGACGTCATTAAAGAAGGCGTAGGTGATCGGGTGCACACCTAAGCAAACTGGATAGTGAAATCGAGGGTTGGGGACTGCCTGCATGCTGGGGTGCTGCATGTATAGATTTTTGCCACACACACTAACTGTTACGACTTTACAGGGTTCATTTAGCTAAGGGAGGGGGGCATGCAGTCATTATGTGTGTGTGATTAATCTTTTAGAGCACAAAATATCCAATGGGGGCAAAAGAGTTCCAGGGGGCCCTCACCCCCCTCCCCCTAAATGCCTAAATGAAACTTGGGGGGATACTGTACTTGGCAAATGCAATGTGAGGCAGTGACGTTCCTTCCTGTAAACTTTCTGTCTACTTCCTGTCTACTAACCCCAGCCTATCCTCTCCTTTCCACCAGGATGACACCTATACAGATAGCTATATCAGCACTATTGGTGTAGACTTTGTGAGTTACTCCCTCGTGATTTCATTGATTGTGTATTGGTAGCAGTAATGGGACACAAAGTGGCCCTGCTGTGAAGTCCCCATTAGTGCAGCAGGCATTGTTGTGTGGCACTTGTTGACCTAGAAGGCCTTTCTGTTGGCATGTGTGTCTGTGTACTGTTTGCATATTGTGTCTCAATTTGGCATGGAATTGCACTCATTATGGACTTATTCTAGGGTGGTTGCCCAATCTGCATCCATATTTACACACCGCTTTTTTCCCTTCTGTACAGAAAATTCGCACAGTAGAGCTTGATGGAAAGACCATCAAACTTCAAATTGTAAGTCAGAGACTAAACAAAGTTTTGGCGGCTCCAAACAGTGAGCATCCATCACCAAGTGAACCTTTCTACCGCCCATTTAAGCTACCCACCCTACCACCCTGGGTTTAGTCTAGTCACCTGCTCCTCACTGCAGCATGTTAATGGCAAAGTGATGCAATATGAATGCAGGCTCGTCTGTTAACCTCAGGCTAGCTCTCTAGGAGAGATTGCTTGAGCTATACATGACTTTACCACTGCATGCGCTTGTCTGCTGGTGGGCTCATATTGGAACACCTGCTGTTGTGTGGTGGTATTATTCTGTGGTGTTTCTCTTGTGCAGTGGGATACCGCTGGTCAGGAGAGGTTCAGGACTATCACTTCAAGCTATTATAGAGGAGCTAATGGTATTATCATTGTCTACGATGTCACAGATCAGGTAAGACCTTATTGCATCAGTAAACCAGCAGTGCATGCAGTAGCTGCTCAAAAAAGACACAGATATTGCAAATATTTTAGTTTAATGGTTGATGAATATATTGGATGCTTGTGCACTCATGTCTATCTAGACTGCTGATTTTGCAAGGTATTTAAGTGCAACCGGTGCTGTTCTAAAAATAGGGCAAGTCATGTGATGTGTGATGTAATCAACTTCATTCCTAACTCTGTAGGAGTCATTCACAAATGTGAAGACATGGCTACAGGAGATAGATCGGTATGCAAGCACAAACGTCAGCAAACTACTGGTGGGGAACAAGTGTGATCTAACCAACAAGAAAGTAGTGGACTACACAACAGCAAAAGTAAGACTAAACATGTGATTGAGTAGTCAGATTTGGTGTGTATGTTTACAAAACTAGATGAAGTGAGTCGTATAGCTTCATTATGGGAGAGTCATTTGGGCGATGCCCATACCTATCTTTGACTCCCGTGGTTAGGTCGGTGACTTCCACAATAATCTTGACGCCAAAGCAGTTCTCTGTGGAAACAGACTACACAATAATGAATGCTAGCCTCACCAAATGGGAATGGAGCACGACTTGTGTGGCGGTTATGACTTACGTTATCGTCTCTTGCTCCCCTGTATAGGAATTTGCAGACCAGCTACAGATCCCCTTCTTGGAAACAAGTGCCAAGAATGCGACAAACGTAGAGCAAGCGTTCATGACAATGGCTTCGGAGATTAAGCGGGCACAGGGGCCGGATAACGACCACGTCACAGGGCCAGGAACGACAGTTCGTATCACACCTAGCTCGCAACCTGTGAAGCAAAAGGAAAAGGGTTGTTGCTAGAAGTAAGAGAATTATGCCCTCGTACATCGAACACCAAATAGCTTTTTTGGTCAAGCCTGTGTCTATATCTTAGTTGTGTACTAACACATGCAATTATAACACAGCCGAATGAATAATAGATGTTTCCATATGGTTTTGTGTCTGTATTATTACTAATCTTATGCACTGTTTGAGTATAAAGTATGCATCCCTCTGTTGGGATTATTTGAGTGAAAGCTGTGTTTTTCATTGACTCTGTTTTTAATTTTTATGTCTCAATGGGTGGTGCGCGTATGGGTCTCGTTCCCAGTCCAATCGCTGGCTAGTCTCGTGCCCGGAACTTTGCTCCTCTTTCTGCTGGGCAATATTTGGAAATATAGTGGGTGGGTACATTCCAGTTGGCAGCTAGCAGTTTAGCGATGTTCTCGGGCTTGAGAAAAGCCTACGACTCTCTGGGGGTAGAGATCTCACGGACGTTTGACTCATCTCAGACGGAAAAGGATAAAAGTATACCAAACCCTGAGATACAGTCACGAGAAAGGAGCGATGCCGATGTAAGTTCTAATTAATGCCCTCGGTGTGGCCGTGCCCCGGGCTCTTCTGTTTCTCAGACCATGTCAAGCACTTGGTAACTCGCTTCTGTTTGTCGGTATGCAGGAAAATCAGTCACGGTCTCCAGAGGGAGCAAGTAGCCCACCGGAAGAAGAGGAAAACTGGGGAGAGTGGGAGGAGCCGCTGAAGCAGGCTAAGGGTCATGGTGACCCTCGGTCCGGTGGGATGCGGCTGGGCACAAAGTCTCCTCCTAGCGGTGGTGAGGGACAGAGACTGCAGACTCCAGATTGGGAGAGTGGCAAGGATAGAGAGTCGCCCCATCCAACTGGCTCTCAGTCACCACACACACCACTAGTAGACGTCGCTGGCTCCAAGGAGGGTCGTGGCGAAGTGAAGTCACCTCCACTGGCAACCTCCACACCCAAGCCAGGAGGAGGCACCCCAGCCAAGCCGGGGGGGAGCAAGATCCAAGTGAGACTACTTCTAAACTTTAGCTGTACTATTCAAGGTATAACTGTTCATGTGCCTTTCCTCCAGCTTGACACCCTCCCCAGGGAAGAGCTGATAAAGTATGTCAAAAAGCAGGCCCAGCTGCTACAGAAGGCCAAGACTCGCTGCGCAGGTGAGTGGCTAGAGCAGTGCAACCCTCCATCCCTCAATCCCTTCGCTACATACTTTCTCCCCCTTTCAAACACACACGTCTAAAGAGCTTACAAAGGAATGTGAAACCTTGAAAAGCGCTTCGGCTCCCAAGCCTTCCAGTAACACAGTCAATGAGGTATGTTGCTTTTGGTGTGTAGCAGGGCAGACCCAACACCTACCGCATGTCCCCCTCCTGGGCAGGCCCTACTGGAGGAGCTGCAGGTGCTAAAGGGTGAGAGAGACCGGCTGTCGGAGGAGCAGAAGGCAGTGAGGCAGACAATCAGCAGCCTGGAGCTGGAGAATCAGGTGCTTTTGGCCAAGGCGGCCCAGCTAGTAGGAGTAGTGCTAGCATACATACTTGACTGCACACACACACACACACACACACATACAGCAACTGTCCTCCAGGCTGGAGGGATTGGAGGGAGAGCACGCAGCTCTCGGGCGATCCCGCCAGCAGCTGCAGGAGACGTCTGCCTCACAGGAAGAGGTGAGACCACTGGAATGTCTACCTAGAAAGAGTATAATGTGCTCCATATCTTAGTCACAAACTGGTAGCAATAGTCTATGCTGATAACACCCCACGAAATGATGTATTCCTGCAGGATCTAAAGTGCCAGCTGGAGACTAGCGGTGTTAAACTGGCCGGTCTCTTGGAGGTTCATAAGAAAGAAAAGGAGGAGCTCCAGGCACAAGTGGAGGCTGTAAGGACAGAACTTGAGGCTGAGAGGACCAAGTTGTCTGCCCGATTGCTAGAGGAAACCGATTCTGCGAGTGAAAAGGAGCAGCTACAAGCAGAACTTGCATCCCTGGGGAGCCAGTTGGCGGAGAGCCAGGAGCGGTACCGGAGGCTGGAGGGGGAGGTGGGAGGGCTAAGGAGTGCCAGGGAGAGGGTTGCTGGTGAGGGAAGAGAGGCCCTTGAAGAAGCCGAGCACCTGCGGAGAGAGTTGGAGGCTCTGAGGGGACAGCTGGGAGCAGCTAGGCAGGAGGAGGAGGATGGCCGGGAGCAGTTGAAAGGTCTCCAGAGTGAAAAGGCGGCGCTTGCTTCTGAAATGAGTAGTCTGAGGGGGAAGTTAGCGACCAGTGAAGAGAAACTGAACGAAGAGCGTAAGACGAGGGAGTCTCTGCAGTCAGACCTGGCGACGGTGCAGTCTGAGCTGGCCTCACTCCACGGAGAATTGGGGAGGAAGAAGGGGGGAGAGAGGGGGCTGCTGGAGAGAGTGGCAGCGCTAGAGGGGCAGCTCGTAGCCGCCTCACAGGACCTGGAAGGTACTCGGAAGAAAAACCATCGGCTAAAGGAGATTGAGGTACAGCTGATGAAGGCTGAGGAGAGTTTGAAGTCTAGTTCTTCGGATGTGGAGTCTCTTAAGAGGGAGAAGCAGAAGTTGGGAGAAGAAAGGAGTGAGCTTGAAGCCAAGATCAGAGAAATGGAATCCCATTTTCAGAACCAGGTTTCAGAGTTAGACTCTGCTGGCCAGGAAAGGGTATCACTCCAAAGTGAGAACCAGTCTCTTCAGAAACGTGTGGATGAGTTGCAATTGAAATTAACGTCGCAGAAGGCGGAGCTGGAAGCTGTACAGGAGGAGAAGTTGGAACTGGAAGCAAACTTGGGCAGCATGGAATCCAGCCTAAAGGAGAAGGTTCAGGAATTGGAATTGGTCCAGCAGGAGAAGGCCGGTGCATTGAATGAGCTGCAGCCGCAGGCCGGGAACCAGGAGGAACTAGGGTCCTTGAGGAGCGAGTGTGAGAGGACAAGAGACCGACTAGCACAGCTGGAAGAGGAGAACCGCTCCCTGGTAGCAGAGAGAGAGCAGCGGTCTGGTGGGGGAGAGCTGGAGGCCCTGAGGGAGCAGTGTGGGGAGCTCCAGAAGGCCAAGGAAGAGGCGGCAGAGGTGGCCAAGGCACGGTGCCAGCAGCTGGAGACTGAGAGGGAAGCTCTGCAGAAGGCATTGGGTGAGGAGGGGCGAGGGAGAGAGGGAAGGGTGGGGAGAGAGAGTGGGGTGGGAGCTTGGGAGGGAGGGTGGGAGGGAGAAAACTGTTTCTCAGTGTGAAGTGCTTAGAAGTGGCGTCTGTTCCATCACCTCCAGATGGACAGCAGGTCTCCCACAAGGAGGAGAGCCGGAAGCTGAAAGCCTTCATTGTCAAGATGAAGAAGGAACTGTCAGAGGCTAAAGAGAGGGTAACCATTTGCCTGAGTTCCACACCACTTCAGCCTCCTTTACAACCCTGCAAATGGTTCCTAGCTACCATCTTTCCCTTCTTTAGGAGGCCTCCTTGAAGCAGCAGCTAGAGGTGTCCAAGGCCTCAGGCTCACAGCTCACAGGGCTGCAGCAGCAGCTAGACTCTGTCCTAACAGAGAAGGAAGCTCTTCAGAAGCAGCTGACCGCTAGCGTGGAACGACAGAGGTGGGAGCTTGGCTTGTGATTAAGTTAATGTCTGAATTTATATCTTTTGTTAATGGCTGTGACTGTCATCTCTGCAGTTCTGCAGAGGCTGAGTCGAAGTTGGTGAGTGAGGTGGAGAGCCAGCTGGAGGTACGTTGGCCTGTGCCATATGTGGCATTACATCATGATTGCATCATTTAGTGTGTTCCTTGCTAGCTCCAAGGTACAGCTTTGAGTACCAGTTGGTAATTGATTGTGGCGTGCTCCTCCTATCACGCCAGGGCTTGAGATCGGAGCTGGCAGCAATGAAGACCAGAGAGGCAGAAGCTAGCAGTGTGGTAGCCAGCCTGTCTGCTGAGAAGCAGGTATGTGGTACGTTTTGCAGACAGCTGTTTGGAAATCAGTTAAGCCCACCCCCTAGTGTCGAATCACTTTCATGTATAAGCCCACCCCTCTTGTTGAGGCCCATGGGCTTATACTCAAATTGTGGCTGTATGGTATGCAGAAGTTGGTAACCCTCCCTTCCCAGCGTGGAGTTATCTCACTAACCCTCCCTTCTCCCTCTTCTTAGTCTTTGCTCTCGAGGGTACAGATGCTGGAGGAGGGGCAGGAGGTACTGCAGTCCGAACTGGCCACAGCCCAGTCTGATAATGTCACTGCCCATTCCCAGACCAACACATATAGGATGGCGGCTGAGCAGGTGGGCTCAGTCTCATTCCCATTTCCACGTGTCATGTTCATATAAGGAGATGTAGGAATGGCAATCATCCTTTTCTGCAGATGGAGGCAGAGCTGCAGTCAGCGAAAGATGAGCTGGAGAGGGAGAGAGAGAGCCACTCTGAAACCAGACAGAAGCTGGCCACCGCAGAGAAGGTGTTAGTCTCTTAATTCGGGGACTCCATGTTGTACAAATACTTACTTGCTTCCCACACAGCAACTAGAATAAAGTTGCTGGCGGGAAGCAAGTAGGTATTTGTATATGACATGTATACATAGATGTACATGTTAGCAACTTCTTTGGCATCTTGTGATGCCACGTTTCATAACATAGAGCTCCTGTGGTACTGTAGTTGCTCTTTCATCAGGTGCCCTTTGACCTTACCGTTATGCATTGATAATGAATGACACTGAATCTGTGCATTGTAAACCATGCAGCTACATACCTGCCTAGGGGTGTGGCCGGGGAACGAGGCTACATAGCTCCCCTACTCCTTCCCCCTCTCTCTGCCTTGTTCCCAGGACGTGAAGTCCTCCACCCTGATGGACTTGGAGCTGGCAGACTACCAGCGCTCCATGGCCTCGCTGGAGGGAGAGCTGACCAGCAAGGAGCAGCAGCTGCAGGAGAGGGCTAGAGAGAGCCACACCCACCAGGAGGCAGTACAGCAGCTACGGAAGGAGATAGGTTAGTCTGTTAGTCCTCACTGGGGATATGATGATGTCATAGTGATGTAATGAGTAGGCTAGCCTGCACTTGGTAATAGCAGCATAGGCTCCACCCATATTTGATGCTTACAGTATGAATAGTGATACTACAAGCGACAATACATGTAGTTGGGTGGAAGCCAGGGAGCAAGACATGAGAGCTCCGAGAATAAGATATTCCTGGCACCTTCGCTCATCTCTTCCTTCCCCTCCCTCCCTCCCTCCCTTTCTCCCTCCCTCCCTCCCTTCCTCCCTCCCTCCCTCCCTCCCTCCCTCCCTTCCTCCCTCCCTCCCTCCCTTCCTCCCTTCCTTCCTCCCTCCCTCCCTCCCTCCCTTCCTCCCTCCCTCCCTTCCTCCCTCCCTCCCTCCAGAGTCCTTGGGTCAGCAGCGGAGCCAGGATGAGGAGAGGATGACCAAGATGAAGGCACTACTGGTGAAGACCAAGAAGGAGCTGGCAGAATCCAAGAAACAGGTGTGTGAGAGCGCCAAGTGCCTCATGGGGAGCTACAATTAGCTTCTGCTGGCAGATATTTGAACCATTAGTGCACCAGAAGCACAGGTTCACTGATTGCATAAGCTACTGAGTGCACTATCTCATTATGTTTGCATGCATGATTTCATCTGGTTCCATTCAAGCTCACCTAATTACCATGCATGTGTGATCTAATTATTAAACCATTTTCTACTGCCCTTGTGGCTGTGCGTACCTACACTCCTTTCCCATATTGTCATGCAGTTATACTGTACTGGTACATGTAGCTGCTGTGATAACCATGTATACATGCTGTGATAACCATGTATACATGCTGTGATAACCATGTATACATGCTGTGATAACCATGTATACATGCTGTGCGTGGTCCTGTTCACACTTGCTGTCCTGTGTCGCAGGAGGGACAGCTGCAGGGGTGTGTGGCCAGGCTCCAGGCTCAGCTGGAGGAGGAGAAGCAGCAGGCTGAAGCTGCCAAGGTGGGTGGGGCTGGAGGAGGAGGGGTCAAGATCCAGGGTGGATGAGGAGGGGATAAGACTCTGCCTGTTGCTGGGTGGGTGGGGTCCAGACTGTAGCTGGGTAGGTGGAGCTGGAGGAGGAGGTGGGGTCAAGACTGTAGTTGGGTGGGTGGGGCTGGAGGAGGAGGTGGGGTCAAGACTGTAGCTGGGTGGGTGGGGCTGGAGGAGGAGGTGGGGTCAAGACTGCCAGTGGGTAGGTGGAGCTGGAGGAGGAGGTGGGGTCAAGACTGCCAGTGGGTGGGTGGGGCTGGAGGAGGAGGTGGGGTCAAGACTGCCAGTGGGTGGGTGGAGCTGGAGGAGGAGGTGGGGTCAAGACTGCCAGTGGGTGGGTGGGGCTGGAGGAGGAGGTGGGGTCAAGACTGTAGTTGGGTGGGTGGGGCTGGAGGAGGAGGTGGGGTCAAGACTGTAGTTGGGTGGGTGGGGCTGGAGGAGGAGGTGGGGTCAAGACTGTAGTTGGGTGGGTGTGGCTGGAGGAGGAGGTGGGGTCAAGACTACCTGTATGTAGCTGGGTGAGTGGAGCTGGTTGTGTTCATGCCTGTGTGTGCACCTGTAGGTCGAGATATCTGAGGTCATGGCTAGACTGCATTCAGTACAGCACCAGGTGAGACACTCATAACTGTTCATTGGTATGTAATGATTCTTACATCACCATGACATCACCACTCTCTAGTCGGACTCTTCCGTGGGAAACCTCCAACGAACCATCCGCTCCCTAGAGCTGAAACTGGGGCAGGTACAGGGAGAGCTCGGCTCCACCCAGTCTGCGCTGGCAGGGTGCCAACAGGAGTACGAGGGCTACAAGGTACGTGTTCTCCCTCCCTCCCTCAATGTCGCAGCTGTTGCTCATAATGCACCAGCCTAACTGTAACATGTGGTGTAACTTTGTGGCTGTGTAGGTTCGTGTTCACAGTGTGCTGAAGCAGAAGGCCAACGGACCAAGTCAGGCGGAGAAGAACAGTGAGCTAAAGTAAGTCGCCCTCTGCCTTTGTCCAGCTCTGAAGCTGTTGCAGATGCTGAGGGACTGTCTCTTGTGTCGCCACAGGCTGAAATACGAGGGTGAAATGGTGAAACTGAAAGTCGAGTTGCAGGAAATGAAGTGCGTACAGAGTGTAGTGTGTATGAAGTATGTTTACATATTATGTTTGAGTACACACACACACAGGGAGCAGCTGTCATCCATTTTGGCGGAGCAGGAGGAGCTACTGGTAGACCATGACCAGCTTGCCAGCCGGCACCAGCAGCTACTGCAGGAGTCTAGCAAGAGACAGGAGCAGCTACAACGGAGGTGGGTCCTCGTTCTAATCAAATCCTTTTTCCCAGACCACGTGGTAAAATTCCTTCCAATTTTCCGAGAGCCTGAGAATGAGGTTACCACACACGTGCAGCCATGTACCCTTCCCCACCCTCCTCCCCTCAGGCTGGAGGCGGAGGAATCTCGGCACCAGTCTTTGTCCCTGGAGCAGTCCGAGCTGATCTTGCAGCTGCGGCGAGAGATCATGGAGGTCACCTCTGCCTTCAAGCAGCAGCTCCACCAGTTGCAGGAGGAGCACCAGCGGACCACGACTGCCCTCCGAGAGGAGCTGAAGGTCAGGGCTGCTTGCTGGGCTGTCAGCTCCTCAGAGACCCAAAGCTTGTCACCTTCTTCCTTGTCATTTTCTGTGTGTACCACAGCCGCGAACACTGTGTGTACCACAGCCGCGAACACTGTGTGTACCACAGCCGTGAACACTGTGTGTGCCACAGCCGTTAACGCTGTATGTGCCACAGCCATTAACACTGTGTGTGTCACAGCCATTAACACTGTATTTACCACAGAACACTGTATGTGCCACAGCCGTTAACGCTGTATGTGCCACAGCCATTAACACTGTGTGTGTCACAGCCATTAACACTGTATTTACCACAGAACACTGTATGTGCCACAGCCGTTAACACTGTGTGTGCCACAGCCGTTAACGCTGTATGTGCCACAGCCATTAACACTGTGTGTGTCACAGCCATTAACACTGTATTTACCACAGAACACTGTATGTGCCACAACCATTAACACTGTATGGAGAGTGATGTAAATCTTCAACAGACACCTGTAATTTATTTTGAACGGCACTCTCACCCTAGAGCTGCAATCGGGAGTGGGTTCATACCCTGCTGTGTCTTCCTCCCTCCCTACAGGCTAGCCATGGTGAGGTGAGCCGGCTACAGCAGGAGGCCGACGCCCAGGTACTGGCCCGAGCTGCTCAGGAAGGGGGAGGTGCTGGAAGAGAGCGGCCACCGCAGCCGAGGGAACCCGACACCAGGCTAAATGTTCCCAGCGAGCTGAGATCAGCGGGAGAGGTCAGTGGGCTCCATTTGGAGATAATGACTGATTGATAGCTACATCCAAAACTGTACTTCCGCATGTTAGCATCAGGTATACATGTAGAGTAGTGCTGTCTCCGTGTCTCTAAGCCCCCCCCCCCCCCCTCCTGCAGGGTATGGACCAGTCAGAGTTGGAGTCCAATGCCAGCTTCCCACCCACTCCAGTAAGCAATCACTGATTCATGAAGCTCACATTACACGAGTATGGGATCACATGACATGGGTCTGGGATCACATGACTCTGGCATCACTCTCTACAGCTATCTCGAGAAGACTCTCAGCTTAGTTTCGAGCGTCTACTCAGCTCCGCAGAGGGGGCGGAGCAGGTCTCAGGTACGGTTAAAGCAGGGCTTACAACAGCCACACCCCTCCCTACCTCCCACGCTCCCACCCACACACCCACGTAGGAGAGAAGCTGTCGGTGACAGAGCAGAGGCTGAGGAAGCAGCTCCATTCAGCTGGCAGGAAGTTGGAGCACCTGACGGAGGTGCTGAGGGAGAGCGAAGCCAGTGCCCTCCGGTTCAGCGACCAGGCCAAACTCCTGAAAGAGGAGATAAGAAGGTGGGCAGCCGTGTGTGTGAGTGTGTGTGTGTGTGTGTGTGCGTGTGTGTGTATGCACGTGTGTGTGTTTGTGTGTGTTCATACGGTATGCATGTGTGTATAGGTACCAGCTTCCTTCATGTATGGTTTGCTTTCTGTACCCGTTACTATATTACTCACAGACTTGAACGGAATCAGGAACGTGAACAGGGAGTATCAAATATGGAATATTTGAAGAACCTAGTTCTCAAGGTACGTATCGGGATGAGACATATGGAATGGAACCCTGTCTAGCCAATATGCTCACCTGTGTACCTCACTAGTTCCTGCATGGCCAGGCAGAAGAGCAGTCCAGTCTGATTCCCGTGATAACCAAGTTACTGCAGCTCAGTCCTCAGGAGGTGAAGTTTCTACAGGAAACTATAAAAGGTGTGCTTACATGTGTCTGTAGCTAGGCCACTGCAACTCCCCTCTCAGAGCATGCTAGCAACCCCCGTGGGTAGGAGTAATAAATTCCTCATGCATTGATTGTCTAACTCCTCTGCAATTCCGTGAACCTATTAAACCTGTGGTTCTTGGAAAGGGACAAAATTAATTATTATACATGTAGGTTGCCACTGAACTACAGCGTAACTGTTTTGTGGTTAGCATTTCGTGGAAATCTTTGGTCATTAGTGCTGAAAAGTGGAGGGTTATGCTACTGACTACCTTTAGTGTACATGAATAAGTATAGCTGCTTACGCCTCCCCCCTCCCCCTCCCCCAGGGCTCCCCACGGCGCTCCCAAGTGCCGCAGACGCCCTCCCCTCACCGACTGCCACCAAGGGCTGGACGGGTTACATCCACCGGTGGACTGGCTACTAGCCAGCATGTATTAAAAATCATAATTGTTTTTTACTGCAGCAGAATCCCACATTGGATCTGCCTATACAGCTGACATCATCAGTAAATATAAAATTTAGCCTTGCATTCTGCAGTGCTGCATACTGGGCTGTCTAGATGGAACAGGCTCTTGAGCCTAGCCTGAATAGCCTCATTCCCAGTCTCTGCATGCAGTCCGTAAAAGAACTAACACTGCATGCGCTGACAGATTCACATGTGGACACAAATTAAGTGCACAACGTGACAAGACGTACAAGTGTCAGGAGGCGAGGCACCATCAAGAACACAAACATAATGTCATTACAACACCTCACTGGAAGCCACCCCCACCAGGTGGCCTTGGAAACACGAACAGAATGCAGCAAAGTATGGTACAGAGAGGAAATAGAAATTTGATAGATTCGGGACTAACTATAAAAACGGGATAATGTTGTGTAGTGAGGTCTGGGCTCCTGCGAGGGTGTGATTGATGGGAATAGAAACAAAGACATGGGATGCAGTGGAATGGAATGGGAACACCGTAGAATGGAATAGTGACGCTATACAAAGGTCTCTTCCAGACCTTCCAGCCCTTGTAAGTCAGAGTCCGAATGTGGCCGAGTGCCAACCATAGCCTCGGGCTCTGGAAAACCATAGGGGGAGGGGCTAGCGTGCATGCCCAACCCAGGGTCATAGTACTGGGGGTACTGCGTCTGGTGTCTCTGTTGCAGTGCTCTCTCCATCGCCCGCTGTCTGAGCCTGTCGTCGATCTCCTGTTGGATGGCCACCCGATAGTACTCGTTCTGTTTCACAATCTGTTCCGATCCCTTCTTGAGCAGCCGTTTGATCATGGTGTCCAAGCCATTCAGATCCTCACGGGTATGAGATCGAAGATGCCACTAGAGTGTGGGGGAGGGGAAAGGATGATACAGACCTTCTACACTAACGGCACAACACTGCAGTCAGCCCTGGAGCACAGGACAGCAGACAATAGAACAATAGAGGGTAGGGTATGATGTAGGATAGAATGTGCACTATAGATACTGGACCCACCCACTGGCAACTCCGTCAATGGACTGGAAGCGTTACTAGGGCTTGTGCAAATTCCTAGCCATTACTGCCATCCCAACCTCTTTCCTGGCAGCCTTATGGCATGCAATCAGACACCCACAGCAACCCCTGTGTCCCTTGCAGGTATAGTAGCAATTAACTGCCAGCACACTAAAAATTCAATTAATATGCAAGTCTTTGGAGTCGGCATGGTGACCAGACATGCATGACATCACTGCATCAAATGCCCACCCTGCATGGTCATCGATCTCCATGGCAACCAATGACACATATAAGAGCATGTAAAGTTGAATGATTGTAAAGATGTAGTTGTAATGGTATACTACATAGCCAGCAAACCCACCTGGATTTCTCTGTCTACTTCGCTGCCAAAAGGTGCCTCCACGTATTCCTTCAACCACTGGGGAATCTCTGTAGTGGACAAGAAACAGAGGAAGTAGCGGTAATTACATGTCCTGGCAAAAATGACAGTGGTGTTGTCCCGACAGGCTCTAAATGGACTAATTGAATTATTACATCGGACAAGTTGGGCTGCACAGAATACCACACCACAGATTCCAACATGCTTCATCTCTCAGATAACTAATTAAAAATGGCTTATGCTTTGCTCAGCATAACTGTCAGAACCCACACATTATATTATAGGTACCTGCTATCTGGTAAGGGCTTGGTGGGACGTATGTCATTGTTGATAGCTGTCGCTCGTGGGATACGCCCCCAGGGTGTCCCTCCTGGGTCTCTTGGTCACGGAAGGATTTTGATCTCCGAGGGAGGGAGGCATTCGGGTCGAGAACACGATGTGCCTGCGTGCTCCTGTGTGTGTGTGTGTGTGTACATGTGTACGATGTGTGAGTGTTTGGAGGAGATTAAATAGTTGGAAAACGGCCCTTGAAGAAGTTGGTCTACAAATGCCCTCTCCTTCGCCCTGGCACTGTTGACCCGACCATTATTCTGTAAATTATCCTCCAACCTCAATCTCCCACACCGCAACCCAGCAATGCAACCCTACACCAGCCAACACTACCACAGGGTCTCCACAGACACAAGACAGACAGACACACACACACACGCTCACAATTAAGTACTTTTGTCGTCAAGGACGAGTGTATTAAAGTATGGTATGACACCAGCCTAAGGATGCCTGTTGTATTACATCTCCCAACTGGAATGCAAACTGTTGTCAAACTTTGCCTAGACCGGCACTGCACCTTCTCCTGGACGCCACAGGCCGACAGTGAATAGGAACATAGAGGTGTCCATGTTGATTCAAAGAACTATGCACTTGGGGACTTCTGATGGAAGCCATGAAAGTTGAGGGCCTGGGATGGCATCTGATAGAGGTTGAGGCCCTGAGATGGCATCTCACGCACTACAACGTTTAGACTAGGGAACTTCATTTAGACCAAATCTGGTGAAAAGCATTTACCGTAAACAGTGAAGGAATGGCAATGCTATGCCAATTGCAGTGCGGGGCAGACAATTCAACCTTACATCACTTATTCAGCACAATCAAGTACCTGTGCGAGTGAGAGCGGGCTGGGGCCTTCCTGTCGCGGAGATTGGCCTCGTCCTCCTCGAAACGAGGTGGGCGGTGGTAGGGGGGTGGCGGCCGGGAGTGGTAGGGGTGATGGTAGATTGCCGTCTTGTTGTTGTGACTGTGGAAATGGGAAAAGGGGGAGGGGCTGATGAGATGTAGGGCAAAAGAGGGAGGGGCTGACATGAGATGTAGGTACCATGAGCACACCTAAAGTCACCCACTTCCAAGTGTAAGATGTCAAATGACCAGTTAATGCAGTTTTAAGCATCTCCATCTTTTGCTAAGCGTATTCATATTCAAACCCGGTCGCTGACAACATCACCAGAGATCAGTCAACACCACCAGAGATCAGTCAACACCACCAGAGATCAGTCAACATCAGCAGAGAACAGTCAATATCAGCAGAGATCAGTCAATATCAGCAGAGATCAGTCTACAGCGGACTAGACTATGAGTGGAATGACTGCCACGTGGCCTTGTGACTGGTAGCTATGGCAACTGGTACTAATTATTAACTCAATTAACGTCACCTACTTGACATAGTATGTTCCATAGCGGGCAGACTTGACGACTTCCCACCCTTGAGGTAAAGGTAAGCCTGTGTGCGCGTGTGTGTGTGTGTGTGCACATGTACATATATGAGTGCATATCCCTTTCACTGGAATCCATTACTTAGTGGCATTAATGGAATAGTAATGGTTACCAACCACTCAGCTAGTCATCTACTGTGGAATGGACAGCCGATAGAGTTGATTGATTCCAAAAGTGCTAGAAAAGGAGCCGCTACAAGCAGGCTGCAAGGAATCTGGAGGCTGTGCGTAAAGAATGGAAGTACTGAGGGGGCAGGAACCAATGTACGCTACCCTCCCCAACATCTGCATGCTTTCGTTGCCTATCTGCCAAAAGCTGTGCGCTGAGGCATAAAAAAAATGCAAGCTCCTTTCAGCCTGTCAGTTTAGAACTGCTGCCACCATTATTGGTGTGCGTTACCGTAACTCGATCACAAAGAGCTCTCATTCAAGTGCAGCAGAACAGAAGTCTTGATAGCCTCAACAGTCTCTGGGATTTAGGCCATACCTCTTCTAGGAGCTGGACAGCCCAGCATAGCACGTGCAATACAGTGCACTCACATGCAGAAGTCTGAGGCTCACCTCGAGACTGAGGGGTGAGGCTCTCCTCGAGACTGAGGGGTGACCTAGCTGTTAGGAACTGCATATAGCTAATAGCTAGAGCTTTGGCTAAAGCTCGTCACACACAAGTAAAAATAATTCTCCTTACTGATGTCATCAGAACTGTTCGCGAGTTTCCAGTGCGAGGTCTGTGTATTGTGACTGCATGTGTGTGTGTGTGTGCATGTGTGTGTGTGTGTCGTGTGTGTGTAGAAAAGGTATACATGAACACTCATCCACATCAAATCTACATAAGTATATGCACTCTTGGGCTGTGCTCTGAGCCAAGAGTGGTATAGGGAAGAGGGAACTGGTATGGGACTCACTCGAGGTAGTATCTGAGGCCGAGCGGAGTAATGACCATGTCCCATCCGGGTGGTAGGGACTGGGTGCTCTCCTGGGAGAGGAAGTCTGTGTGTGTGGGTGTGTGTGAATAACTTCAGCCATCTAGAAATCGTAGTGAGGAAGTTCTGGATAATTTGATAAAAGATATTTACTATTCTTCAGTATGGCCGTTTGTCAACACGTAATTCCCACATGGTCAGCCGGCACTGCACTATTTGGCAAACTCTAGTCACTTTACAAAACACCCCCAGGCAGCCTACAGCAATGAGAGCAGTAGCCACGAGGGGGCAGAGCGCACTACCTCGGGAAATGAGTAGAGTGTGGCGCTATGACTCGATATCGTAAGGCTGAGGCGAAACGAGAGATAGGGATGGGTGACTGCGAGTGGAATGTGCTGCCATCTCCTGGCAACGAAGAGCCTCGCTCTAGGTGTCATCAACACACCAATACATCCACAGATGCCTGGCATAGCCAACGACAAGCAGAATGCCTCAGAAAGCCGAAAGTTGCAAATCGGTGCATTCCGACACATTCCTGGATGACAGGTGTGTGTGGAAGCTGATGGAATGGTCAAAGACAAGCTGACATACCAGAGCCTACAAAAACCATTCTCACCATTTTTGGGCTAATCACCGAAAGCCCTTGGAAAGGTAAAATATTTTGTACACGCCATCTAATTAGCGCTGTCTGGTCTGCAGTGTGTAATTGGCTCTCTTAGTGGACACCATCGAGGCATTTTACACTCACTATCTCCGTTGCCGCAAGTGCTGCCAGGCAGGGTGTGGGAGGGTACACCAGGCATGTGGAGATGACACTATGGTGCTAGGCACAGAAAAAGGTCTATTACCTGATTGTATCACGAATGCATGGATGAACTCGAGAAACAAGGGGAGAGGACTGGGAGTTTATTTAGCTATGAGACAGCTGCTAAATGGATGCTTGTAGACATAGCTCACCTTCCCATGCACTTTTCACCTGCTTTTGCTATGCACATTCCAGGCCGCTAGTCCACATTAACCTCTGCCCCATCAGGAATGCCTAGCATTCCACTGCTCCATATCCCACTAATGCAGGTGGCCTGGCCCACTTTCGTGCACACCGGGAACAGGACACCAGGCCTCGGAATGGCCAGCAAATGCTTGTTGTTTAAACCCAGGTTGCTAGAGACATCTCTGGACTGTAAAATCTACACTCTAGCTACACCTGAAGTTACTCCACGGCCATGCAGCTTACCACGAGGAGTTTCTGATCTTTCCGGGCTCTGTCTCACAGAGGTGAAAGATTGGGCAATGGGTGTCGTGGGGAGGGAGCGGTTCAGCTTTGTCGAGGAACTCTCAACACCAGAATCATTTGATACTCTTCTCGGGTCGATGGTGATATCCGATATTTTCTGGGGGTCCATCTGGAACTCATTAGAGG
The DNA here is from genome assembly GCA_963921505.1 of Phakellia ventilabrum. Classification (NCBI taxonomy): domain Eukaryota; kingdom Metazoa; phylum Porifera; class Demospongiae; order Axinellida; family Axinellidae; genus Phakellia; species Phakellia ventilabrum. Next base: position 6,581,220 of record OY997391.1, read on the forward strand.
CCTTACGAGTGGGGGAGACGCTCATTAATTCCTCAGCGACCTGCCTGTACTCGGGGTCACTGGGTTGGACTGGGTGGTTGACGAAGGTGAAGGACTGTGAGTCCTCCCAGAGGGACTCTGAATCGTCACGTATTGTCTTCACTCTCTGCAATACCTCTCCAATCCTGTTATGCAGGCTCCGGTGGGGGCCCCTGTTATCAATATCTGTTGAGTGAGCCGGAACTGCAGCTATGGAGTGATGTCTGATATCACCCAATTTGGTGGATAGACCAATGCTCTTTAGCTCTGTATGGGAATTGGACCGAGGCATGTACGCTATTGAGTATGGCCTCAAGCCATCTGCGGAGCTTGTCGTGACATGGTTGATCAGAGGGGCGTAGTAGTTATAATCGGCAGAGTCGTAGGAGGCTTGCCGCACACCAAACACACTATCATTGTGGCTGAGTTTGCTGCGACTGGAGTCTCTCAGTGAGTTGTTGCGCGAGAACTCTGAGTGGGTGTAGCTGGAATTTGAACAGTCTGAGGACCCGCCAATGGAGCGAGGTCTCGTGGCCAAAGGCCGGTAGGTTCCCTCTGCCTGCGTCTCGTCATCTAATATCCGACCATCGTCTATCAACTCTGAATGTGAGTTAAAGATACGCATCCATCTCTTGAAGGAGCTTGTCTTCTTGGCTGCGTTCAGCCGGACACTCTTGGATCGAGGCTTATGGGTTGGGGAGAGGAGGGAAGAGTCCCTGCTGGGCTTGTCAGCAGTGGCATGTAGCGAGGGAACTGAGAGGGAGCGGGTGTTCTTCGGGGGGAGGGTGGCAACAGGCAGCTCGGACCGCCGGGGGGTTGGATGTCTTACCACGTTACTAGCTCTGTACCCTACAGGGCAACATAAAAATGGTATGAGGGAGTTTCATATCTACACAGGTTACAAGAATAGAAGCTTTGTAACTTGTGTCCTACTGAAGGTACTCGGAATCATTACGGTTTATAGGTGGCTACACGCCAGGCTCTACACGCCCCTATTTCTACTAAGCGCTCTAATTAGATCCCCAGCAACTTTCGCTGATAAGCCTTCAGCAAAGTCTCGGGGGTTGAAACTACCAGCCTCATGAGTGCTGGTAGAGTGAACTTTACGTACCTGCCGTCATAGAGGGATGTGACGGCCTTTTCAGCCGGTATCTTCCGCTCTGTGCCGTGCTGGTCAGTTCATCCTCTCGCGGCTTCTGGGTCCTATTACGGATTCCGGGCATCGCTTCTCAGCCGATGATAATAAAAATCCTAGCTAGCTAAGCTGTGCTTCTAAAAACACTGCGAACGGGAGCGAACCATCGCAGAGAACTGTAAAAAAAACAACACCAGTCTCTCGTCTGTAGCCAATTTGTGATGTTATGTGGTTCGTAGAATGTGCGGAATGTACGTTCCCACCGAATAAAGTATGCAGGGAATTTGCAATCAGCGCCACTTGTTCGGATTCGCTGATTGATAGTGGTATCCATGGAAACTAAGGATTCGGACAATATTAATATGGCGGACGACATAGTACTTCTACAGTGACAGTGTGGTGTATAAATTGTTCACTATGTCGAAATTCGAGGCACAGGTCCATGCTGCCAAGGCCTACCTGCTGCAAACCAGCGTGGATTCAAAGAGTAACTTGTGAGCAGGCTCATTGTAGCTGGTTAAAAATCTTTCCTTGCAGTGTATGCGTTGAGAGAGTCTAGGGTTAAGGGTAGAATCAAGAACTCCTGATAGAACTGCTTTCAGTCAGCTAAATTTTTATACTTCTCCTCACTTTTAGATACGACCACCTGAGTGAGTGCTTGTCCAAGATCCTTGACGAAAGACCACAGAATGCTGTTGGTAAGTTTAGACGTCTTGTGGCTGTACAAGTGTCGCCCATTATACCTATAGCTAGCTAGCTGTAGTGCTCTCCATGTCTTTGCAGATGTCTTTGAAACAGTCTCAGAGACGGTGAAGAAGGAAAAGTTTCAACCCACGAAAGACACTTTGCAGGTAACTCCAGCTCGAACAGGCATTACATAACATATAAGAAAGACACCTCCTCTCCATACACTTACTCTACAAGTCTGTATGCCAATAGTGCACGACTGATCGCTAAGAAACTGTGCATCTATTCAACAGGATCAAGATGGGCCATCAGAAAAGGCTGAAGTTGCAGAATTGCAGAAGCCGCTGTTTGAGGTGCGTGCTCAACACTGCTGGTCTCTGCTGCTGTGATTTCTTCTGAAACTGTGATCACTGTACCACTGTTTTCTTTCCTCTACAGAAAACAGATGCTGACCAGGAAGTGGAGGGGGAAGAAGAGGTCTCCATTCCATTCCCCGACCTCATGGAACAGGCCAGATTCTTTGAACAAGGAGGGGTATGTATAGTGCTTGGAAAGTTCGTTTGAGCATAGGACTGGAACATTCTAGACCCTCCGTGCTCAGTTTCCTCAACTGTTTATCTATACTAGGCTACCCATAGAACTAAAAGCTATGAGGGTCTCCCTGGGAAGGTGGCTGTTTTATTTTCCTTGCAATGTTTGCTTCCATCGTAGATTGGTCTAGCCCAGGAGGAGGTGTTCCGCATCTTACTAGCTCTAAAGAAGCTGACACAAGAGATGCCTCTGGCCTCTGCCAGATTCTGGGGTAAGACACTCAAGAAAAACGGTAAACCACTGATTGCCATACATCAAATTCTGATACCTCTAACCAGGCAAGATCTTTGGCACCGAGGCAGACTATATCATAGCAGAAGCTGAGTACCAGGATGGGGAGGGGGAGGAGGAAGAGGAGGAGGCAAGTCGGCATGGCAACAGCACACCGGTGCTATACACCATGCAGTTGCCTTGAACAATCAGCGTATGTGTTGTGCTGTTCTGTAGGGTGGTGATGGTGGGGAGGAGGGAGGGGGTAATGATGGGGACGAGGAGGACGGAGATGAGGAGGAGAAGGACGAGCCCCCCAAGAGCCAGTGGAAGCCTCCGCCCACCATTCCCAAGGAAGAGCCAAAGACCGGAGCCAACAAGAAGACGTACTTTGTCTGCAACCAGCGTAAGTATCCTTCTTGCTGGCTGGGTGGTTGGCATATTAACACATGTTTGAGCAGTCCCCTAGGCCGTACGTATTTGCTCAGGTATTTGTTTGTTTGTTTAATTAGTTTGTTTTCAATATCACATTACTTTATTATGTAATCAAAATTAAACACACCCTCAAGCTTGCCACTTTTTATGAAGCCTGACAATTTTGTGGCGTATCCCATGCCAGTGTTACCGTTGATGATCACTACCCCTTTCTCTGCAGCTGGAGAGAAGTGGGTGAAACTTCCCCACGTGACCCCTGCACAGATCGCTGTATCCAGGCAAGTTCAACGGCACCTCACAGGACGACTGGACTCCCGTGTGGTCACCTACCCTCCTTTTCCCGGCAAAGAGGAGAACTACCTCAGAGCACAGATTGCACGCATCTCTGCTAACACACAGGTACATGCTACAGTACCAATTCTTATAAGTCAAGATGTGTCACGTATAAAATAGTACTGAGAACCTCTTGTTGCTGTTGTTGGTAGCTCTATTACTGGTATGCAGCTGAAACAGCTCAGTAGTAGCTACACCTGACCCCACAGGTCAGCCCCAACGGGTTCTACCGAGCAGAGGAAGATGAAGAAGAGGGAGGGGATGAGGAGGATGGAGGTGAGGGATTCGCGGCTCCAGTTTAAACCGTACTAACATGGAGCCTCCACCGAGCACAAAGCCAGAGTGTAAAGCTCAGTGTGACCTCCGCCATCTCCACCCCTAGGGCCTGCTGTGCTGGAAGCTGACCCAGAGTTTGAGATCGGCAACATCTCAGAGTATGCCGACCCCAGCAACTGGGTCCACCACGTCTCCTACATTTTGCCACAGGTCAGAACAGCATGGGTTGTACCACAGAGGCAAACATAAGACCTATAGTATGAATCATGCATACACTGTCTTCTCCCTTCCCACAGGGCCGAGTGACATGGTGGAATCCGGTACAGAAGGCAGACGATGCGTTTGAGGACGAGGAAGAAGATGAGGAGGAAGACAAGGAGCAACCGGACGAGCCTGAGCCCGAGACAGGACCCCCCATGCTCACCTCCATCTCTGAAGACACAAGTCAGTGCTTCTAGGAGGAAAAAAAAAAGGGATAGTAATAGGATTGTGTCTGGGTAGTGTAACGGTTATCTCTGTCACTATACCTTCTTTTCATGTGCCGCAGAGGTTGACAGCATGCCGGCATGGTCCGTGAGGCTCTCGTCTCCCCTCCTCCCCCAGTATGCGGTGGCCATTGCCAGCTCCAACCTCTGGCCAGGAGCACACACCTTTGCAGCACCAAAGTGAGTCACAGACGCACTGTCTCAGTGGCCGTACCAGTAGTAACACTCCACTGTTGCCTCCTTTTAGGACTAAATTTGAGAACATCTACATTGGCTGGGGGCTGAGGTACAGCTCTAGCCCCTTCAACCCAACACTGCCTCCCCCAGTGCAGGAGGAATTCCCAGCAGGTGATAATAGTTCTTGGTCTCATTCCTATACTACATCTATCTGGGTATGAGACTCGATACTAGTTTCCCCTCTGTCCGATTATAGGTCCTGACATCACAGAGACCACAGACCCCACGGTGAAGCAGGAGAATGCTCTGAAAGCAGCGCAGGAGGAGGCAGAGACCAATGAGGCGGAGGAGGAGGAGCCAGAGGAATCTGATGAGGACTAGCGGACATTCTCTGTTAAGATAAATGCATTAATACTGACAACACATCACTGCTCTACAGAATTGTTGGATATTGCATGTCCATGTTTGAAACATTATACCTACACATAATTATTCTGATTGCATACTCCGTTTAATTTTGGATTGAGAGGTATGTACAAAAACTCAGGGAGCCATTAGTGGGTGTATTTGTGGTATTTTTGTACAGGGTTGGAGTGGAAAAAAAGAAGCCTATAGCTGTGACTATTATTTTGTGGTATTTCTATAAAGAGAAGCAACTTAAGTTAGAAAAAAAGAAGCCTACTAGCCTTCCTCCCTCCTGGACAATCAAACTTGTAAACAGTATTGTGCCGTGGAGGAAATGTCCACCAGGGAGTCCTGTACAAGCATACGCAACACAAACAAGAAATACTAACTAGTTGTTAATATTAAAATTATAAATAAATTTTAAAAATCAATTTTGTGGCATTTCTATTAATTTATTAACTTAACTTGGAGAGAAAAAAAGAGAGAGAAAAAGAAAAAATTGAGAGAGAGAGAAAAAAAAATTTGAAAACAAAAAACAAAACAAAAGCCTAGGGAGCCTCCCATCCCTCCTGGAGTGTCAGACACCCGGAGCGCTGGATAGGCGATGGCTGGGAATCACAGGAGCCGCTGCTGTAACGTACCCAGTCATCCTTTTAGCTTCGGAGTTCTTCCGGAGAAGAAAGTTACCGGCATATTGGCTATAGGCTTAGAAAGTCAAGAATCAGATATGTACGCGGGCGGCATTCGAACCCGCGACCCGATTAATGGGGAGGCCACGTTCCGACCCCAGTCTGAAACGAACGCGCCACCTTGACTTCCCGTCAGACGTGTGAAATATTTTGCCTTATAACCTGTCAGTGATGTGCGTTAAATGGAATTGTTCCTAGAATGAGCCTGTTCAGCAGCAGGATGGCTAGAGCGTCCCGCTATAGTACAAGCACCAACTATGAGCCTGACTCATGATCATACAGACCGCGGTAAATGGCTGTAGTATTTTTCCGTCGAGAGTCTGGTCAAGCCAAGCTATCCCCACCCCAGCAGGTGGGGCTAGCTCGGTAAACTGATTGTTACTGTAGATGTAGATCTTTGTGAGCTTTTGACAATAGCAGTACAGACTGTGTTGGTGGGCAGTGGATTCATCATCCAGTCACCCACATAACTGAAAAGTTACAAAAGTACTGCAGTGGCATAATCTGTCAAGCCCTACATGTACTTGATAGTGTAACACTGGCCGGTATGTAAACAACTCGACAAGCTTTACACTATTCCTTGAGAATTTGTGTAAAGCAGAGTGTGTGCTATATTATCGGGTATTAGAACCTCTTGAGGTTCAGTATTGATTTGCAAAGAATAGCGTAGGTTGAGGTGGTCAAGTAGAATGTGGCAGTTGGTGAGATAATCCATTGGCAGCTTCAAGTGAGTTCAAGTTCCCTGAGTCGGTCATAGTGGGTCTGCACCTGGCAGTTGGGTGTGAGCAGGGAGAACTGGAGAACAGCCAGCACAGGGAACTCATAGAGCAAGAGCTCCTTTGTGGAGACATGGAATACATCTGTGATTCTCTGCAGGACGGAAGTAAGAAACCGAACTGCCTTTAAAACTGCTTTATGGTCCCAGTGATGGAGATTTTATTAATAAAGCTTCAACCCAGGTCTCCTTTTATGAGACAAGGTTAGGTGTCCTTGGCGAGATCGAGCACTATTATACCCCTGTGATTGCAGAAATAACTTTTACACTCACTTCTATCAAAGCTTTAATTTCATGTCTCTTCAAGTCAGTGAAAAACTTTGTCGCCAGAAGAAGGCAAGCTCCTAAAACATGAAAACATTTCTCAGATGAAAGGGAACCAGAAACCAAGATAAATTAAGTTCTTACCAGCAACCATCTTCCGAATTGGTTTTGTGACCTTTCCCTGAATACAAGAAAAATGACAAAATTAAAGACTTTGAACTCGCGAAGCCGATCAACAACTCACCATTAATACCAGCTTTTCATAGTAAACATGCGCATAAGCCACTGCAGCTAAATCCAGGTCACACTATGTGGGTTAGGAGGAGTGATAGCTACATAAACCTCACACACATTAGGACTACTGCAGCAGGAAATGTGGTAGCAGTAAGTGCTGCAATGAAGGGAGAGAAACTTACTTCAACTCCTATTCTGTACATCTTATGCTTGACACTGATACAAAAGAGAAAAGAGGTGACACGGCAGCAGACGCTTTTGAGCGAACATCCTTCCTACTAACCTTCGCAGCTTGCTGAGTGTCAGTCTGATGTGGGGGAAGACCTCACTAAACTGGTCATTGATTCCCCTTTTCACGTCCTGAGCCTGTGCATACTGGATAATAGAGACCTGAAGAAGAAAGAAAAAGAAGATTGGGCAGTTGCAGCTGCTACGTGGCTACAAAAACAAAAAATAAGTATCGCTGCACACAAGCATTTATTGTCTCCCATCTCTTAAATGAAAATATGAAACCAACAGATGCTGCATTACGGTCAGGTTCTGCCCACCCTGTATCCATGGGGGCTGAGAGTGGTGGTGTTCCTGCCGATAAAGAACTCCTTGTTGTCCATGCAGAGGGGATGGTAGTTGACCAGGACATAGGCGGCAGAGTGATGGTCCCTGAAGGCCTGGCCGGGGAACCCCCTTGTCCTACTGTAGGCTGGCAAGTCTTCGGAGTTGAGAAGATAATAACTAAGAGGACGTGGTGTGCTGCTACGTTTGTCACTGTCTGCTCGTCTCATGCTCTGTCTCCGCAAGAGGGTGGGTGTTTCTGGATCATGTGACAGGGGTGGGATGTCCTGGGTCACCCAGAGAGGGTCAAGGAGAAAGGCCAGGGATACCTCCTGTGTGTGTGTGTGTGTGTGTGTGTATGTGTGTGTGTGTGAGAGAGAGAGAGAGAAATTGGAGAGGTAGGTGTAGGTAAGCAAATACATGTACCTCAAACGTCAACTCACAGTAGTACTAGTGCCTAGCTCAAATTCATCCATCTCCAGCTGCAGAGACATGCTAGTGGTTCTTGCATGTGTCCATTCATGCAATTGCTCTTCCCTACATATATGTGTATAGATGCATTACACGTGATGAAATTGTGCTGTGCATATGTGGGATATCTTCAGAGATCAATACAATAACACACACTAACTTTGGATGCCGGTATGGCAGGACTGAGAACATTGCAAATGGTGACCCTCTAGCTGATGTAAACACAACCCTAAAGAGAAGAGACAGCTCAAGTAGTAAAAGTACAAGAGCTTTATGGCACTCAGTAACGACTGACCTGCTATTCCCAAGGAGACTTTCATAGGGCTGTAGGGAGTGTCCACATTGGATTACGAGGTTGGGGTTATCGGGGAAGGAAAGCGAGCGCCCCCTGCTGTGGGCTAGCTGCGTCTGGTGCCTCATTTCATGGAGCGGGTTTGTAAAACCAAAGGATCTTTCAGTCACAGGCGACTCGATGCATGATGCAGATCGGTTCAGCAGGTATGGCTGCACTGGGGAGGAAGCTTCAAAAGTTTTATCAACTGCACTTTTGGAAGGAGTTATGAACTTATACGAAGAATGCTGCTGTACTTGCTGTGCAAAGTCCAACTGAATTTCATATAACTTCAGCTCCATTTCCATGGAAGAGCCACCCTGGATGACCACATCATCTGTGAGCACCTTACTGTGCACAGAGGCAACCGACGAGGGTCTGGGAGAATAAGGTCCTAGGCTAACGTCACTGGGTACAGCCACAGGCTGCAGGTGGCTATCCAAGGTGATTCCTGAAAGAAAAGCTCGGGCTGCCACCCTTCTCACATCATCTCGTTCCGATTTGTGATAACCCTGCTTTATAAATCTTCCTCTCCTTCGTTTTCTTCGCGAGTGGGTTGCATTTTGTTGCTGTATTTTTGCTTCCGCGTCCACAGTAGCCATTTTTTTGGCTGAGCAATGAGAGTGGGTGGGGCTAGGGCGCGGTGTCTTGGTAACCACGCCCAATTTGAACGAAAGGGGCAGAGCTCAGGAGATGTAGGAGAATATGAAATTCCGCAAAAACAGATTATATCTGTCTCTTCAATACAGGAAAAAGCTTCTCTATGTATTTCTCTCACTGATTCTCTCTCTTGGGCTCCTGTGCACTGGAGTGCTGGACCTGGTGTTCCTTGCATTGGAAAAGCCAGATATCACTACTCACAGTGCTCTAACCACTGTCATGGTGAGCCCAACGTATGCTTTAAATTTTGCATGGGTAGAGATACAGCTCTATCTAATAAATAAAATAAAAATTTATGATTTCTGGTATCTGAGTAACCAAATGCATTTTCTCTACCTTACTGGCAGGTATTGCACTCAGTGACATTTTATCTCGCACTCTTTGGATTTGCCTACTCTTTTGATGCCAAATTCTACAGTCTATCTTACTTAGCAATAATAGCTGGAGGTAAGCCATGCAATTTGTATTATGTGATAAGTACATGTAACTTCACGAGTGATATTGGAGGAATGGCAAAAGTATTATCTATGGGCAAAGCTGAGTGCAACTTCCCATTCCTTCAACACAGAGTTGATTTTTACTCCAAACCTCACTGCCATCCATACACCACTATTATTGCACCATATACACATGTACGTATATTCCATGCTAGTATAAAGTCATTTATAGAGGAAATTTTTTGAAAGCTAGGCTTTATACTGTGCTGGTAATATCTTTGACTCCATAATAATTATGCATCATTAAAATTCACATCCTGCAGGTATATCGCTGTCATCCCTACTTATGAGAATTATTCAAGAACTGGTTCTGATTGGGTTCTACCCTCCTGCCTACGCTGTCACATGAAAAAAGCTCTTTATGATGCTGCTCATTTTTTTGTTATTGTAAAATAAACTTTGAACCCCAATGGTAGCTCGTTCCCAGGTTACGTTGCAGACTGGGAACGAGACTACGACAGAGTCATATGATTTGCACGCCCCCACATAATTTCTCGACTTTGCCAAAACAATCACCCTGTTACGGCCTGTAACTGCAAAGATGCGCGTCTTGCTTGCACTCGCAGTTCTGTTTTGCGCCAGCCCTGTAATCTACGGGCTCCCTCCGATCTCCAAGTTGCTGAACGGCACCGAGGATGGCAGCATTTACGTGCTGCTGGTTGCCGGGTCGAATGGATACTACAACTACCGCCACCAGGTAGATAACTGTTTGCAACTTTGCCGTCTACTATCGTAGTATACGCAAAAGGAGTAAGCAATGATTTCTATAGTAATTGCTGTGTTAGTACTAGCCTGTTGTCACTGTACTACCTATGTTGTCACAGCCTGCCACAAGGTAGGAACAGTGAGTGTGTTTGCATCATAGATATTAGAGTCCACGTGGACTCTAAAATCTGTGGTTTGCATGTACTGTTGTGTTTTCTAATCTGCCACATGCAGGCTGACGTGTGCCATGCCTACCAGATCTTCCATCAGCACGGAGTTCCGGATGAGAACATCGTGGTGATGATGTACGATGACATCGCCTACAATGAAGAGTGAGTTCCAATGCACACTGTGACGAGAGGCATGAGAACAGTAACATAGTGTATGGGCTTAATTGGCTGACCAAATCGAACCCCAAACACCTCGTAAACTCTCCAAGAGATTCATGGTCCAGCAGATCATTAACAGCAGTATAATAGCGCACTATGACCAGAGATAGTGTATTCACGGTGCATATCTGCTGACCACTGATGCCTGACCGTGTGCATATCTGCTAATCGCTAATCGTGGTTGACATTGTATCATCTCTTTCTCTTGCTCTAGGAACCCTGACCAAGGCAAGATCATCAACCATGTAAGATCTGCTGCTTTAGATTCTTTTCTCTGCGTTTTCTTATCCATGCACTTCCCATCTCCTGTGTACAGGTCAATGGCACCAATGTGTACCCTGGTGTGCCTCACGACTATACGAAAGATGTGAGTTGGCCATGTTGGATGTGAGTATACATATAATATACGTAATGTTGACTCTCATTCAGGATGTAACTCCAGAGAACTTCTTGAAGATTCTGCAAGGCGAGGACATGTCTGGCACGGGTAGTGGCAAGGTCATCAAAAGGTATTAAATTTTGTGTTAATGTGTCTACATCTTGATGCTTTTACGCCCAACATCTCACACCCACTCATTTGTAGCGGACCTAATGACTACGTGTTTGTCAACTTTGCGGACCATGGAGCTCCAAATTTTGTCGCCTTCCCCAATGGAGAGGTAATTTAGTATTTCATTTAGTCAAGGAGGGCAATGGATTTTCCAAGGGCACATTAAATTTGTAAGGGGGCAAATTGTCCTCTTTTCCTAGTCTGCACACAGTTCTACTTTCTCTTTTTCCCGGTTTTCTCTCCAGCTAACCTCCCAGCAGCTGAATGATGCCATCAAGAACATGCACACCAAAGGCCAGTATAAGCAGATGGTGGTATACATCGAGGCCTGTGAGTCTGGCTCCATGTTTGATAACATTCTGGCTGCAGACATCAATGGTAAGTACACCACAATAATGCTTCCTGGGTCATCAATGATGTGTTCCCTGATTAGTGTACTACAGTTGACTTTGTAAGGTTGTACATTCCACATTGTGGGTGAGGCTGAGTAGGAATACATGCTAGCTCTGGCTCACGGTATATGGTTCTCATCATCCCTCACTAGTGTGGGGCTAGCTCTGGCTCACGGTATATGGTTCTCATCATCCCTCACTAGTGTGGGGCTAGCTCTGGCTCATGGTATATGGTTCTCATCATCCCTCACTAGTGTGGGGCTAGCTCTGGCTCACGGTATATGGTTCTCATCATCCCTCACTAGTGTGGGGCTAGCTCTGGCTCACGGTATATGGTTCTCATCATCCCTCACTAGTGTGGGGCTAGCTCTGGCTCATGGTATATGGTTCTCTAGCCCATGATTCCCTTCTCCACAGTGTATGCCACCACTGCTGCCAATCCTGACGAGTCCTCCTACGCCTGCTACTATGACTCCAAACTGGAGACCTACTTGGGTGACTGCTACAGTGTCAACTGGATGGAGAACGTGGATAAGGTGGGTGGAGTTACCGGCATGCATTATGTCATCAGTGTAACTTTATTTTGGCTAATCACTGTGTGAAGTATGTATCCTTGTGAATCAGGTTGGCACGGCAACGGAGACCCTGGAGCAGCAGTACACAATTGTGAAGCAGGAGACAACCACTAGTCACGTCATGCAGTACGGAGACCTGGTCAGTATAAATAATTGATCGAGCTTTGCTAATGTTCACAGCAACTAAATAACTTCATCCGTAACACTTAGAAAATTGATGATGAAGTGCTGAAAATGTTTATGGGTTCCCAAAACAGCAAGCTTCCTCTGACCAACCTGGAGGTAAGTGTACATCAGTAGCTGTTGCTGTAGCCAACTGCTCCCAGTACTTTGCAGATCTCTCCTTGTCCTCAATATAGCAGTCTCCACTGGTGGCTAAAGATGCAGTCCCAGTGGGTGACGTACGGATCTCCATCCTAGCTCACAAGATCTTTGACTCTGGCTGCTACTGGGAGAAGAGGAAGAATGAACAGAAGCTGATGGAGGAGCTTGTGGTACGTCTGGTTGCCTCACTGTGCCTCTCTCAGCGTTATGTTAGGGAAGGGAAGTCTGTTGTGCATACTGAATCTTTTGAGACTCCTGGTTAGAGGACGGATATGTATATGGACTTCCAGTACTAGCAATATTCCCCTCTTTCTGCAGCTGCGTGAGAAGGTGCGTCAGACAGTGGAGGATATCGTTCATGTTGCTGCGGGTGGCATGGATGAGCTGAAGGAATCCATTTTCTCCAAGACGGCCAAGACCACTGACATGGAGTGCTACGCAGCAGCTGTGAGGAGATTCTCCGAAAAGTGTTTCAAGCTCAGTGAGGTCAGTGGCTACCGTGTAGTAGCTGTTGCCAATCCATCCCTTTATCTGTCAGTGTTAATTGTTATTGCTTTAGGTGGACCTTGCTATGCGCCTTGTGTACACCCTCTCTAACCTCTGTGAGACTGGGATTGGCAAGCTGAGGTGAGAACATGGACTGGTCTCCATTTGGTGTATGGTTCTAGCCTTCCTGTTCATCCACTGCAGGGTCCTGAGTGCCATTGAGCAAGTCTGCTAATTTCAAGATTAAGACTGTACATATGTACTGGAGTTAAATACGAGGTCATCTGCTTTATATATACATGTTGTACTGAACTTTTTAGCAGCAAACTATATTGGCATAATCCTTGTACAATATCATTGTACTGGTATATGCACCCAATTGTGTGCGCTGTTATATTATCCGTTGAGTTTTGAATAAAAAGTGATGAAATTTTACGTGTAGGAAGTTATAATAATGAAGACAAAAATGCCAACTGCTGAACTGCTATACAGACATCTGAGGTTTCCTGCATGTGAGGAGGAATTATAAGGACCAAGGACTAATTATCAAACTGGGGCTGCACCAACTCACTTCTTGTATGAGTATGGTTCCAGGAAGTTGGACAATGAAGTCTGTTTGAGGCCAGAGCTTGAGTCAGAGGCTCGTGGAGGCTTGAATCGGGAGACTGGGGTGGACCTTCTCAGCCCTGCAAAGGAAGAATATCATAAAAAGGCAATTGACCATGCAGTGTTTTTTTTTGCACCAACCAACTTTGGGTCCTCCCTTGTGCTTGCTGGAGACTTGGCTAAGTGGTGGTTTGCTGAACAACTGCAGATACGAAGGGGAATCTTAACATCACATCATAGTACCATAGCAGGCACACTCACTCACCCTTGCTGGCTGGCTCCTTGCTACTGGCTCCAGGCTGCTCGGTGTGCTGAACCTTCTGCTGGTCAGGTCAACAACGTCTACAGAGTCATTCTCACTGTGCTCAGTCTTCTGGCTGTTACCTTCCAGCATGCTTTCAACGGAAGCTGAGGAAGAACTGGAGGCAGCACTTGTGATAAAGTCCTCAGAAGACAGAATGGCTCTCCTTGGTCTTGAGGGCCCATCAGCGCTGGGAGACGGAGAACTATCCTCCACCTCACTGTCGACATCCATTTCACTGTATTGGCTCTGTTGCTGCGAGAGGCTGCCTGGCTGAGAGGGCAAAGACTGCATGCTGTCCAGTTCTGAAGGCTCCTGAGCAAGTGGACAAATGCCAGACACAGAAGATTCATTCTTTGTAGATTGGCCAAGGCCACATCCATCTGCAGCAGAGCTTTCAAGTCCATCAAACATCAATGGAGGATCGGCTTGTTGTATGCGAGGCTTCTTTGGCGTTTTGGAGTAACCAAACCTTTCAAACAGTCGCTTTCTGGCTAGGCTGAAACCCTCAGACGGTCTACGAACTACCCTTGACACCATGCCACTGGTTTGGGATGCGGACTCCAAAGGACTCTCAGGCACTGATTCACATATGAGGCCGGAAGCGGTGCCTTCAAGACTGGATTCTGACAGCAGATCCAAGGTTCTCACTTCTCTGGGATGGTCAGTAGGACTCAGCCTGAGTGCCCTGGGATGGTCCTCCTCGTGAGTAGGACTCAGCCTGAGTGCTCTGGAAACTCTCTTCTCTCTGGGAGGTTGGTCTTCCGAGGGGGTGTACTCCGACTCAGAATCAGGCTTAGAGGCAAAAAATCTAGAAATGTAGAAGCAGTTATCACTTCTTACATAGTAAGTAGCAAAGGCCACAAGCTACTGTGCATACCTTGACAGTGTGACTACACTCTGCTGAGACGGAGCCATGAATGAGGAGGAGGAGGCCAGTCTGTCCAGACCTAGCGATTCACGTTGCCCACTGCTTGTGCCCAGCTCCCCCACTGTTTGGGACATCAGGGACCCAGCAGATTCGTCTTCTGGAGCCTACACATGTGAAAGTAATGAGTAGATTGTTTAGCACATAAAATGGGCACATGAAAATGTTTGCAAACCTCTGAAGTAGAATAGATAGACTGCAGTTCCTCATCATTCAGTGAAGCATCCTCCAGTGGGACTGCAATAGAAATCACAAACTAGTGTCTTAACCACTAATGCACACACACACACACACACACACGCACATGCACGCACACACTACCTGATCGTTTAGGAGGCTTGAATTGCTTCTTAGTTCCCGCTGAGGACGTCAGGCCTATCTTGGCCTGAATGGCCAGAGGGTATTGCCTGTTGGCACTGCCCATGGCAGAGGCACCCCAAGAGGTTGATTTAGGAGGAGGGGCCTAGGAGAGAGAAAAGCACCATCTAATATGCTCTGTCCAGAAGTACAGGTAATTACCAGAGCACAGACCTTGGAGGGAGAGTAGGTGTCCATCACTTCATGTGTAAGGGGGTTGATATTTCCACGAGCCATGCCTACAGCCTTCCTGGGAGAGCATTCACTTCGCATACAGTCAGGGAAAACTCCATTACCAAATGTCCTCACAAGGGTGAGAGGCTCAACAGTGAATGTGATCTTCACACGACTACATTAGCAACTACTAGTTATTAATAAATACCCAATGACCCCACCTGTAGCTGATTAAATAACAATTAACCATGTAGCTACCGTCTTAGGCACCCTAATTGTCAGCCTAGGCCTTGAACGTCATTGCTTCTGACTACTGAAACTCGATGGCAGGCCATGTCCAGTAAAACTGCTGTAGTTAACAAACTTTCTCATTACTAAGAAAATTCCACATTCGGATATTTAGTGAAACTGGTAGTCAGTATGCTCCACACATGCACACATACCATGCATGGGAATATGGAATCAGGACTTGCAAGGTGGATACACTCCAGCATATTCAAAGTCCCTGGGGTCGACATCGTCTGGAAGCTCATTGAGGCGAACCTGTTTCTGTGTTCTGGGGTCGAAAACAAGCTGGTACAGGAAAGTGTACTCCGCCTTCCGGAAATTCTCCTCATAGTCTTTGGGCACCTTCCCCGTCTCGTACTGCAAGGACTTGATCACCTGAGTGAAGTACGGTGTGTCAGCTACATCTATTGAGGTTCAGCACTGGACTGCATGTGCAACCTCATGCAACCATCACTGCTACCATATGAGAGGCACTGGAGAAGGAGTGAGTCTCACCTTGTAAGGGTTGCAGTTGAACTTCTTCATGAGCTTGGAGGCCTTGCCCAGCCCGACTCCTGGTACAGAGGAGAGATAGTCACAGCCAGAGAGGATGCACATTTGCCGGAATGACTCCTGGGTGAAGCCCTGGGATGGAACGTGGACAGGGGAATGGAATGAAAGGGAATGCAGAAGAGAAGGAAAGGACTCACAACGAGAGACTTGTTAGCCTTGCCGAGGTCCTGCAGCTCAACCAGTTTTCCATTCCCACTCTCGTCCATCTTAAACAGTACCTGATAAGTAGCACCATCAGTGTACACCAGAACAGATACACACGAGTACAGACACATCCTATCTGTGAGCATCGCTGGCCTACCCTTGTACAGACACATCCTATCTGTGAGCATCGCTGGCCTACCCTTGTACAGACACATCCTATCTGTGAGTATCGCTGGCCTACCCTTGTACAGACACATCCTATCTGTGAGCATCGCTGGCCTACCCTTGTACAGACACATCCTATCTGTGAGTATCGCTGGCCTACCCTTGTACAGACACATCCTATCTGTGAGTATCGCTGGCCTACCCTTGTACAGACACATCCTATCTGTGAGTATCGCTGGCCTACCCTTGTACAGACACATCCTATCTGTGAGCATCGCTGGCCTACCCTTGTGCAGCCAAAGACTATCTGTGAGTATCGCTGGCCTACCCTTGTGCAGCCAAAGACTATCTGTGAGTATCGCTGGCCTACCCTTGTGCAGCCAAAGACTATCTGTGAGTATCGCTGGCCTACCCTTGTGCAGCCAAAGACTATCTGTGAGTATCGCTGGCCTACCCTTGTGCAGCCAAAGACTATCTGTGAGTATCGCTGGCCTACCCTTGTGCAGCCAAAGACCAGCATGTCAGAGTCTTCAGTGATGACAAAGTCCACTATGCCCTCCTTCTGTAGGTAGGTCAGTTGAGCGTCGGCCTCATAGGGGGCCACGACGCACTCCACACCAATTTCACGACACTCCTATAGGGGGAAGAGAGAAACATAGAGGAAGTGGGTACTCATTAGTCCCGCGGGCCAGACATCAGGGACACTTTTGTTGCACAGTGGAATGTAATAAACGTGATGTCACGGCAAATGTGGTGAAAAAGGACGCGACTGTAAGACAGCAAGAATGGTGGCAGTGTGAGACAGCAAGAATGGTGGCAGTGTGTTGCCCCTGTCAGTCGCTGGTGAAGGGAAAGGATTGTTGGAAGCCTCATAACTTTCTCCTCTTCCATCTTGACGATTCTTGCGTTTTGAAAAAGTCTATCATGTGACAATACGTGATATTTTAATAATTGCACACTGTGCAATCTGATTGGCCTCGCCAACAATTTGGTGACGTCTACGAAAGCGTGGCTAAGGTGACCAGGCGTAACTCTTTCGCTTTTTATAACATCTGGCCTGCGAGACTAGACCCGGCTCAAAATAGGGATGGTCAGAATTTTATAGGAGAGCTTATAACAACTTATAACTTATAATCCCTATTTTGAGCCACAAGTGAGCGAGACTAGGTACTCACGATGGCTAAAAAGCCTGAGTCGAGGAAATGTAGCCTCCTTTATACTGGTAATAAACTACATGGGTGTTCCGACCTCAGACATAGCCTGGTCTACGCTCTCAACATTCCCAAACCTTGATAAATGCCAGGGCCATTTCTGGTGAGACATCGACACACTTCTGAAAACACTCGAAAGCCTCCGACCTCTTGCCATCTTTCAGCAGTGCCTTTCCCTTCTGCCGGTAAGAGTCCCTCTTCCTGGACAAAGGTCAGAGGTCAGACCACACCTCCCCACCTAAATATGCCAATTAACCATAACTTACTCCCTCCTCTCCTGTTCCACGTTGGCCTTGGTTGGCAGGTAGCCACCATCAAATACCAAGACAGGGGTTATGTCATACTTGCGTAATAGGTGGACCCTCTTCATACAGTACCTAATGAAAGGCCTACACACATGCATACAGGCAGGAGAGAATAGTGCAGCAGTAGACTCAAGTGGGTGAGAAGTCTGCCACATAATAGTGAAAAGTGGTGGTGCTAATTGGCTAGTAGGAATTTCACTCTAATTACTGCCCACTCAAAGAGGACTTACAGGTTCTCTACTTTCTCCGTCTTCATGACGAGCTGTGCGGCGCATGAGTAGGCTCCCTTGTGCAGCCAGCAGTAGGCATCCACCGCCACCTTCTGGCCTTGGAACGAGGATACGTGTACATTTCTTTGGATACTCTTCAGGAAAGGTAGTAGACCTGTGATACCCATTGGAGTGGGAGAGAAGCGATGCTTTCGCCAGCTTTTCTCTGCCAAGTTGCTACCTGTGCTGCGGTTCTAGACTAGCTCCGCAATTGAAGTTTTCCCGCCAACTTCCCGCGCCAACCCAAGCCCATGTCACATGCTTGTGTCTGGTTCTCAAATCAAATACCAAGGGCAGTAGCACAGCGAGTCAGCGATAATCTAACGTTTGAGGGATCTCTGGAGAAATCGGTGATATCAGAGAATGGCTACATCCCAGGAGGGTACAGGGGGTGCTAGTGGTAGTGGTTTCCACACCATTGAAATTGGAGAAATGACAGGTGGAACCAGTGAGCCTCAATTAATGCACACCCCCTACGACCCAGAAAGCCTCTCATTTATTAGTGTGGTGGCTTCTTCGGACCCCCAGCCTGTCTCCAGTGCAATATCTCCCCAGGAGAGCCCTGTAGGAACAGATCTAGGGTCGATTCAACCCCAGGGGCCCGGACAGCAGGGCCGGGCGTCCCAGTACCTAACCAACAAGGGGTTTGGGTGGTTGCTGGAGGTGGAGGAGGAGGGAGAGGAGGAGCAAAAACCTCTCCTGTGAGTCACTGCTGCAGCTGTTACTGTATAGCTTCATTTCCTAGGAATGAAGCTATGTTTCCTGATGTAATACATAGTCAATTACTCCCTGTTTCCTGATGTAATACACAGTCAATTACTCCCTGTTTCCTGATGTAATACACAGTCAATTACTCCCATGTAGTGAAGAGCTGGACATCAACCCGAGGGACATCGTCCACAAGCTGCGCTGTGTCCTCCTCCCTCTCCCCTCATCCCAGGAGCAGAGGACTGCTATCCGAGACAACCCTGACTTCTGGGGACCTCTTTTTGTCGTGCTAGCATACGCCCTCATCTCGGTGTACGGACAGTTCAGAGTGAGTCAGCTAGCTAGATTGTCCCAAGGCTGAACTCGGGCAACTTCAAGCTATTCCATTTGGTGGTTGTCTCTCTGTAGGTGGTGTCGTGGATTGTCACTATCTGGGTGTTTGGCTCGCTGATAATCTTTCTCCTTGCAAGAGTACTTGGAGGGGAGGTATGCTATGGGTATTAGGTTTGCCTTGCTGGTTAGGGTAAGGCCATGGGCAGTGTTACTACAGTTTGTGTTCACTGTACAGTGATAGCAGTAGTATGCCCTTCCTAAGAATGGTTTACGTTAGATAGAGGTGAGGTGTCCCCAGGTGTCCTACTCCCAGACCCTGGGAGTGATAGGCTATTGCCTAATATGGCACTCCCTCCACCCCAGGTGTCCTACTCCCAGACCCTGGGAGTGATAGGTTATTTCCTAATATGGCACTCCCTCCACCCCAGGTGTCCTACTCCCAGACCCTGGGTGTAATAGGCTATTTCCTAATATGGCACTTCCTCCACCCCAGGTGTCCTACTCCCAGACCCTGGGTGTGATAGGCTATTCCTAATATGGCACTTCCTCCACCCCAGGTGTCCTACTCCCAGACCTTGGGAGTGATAGGCTATTCCCTGCTGCCTCTGGTGATAGTGGCTCCACTCATCTCAGTTCTCTACAGTCTACCCTGGGTTGCATTTTTTGTCAAGGTAACTGTAATGCAATAGTTCTGTCTCGAATTTTGAGTTTTGGAGGGAAGCTGTCACGACGATTTTGGTCCGCCCAAGGAAATGGTCCTCCCAGACCAAATTCCTCGATGACCAGAGGAAAATGGTCCTGTTCCGATTCTTTTGGCTTTTAAAGTGTAATCCTTGCAGCTGTGGCAATCACCCTGGGTTAAAGTTACTTGACAGTGTATACCAGACAGCATAGTTATTCAGTCGGTACATTATAATCAACAGATTTAGTAGTCTTTTTATTTTTCAAGATGGCCAACACCTTTTAACAATTGGCCAAAGAGTTTAGGGGGCAAGCTGGAGTGTTTGGGGCCCGTAGATCATTATAGTGTGACAATATCCCGTTATGAAGGATGTATGTTGCTCAGACCACAGCATGACTAGTCATACTGTAGTAAATCTGTTATAGTATTACACTTCATACCGATCCTTCAGTGTCTCCATTCATGGTCAGGACTAACACTTCTCTTCCCCCCCTCTACACTCTCCCATTCACCAGGCTATCGCTGTGCTGTGGTCCAGCTACAGTGCAGGCTCTCTCCTGGCAAGAGAAGAGCTGAGACACAAGAAGCCTCTCCTACTGTACCCCACATTTCTTCTCTACATCTACTTCTTCTCTTTATACACCGGAGCATAGAGATTTATCTTACCCAAATCTGTACATCTCAGTAACTATCGATCGTGATCTCCCATAGTTTTTTCATACACAGTGTTTAGATTAGTTTCCCCTTTGGCTACCAGAATATCAAGTGAAGTGGCCTTAGGCGCTATATGGCGTGGAAGGATGTACATGTACACTCTGTAGAATCAAGTCCCATGGATGGTATATGGGCTCCTGATGGTATTAATGACAACTTTAATTTATACATCCAATACAAGACTGAGAAGGGGCCTTCTGGAGTTATTTGGACTCCTGTGTGAAGGATTATTGATGACGGGCTAAAGTATTGCCTTGAAGCCCCCCAGACAGTACAGTGTTGCTTGTCACGCTGTTACTTTCGCATGAATGCAACGTGCATACATGATATTGTAGCAATAATATTGTAAGCCCTGGTTCATAGTTATAAATAAACTTTCAAGTTTGCTAAAAACACACATTAGTCAGATGGTAGGCCATGAGTGAAGCAAGGTGATTAATGTAAGGTGTCAGACTATACTGAAACATGCAAATGACATCAAGTTCTTTTGTGTTTTGCCTCTGTAAGTTTCCCATCCATGACCGACTGCCCAGGTCTTTTGGTTCCTATAGCAACACCCCCTTCCAGGGGGACTTTGGATTTCTCCCCACCCACTATAGAACAAAAAAGAACGGGACTGAGTTTGACAGCCCGAAAACAATTGGTTATGTAGGCAATAAATAGATAAACCGTCCAGTGATGAGCATTCTCATTGCATGCCATGTAACTAACCAATCTGTGGCTTTCCACCCTCCTGTAGGAAGTGAGAACACAGCTGTTACCCAACTGAGTCATTGTTAGTACTAGCATAATCATACCTTCCCTGAAAATGCCTTGGGCTGGAATTTCTTTATGAGGTCGTTTAGCAGCACATCCACTCTCCTCCTCTGGACATCACTGGGTTCCTCGGCACGTGAGGGAGGCCTCTTGGCAGCTGTTACGCTATCTTTGTCCTCTGCAGGCACAGAACAGCAGCGTAATAATTAATAAGGGGCTAGCTTTACGTTTTACTGAGTGTATTGATATCTTGCTCTGCCTATACCTGTCTTATCCTCTGGAAACTGCCAGTAGTAGCCTTTGTTTGGGTCATACCTCGAGTAGGAGAGAGCTGGGCGGAGGAACTGGTGGTCACTGCGTTTGCAAACATCCATTGCAGAAGTGCTCACCTTCAGAAAATGCACTGTTGATGAGGTGCAATGCTGATAACTACATAATAAAGAATGCCACACTTAATTTTGTTCTCATTCTGTGAATGAGGTTGTGTTTTTATAATTTGTATTTCCGGATAAATGAAAAGTCACCAACTACTCCTACTGACAAGGCACAAAAATGACTAGCTATCCTAGTGGCCCTGTAGTGGGTACATCAGTCATTCTCCATAAACTATTGCCTTACTCACCAATCTTGAATTGACCACTGATTGTATGTCCGGGCACTGGTAGACTATCCCATTGAGAATGTAGTAGTCTGCCAGCGGAGTCACTAATACAGAAGGAGAGAGATTCATCATAGCATACTTTTGACAGCACTCTTACACCTGTCACCTTTGTCAGGAGACTGTCTGTGTGCCTTTCTGATGACATAGAGAATGGGTTCCTGGACGTGCAGCAGCGTGTACTCCGTCCCAACCATGTTACTGTAAGAAGAGTGGTAGGCATTATTTAGAAATCTTCTCTCTCCTCCTCGAGAAGTGGACAAAACACTCCACATTTTTGGAACTAGGCTGGCAACTAGGATGGTTGGTAATTCCATCCTAGTGCATCTATCCTAGCTATGGTATACGTCCTTACACCAGCTGCGCTGGATCGGCCCTCTGCATCCGAATGACTTCGTTGTTGCAAGTTCTGTCGTAAAATGGGTTGCTTCGCTGCGAGAAATACTCCATTACGTTGTGCTGGTTCAGTGCAGGGATCCATGCGCTGTCGAACCAAGACCTCGATAACAATTGCCCTGGGGAACCTTCCATTTTTCTTACGATCGCCCACGCACAGTCCAGGTTAATAGCGGAAATCGTGGCTATAAAACAGAACTCGCGCAATGTGCGTCATGCCGAAATTCCTGAGTCTTTACGAAACTCCTGCTATCTCCTATAAAATAGTAAGAGCTGTAGACTGTCTATAAGGATTGTATGTAAGAGCTGTATGTATATAAGAGCTGTATGTGCTGCGTGGCCACTGGTCGGAACTGTGCAGTGGCCTCGTACCCAGGCCTTCCACGCCCAGATTTTATCTCGCAGCCGTGGAGAAAAAGCCGATTTTTCTCCACGGCTGCGAGATAAAATCTGGGCGTGGAAGGCCTGGGTACGAGGTTAACATGTAGGGCCCTAAGCCTTAATTAATTCCATGCCCACATGTTGTGCCTTTTAAAGCTATATTGTAAGGGGGGGGGGATGAAGTTCTACTCTACAATCTATTGGATGTGGGAAGTTACAAGTGTGATTCAGAAGGCACTGATCATAAATAATATAGCTATATTAATTCCTGCTGTATTGAACTGGTAGATCTAACTTCCTATGGCTTAGTTGTCTTCCCCCTGAAGTGAACTTGAGCAGTAGCTACCTTCATGCAAAATTTTGAACGTATTGCCAGCATGTGATCCCTAGCTTCACGATAGTTTCAGTGAGGTCTGGGACCTGGTGTGAGTCGGAATTCTCACCCCACATTTTTTCCCCTAGGTAAGTCCTAGTCATCCTAAAGACACATCACTGTAGCTAGGTCTTACCCCATTTTCATAATGGCTTCCATTCAGCAGTGGTCTGTCCTACTATCTTGTTACGTCCATGCAGTTGTTTCTTTCCAGCTGACTATTGCTGACTTCCTCGTCCTGCTAATGTTAACTCTGTCATGCTTACATCTTGTAATTCTCCTGTGGTGTTCTGTCATGCTATTTTATGTGGTGTTAGGTACTAACTTCCTTCATGTGGTAGTCTATCCTCTGTAGTATCTTGTCCTGTACTGTCACCCTGTCCTACAGATGCTGGTCCAATGGGTGGGAGTTCTGGCACTGACACACCTGGTGAGTCACTTGTTATAGCTTGTTGTATGCCTAGCCCACACAGTCAAGTCAATGGAGTGTGCAGGACTTTGCTCATGATCAAATCTCACAAACCCATGGTCTCTGTGATTTCTTTAGTAGTTAAATGATAGTAAATCTGCACTGACTGTCCCTTTATAGGTTTGCGTGGAAGCAGACTTCATCTTTGAGGCCCGGCTGGAGTCGTACCAAAACCCAGGACACACTAGATTCAATGGCGAGTGCTGTGATGGATCACCGGATGGTGATGGTGTCTGCACTGATCCATGTGACAATGTTTTTTTCTTCTGTGTACAAGAGTTTACCTCTACAGACCCCTTACTTTTTCATGGTAGTTCTGTCTTCCAAGATAATGATAATATTACTTTCAGTATGAACCAAGATTTGGGAGGTGGAGTCAGCAATCCTCTGTCATTCAATGGGAATGGCACATGGCAAGTAAGTCAAGAGTACATACTATGTGCAGGGCATTGTGGGGTGAGTGCAGTGAGCAAGTGATAGCTATTGGAGTCAGTAGTTACTGAGTGTAGACTGTCGGAGCCAGTGGCTGTTGAAAATCTCAACCCAAAGCTGGTATAGGTAGTGCACTTTGCCCCAGGTCTCATGATCGGAAGCTTATATCCAGACTTCAACACCACAGATCCCTAATGCCATGCACTCCATGGCCACTAGTGCACTCCACAACAGTTCACCCCATTCCCAGCTTACATGGACTGGGAACGAGGTTATAGGGTACTCGTATGATAACTGCTGACTGCATGTACTGCTCCAACTGATAAATACTTCACTCATGCATGTGTTCCATAGGGTGTTCGATTTGTTGTGCGACTGATTGATGATGATGGTCCTGGATCTGATCCTGGAATTAACGCGCTGATTACTTTAGTACGTACTCCCTCTGGGAGTGACTTCTCTTTAGGGACTCTTAATGGAGCAGTTTCAATCATGATGACAGTGAGTTTCCGGGTGATGTGTACAGGCAACTCTATATGGGCCCCGACTGCAGTATCTGTAGAGAGGGCTTCCAGAACCCTGCCTCTGGCTGCACTGAGACCTGCACTCCAGCCCAGGGATGCTGTAAGTGTGTGGAGAGTAGACTACAGCTTCTTCCAGTGCTCGTGTTGTTCATTGCTCGTTCATTTCCCACAGCTCCCATTGGTGGCTTCTGCAATGCAACTGACGTATGTGTCTGTCGAGATGGCTACTCTGGGGACGACTGTGACATTGGTAGGATGAGACTCTCTGACTTGGCTAAGACATTCATCATGATCACAGTATATTCTCCACAGACCTGGACCCCTGTGCCCACACCACACCCTGCCAGAATGGTGGGACATGTGTGACCCCTGGACCAGACCAGTTTGAGTGCCAGTGTGTGGAGGGGTATGAGGGGGATAGGTGTGAGCTGATGGTGACTGACGAGTGTGACCCAGATCCCTGTCAGAATGGAGGAACCTGCACTGTAAGACATTACCTTCTTTACTTTTACAATGGATAGCCATTGTATTATTATTTATTTCAGGACATGTTCCTGGGCTACATGTGCCAATGTGCAGCGGGGTATGAGGGGAGGAACTGTAGTGAGAAGACTAATGAATGTGACTCAAACACCCTTGTCAGAATGGAGGGATTTGTGAAGTGAGCCCTGTCGCCAGTATAGTGTGCTAGGAGGACAGGTAGAGATACCCTTTAATCTCAGGACATGCTCCTGGACTATGAGTGCCAATGTGTAGCAGGGTATGAGGGGAGGAACTGTAGTGTGGAAACCAACGAGTGCGATCCCAACCCTTGTCAGAATGGGGTGTCATGCATAGTGAGACATCAGTGTAGCCCAGGTCATGTCTGCTGCAGTGTCCAGTGTTCTATTCTGTTTCCCATCCCCAGGACCTGACAGCAGACTATAGCTGCTCCTGTGCCTCAGGCTTCACTGGCAGGAACTGTGCACAGGAGGAGGAGGAGGGGAAAGGTGAGGCACTCAATAATGTGTTGAGAGTGGGGAGGGGGAGGAGGGGGGAGGGCCGGGGATAGGGCCAGGAAGGCAAACCTGCTGTAATTTTGTCTCTTGATAGCAGACTACAGCTATTCCTGTACTTTGGGCTTCACTGGCATGAACTGTATAGAACAGAGGAAGATGTACAGTCTGCATGTTCATGGGTTCTAACGACCTCTATATATTCAGTCTTTAAAATACATATGTAGCTGTGTGAATGAATTGGCATGCAAATGAACATAATCATACCACAAACTGGATGGGAGTGAGTAGGCTTGAGTGTCTTGACTACCCATTTTCTCTGTCTAATCAGAAATTTAAGTATGAGACTAGCTAAGTGTCTAGAGTTATAATCAGACTATTCCTACCCAGCTGACTCTGTAAGCCCTCCTGTGATTGGTGGAGTAGTGGCTGCTGGGGTACTAGTGCTTATCACTGCAACCCTGGTGGTAGTGCTGGTCACTGTACTGGTACTGAAGCGAAGGCAAAAGGCAGTGACGGTTACTGGTGAGTTATGCACTGTGCTAGTGCTATTTAACTAGCCTTTGTATTCTGCTATTATATTTTGCATGCTGTTGTAATGTAGTGTGCTCAAGCTCACGCACCCTTAATGTCACAATTTCATCTATTACATAGGTGGCGGCAGCGGTCAATCGGACACAATGGAGATAAAGCCAAGCCCAGTGTATGGGGTGTCCCTACAACAGACCCCACAGGCTCCTAGTAAAGTGGAGTATTATGTCAATGAAGGGATGGGGCCAGAGACGTCACATGATCATGTATATGACTATGTTGAGGAGGCTGGGACAGCCACTGTTCCCATGAAGAATAATCCAGCTTACGCCATTCCTATGAGTGAGAACCCAGCTTATGGAAGACATTGCTAAGAATATAATTATGGTATTATAAAGATACAGTAGCTAGCTGTTGTCAAACATCAACACTATAAATAGTTCTTGTCCGATTAAAAGTATCAACTACTTTACTAGGTGTTCATGTATGGGATAGTCATGTACAGAAGGTAATTGATAATGGGAAGAAAAAGCTTAATCGTTTGCACCAGTTTGTAAGTAATAGAAATATCAGTACCGTTGCAAGGAGATTATTGTTAGTTTCAGTACTTCGTCCTACTTTAGAATACGGTAGTGAAGTGTGGGCTTGTAATAAACGGCAGACAGCTTCCTTAGAATCCATTCAGCTAGGAGCAGCTAAGAAGATACTTGGCTGCTCTTCCAAAACGTGTAATGAAGCGGTAAGGGGAGATATGGGGTTAGAGTCCTTGAAAGGGAGGAGGGATAGAAGCAAACTTAAGTGGTGGTATAAAGTCAATAAGTTTGATAATGAGCGGTATCCTAGAGTACTATTAGATGCTGAGTGGGAAGTGAAACCATGTAGAGGTAGGCAGAGGAAAACTTGGATGAAAGTAATTAATGAATTGCTGCTGCAGTTAGATTTAGATAGCCAAGAGGTATTAGCTGCAGATAATATTAATTTGTTTTTAGATACGGTAGACGAAGCGTTGAGGGATAGAGAATACAAGGACTTTAATGACAGCTTGAATACTAAAGTTAAGTTGAATCTGTACAAGTCTTTCTGTAAGGAAATAGAATTCAAGAATTATTTGCAGGGGGTAGGTGATCCGGGTACAAGATTATTGTTTAAGTTTCGGTCAGGTACGAACGGTCTGAATGAAGAGTTAGGAAGACATAGGGGTAAAAATGATGATAGGCAGTGTAAATTATGCAGGGGTGAATGTGAGAGTGTGGTACATGTTCTCTGGGAGTGTCCAGCATATGACAGCATTAGAAATAATTTCATGGTTGAATTAGAAAATCTATTGGGGGGGAGGTTTGGGGAGTTTAGTACACTTGATAATTTTAATAAGGCAAGTTTTATTTTAGGGTTTGAGAATTGGAACAGGGATGATTTTAAAGCATTATTAAAGCTAGTTAAGAGCTTTGTATTACTGATATGGGAGACTAGGAAGAAGGAATTGTATGGTGATCAGGATTGTGTGGTCTCTGGTTGTTCTTGCTCTTGTCCTCTGACTGGAGGTCTTACAAGCTCCGCCTGCGTCTGTGGGTGCGTGGTCAATGGCGTAAGCGCTACGGCAGCAACATGAGTATATTATTATTATTACTAGGTGTTCATGTATAATATACATGCAAGATACAAAATTGCCACACACTGTGCATGCAGTCCTACATGCATGTGTTTGCTTGCAGCCACTTCGCACAGATAATTATATCCCAAATATGGGCGACTGCCCAGCCTTTCCTGCTATTGTGGTTCTGAGATATATTGCAGACTTCTTCCACATGCAATCTGGACTTTATCTCAATGAGGTATAGGCATTCTGTAGTTTCCCACAGCTCACCTGAATATTTTAGACTGCATTGATTTTCATAATAATGTGTTAGTAATATCCCTCCGTATACTCGTTAGTTAGCAGCTGCATATGAACCAGTTCATTAGACTGAAGGGGAAAGCAGACATTTCAGTTGATCTATTTCACGCTTCTCTGGTTTGGTTGGCCATGCAACATCTTCAAGTGATGGCTGCAATTGGATAATCTCATTGTCTGAACCAGACCTTGACTTTTGGATACACTATAGGAGCAGCCTAGCTACATGATGTCACCATAACGTTAACGCTGCCTCCTAGCTAGTTAGTCCCCGGGAGGTACCACAGAAGATGCTGACGGCATGGAGGCCTGCATGCACGGGGGAGAGAGAGGACAATCAGTTGCACATGTTAATCAAATGCAGGCATAGTCTCCCCACACAAGAGTTCCGCTTGGCTGAGTTGCAATTCACCTTCAGCCTATACCCCCACAACCATAGACCCAGTTGGAGTTGTTGATATTCAGTCCTTGGGCAGCAGTTCAAGTGAAAGTACTCACAACTATAATCAGAACTACCCCACTTATATCGCCTTGCCATCCATGCAGGCCTAGCCCTCCCACACAGATATTACTGTGTGTAGCTTTGGAATGAAGTTGAAGCTAACTAGTTATATTTCCTCACAATTTGATTGGACGTGGCTATTGGTCTGGCAGGAAATGCATAATTATGTATACATTTGAATGGGAAAATACGCACATGCACATTCATTTCATGCACTAGAGTTTTATTTCATTGAAGTGCCGCCACTTCATTAACAATAATTATTACTCCCATCCAGTGAAGAGCTGGAATACTCCATCATGTTGTGCTGGTTCAGCGCGGGGATCGATGCACTGTCGAACTAAGACCTCGATGACAACTTACCTGCCCAGCATTTTTCTTACGATCGTCCACGAACGGACCAGCCCCACCCTTAAAGTATAAAAAAAATAGCCCACAACATACGTCATACCGAAATTAAAACGATGTTGGACTCTCAGCCGAAAGTGTCTACGTCACTTTCTATGCGAAAAACGGCACCGCCAGTTCCGCGGTACTAAACAACTTGAAAAATAGATGATCTACTGAGGGGTACTTAGTTTAAAGTTAATAGCTTTAATCATTTAAGTATCGTACTCCTGCTCAGCCAGGTCGAACTAATGCTTGCCATCATTGAATCTATAACGCCCTCTGATCGTAAGCGCAGGTCCAAGCGAAACACTTTAGTGCAAACCGCATCTTTTTCCGACCTTCCTAACCTGAGATATATCGTAGCTATATATGGCGGCGCTGCGCCAGTGCCGATCCTTACGTGTCAATTTCCGGGTACAAAGTTCGGCAAGATGCGGGTCAAAGCGTGAAGATCTACAGGATCCGAGAAGGTTTTATTTTTTCCCTGACATCGCTAACAATATCCTTTCCCGCTAATCCAGAGATCTCTGCCATAAGAGCCGTAAGTGTGTGTGTGTAAGAGCTGTATGTGTATTAAAGCGCTGTAGCTATGTGCTGTGTGGCCACTGACTGCAACTCTGCAGTATGCATTTCCCATAAAGTAAAGCAATAGCTACCTGTATGTAACGTATTGTCAGCATAGTGATCCCTATTCTCACTGATGATTTCAGTGAGGCTAGGTCTGGGAGCAGGTATGAGTTGGGGTTCTCACCTACGGAGTGCCGGCGCCATATGTAGCAAAACCATTACCTATCAAATTTTTTTATTGCCAGTGAAATCTATTGGCAATGAAACATCAATTAGGGACAGTTCATTTGACAATGAAAGCAATATCATTGCCAATAAAAGGACAAACTTTGCCAATCTTACCCATGCGCATTTTCACTGTAGCAATAGCTACTTTGCCAAAGAACTATAGATTTTCACTGGCCATAGCATTGCCAAAAAAAAGCTTTTTTTTATTGCCAAAGAAATGACCTTCATTGATATTGCCAATGTTTGTGTGAAGGATTGCTCCACTGGAGTTCTACTTAACGTATTTGGCTATTTTGTACAGTTAGTCTCAGTCAGGGCCATGTGCATTGCATTCAATTTCCTGTTCTCACTTAGATCATTTGTTTGGCATTTCCTTTTAATTGCCTAGGATGTGGTACAATCATTGATTGGTTATTAGATCATCCTACTAAAGCTCTGTCATGCCTACATCTTGTAATTTTCCTGTGGTGTTCTGTCCTGCTATTTTATGTGGTGTTAGGTACTATACCTTTCTGCATGTGGTAGTCTATCTTCTACTGGTATCAACTACTAGTACTAATTCCTGTGCTGTCCTGTCCTATAGATGCTGGTCCGATGGGTGGGAGTTCTGGCACTGGCACACCTGGTGAGTCACTTGTTATAGCTTGTTGTATGCCTAGCCCACACAGTCAAGTCAATGGAGTGTGCAGGACTTTGCTCACAATCAAATCTCAGAAATGTATAGTCTTTGTGATTCAGTCTTTAGTTGTTAACCACTGAGCTACTGGAGCTCCTGAGCAGATGAGTGGTAGTTAAGCTTTGAACAGCTATTAAATTCACTAGTAGTACCCAACCAATTTCGACTGTACTTACGCTCTCGAAGTACTATATACAATGTATGGGCAGATGATGTCACACTTAATGTTTACCTTCAAGCAATGCAGGGGTGATACCGTAAATGATAGTAAATCTGCATTGACTGTCCCTTTACATAGGTGACGGAAGGGGGGGGGGGGGTTGGAGTCCTTCCTCCTCCCAACGTTTAAGCTGAGGGGGTGTAGCCCCCCTAAATTCTTAGGTTGAGGTCGTAAATATATGTGGTTGTATTAACATTGTGAATGTGAGTTAGTCTCCCTGGTTCTGTATGCATGTGTAACCACAGTGTTAATAACTTACTCTTAGTACCTCTTTTCTGGACATTTGTGCTAATAGCTGCTAGATGTTAGTACTTAGAGACCATTAATAGGCGTAGTATGTCTGATATTTTGTTTGTCCGTCTGAGTTTAAGTGTCATTTTTAGTTGCTAGGGTCTTGTCTGGGAGTTGTCTGTTGTGTGGCTTAGAGTACTTAGAGTATCGTTTCCCAGTGTCGGTCTTGTTTCATTATTATGTTGGGATACAGAGAGTTTGTGAAGTTCGCATGAGTTTGTAACCGGGTAGCTTTAGACATGTACACATGACTTACCGAGAATACTTTCCGCTGGTGCTTTAGGTTTGTGTGGGAGCAGACTTCATCTTTGAGGCCCGGCTGGAGTCATACCAAAACCCAGCACACGTTAGATTCAATGGCAGCTGCTGTGATGGACCACAGGATGGTGTAGGTGTCTGCACTGATCCATGTGACAATTTTTTTATCTTCTGTGTACAAGAGTTTACCTCTACAGACCGTTCTGTGTCACAAGAGAATTGCCCCTTACTTCACCATGTCAGTCAGTCTATTTTGCAAGATAATGATAATGTTACTTTCAGTATGAACCAAGACTTGGGACGTGGAGTCAGCAATCCTCTGTCATTCAATGGGATTGGCACATGGCAAGTAAGTCAAGAGTATATACTATGTGCAGGGCATTGTGGGGACTCCACTAGTGCACTCCACAACAGTTCACCCCATTCCCAGCTTACATGGACTGGGAATGAGGCTAGGGTACTCACTCATGCACTGCACCAACTGCTTAATACTTCACTCAAATGTTCTGTAGGGTGTCCGATTTCTTGTGGAACCGACCGATGCTGATCCTGGGTTCTTTATGGGAATTGACACACTGATTACTTCAGTAAATATTTCCTCTGGGAGTGACTTCTCTTCAGTGACTCTTAATGGAACATTTTCGATCATGATGACAGTGAGTTTCCGGGTGATGTGTACAGGCAACTCTATGGGCCTCGACTGCAGTATTTGTGTGGAGGGGTATGAGGGGGATAGGTGTGAGCTGATGGTGACTGACGAGTGTGACCCAGATCCCTGTCAGAATGGAGGAAACTGCACTGTAAGACACTCAGTTTATATATGTTGCATTTCACCATAAAAATTCATGTGTTGATAACTTCATTGTTAGGATCTCCTTCACGACTTTGAGTGCCAGTGTGTGGAAGGGTATGAGGGGGATAGGTGTGAGCTGATAGTGACTGACGAGTGTGACCCAGATCCCTGTCAGAATGGAGGAACCTGCACTGTACATGTAAGACATTCTTGTTGCATTTTATATATACAGTGTTCCAGACAGAGAGCAAATTCTGAAATTTTGTCCTATAACTTCTAAACTAAGTGACTACCAAGTGACTACCAATGTTGACTGAAGCATAATGTAACCACAATGAGCATATAGAGCTTCTTGAAGTACTATGGTTGGAAAAAAGGGTGTTGTTTGTGGAGTTAAGAGTTGAAACTTGGTGAGCTGGTACATTCCATAGGCTAGGGTAGTAGTGCTCTTAGTAGTAGCTGATGGTGACTGACGAGTGTGACCCAGATCCCTGTCAGAATGGAGGAACCTGCACTGTAAGGCATTCTTGTTGTATTTTACATATGCAGTACTAGTGTTTCTGACACAGAGACCAAATTCTGGAAAAAAGGAAACTTCATGCTATAACTTCTGTAACTGCAAAACATTCACTAACATAATGTACTGAACCACAATGAGCACACATAAGGCTTCTTGAACTACTATATGGTTGGAAGAAAGTGTGTTGCTGTCTGTGGAGTTAAGAGCTATAACTTGGTGAGCTGGTCCCTCGGAAATGCCCCCCCCCCCCCCCAACCAAATCCCTCATGCAGGAATAGTCATCAAAGAGCTTAGTCCCACCCTGAGAGAAACGGTCGCCCCATTCAATTTATGTTTAACATAATATGAATTTCTTTTAGCTGTTTGAGCATTATACATCAATGACACTGAGAATCGACACGGATGGGGTATAGTTCGTGTACCCCAGTTGTTAGTTTGTGATTCATTCTGTGCATACATAACATTTTACTACCTGAGTAATTATAAGAGTAATAATGGCATTGTAATGGCAGGTTTACCTAAGATATGACTAGTAGCTATAGTTACATAATGATGTGCACGTACAAAACTAAAGCTTACGGACTGCAGGCTGGTCGAGACTCATGTAAGTTTTACTAGCATGATATAGAGTCTAAAACTACGTATTGTGTTGACTACATCCAGTGCATGTAGCATATCTTTCCATTCCAACTTTGTAGTGCAGCTCTCCATCCTTTATGAATTTTTTGTCTTTTTCCTGGACTATATCTGCTTGCAGTTCTTGTCACAGCCTTCCGTGTATCGATTATGAGCTATACATGCTCTGCCAGCTCCCTTGTTGCTCTCTTTCTCGTTTGCTTTCGGCTATTGCTTGTAGAGTGACTTGGTTGTGTGCCAATGTTGTCAAAATTGTGAGTGATCGTTGTCCCAGAACCCTTGTCAGAACGGGGCGTCATGCACAGTGAGACATCAGTGTAGCCCAGGTCATGATCATGTCTGCTGCAGTGTCCAGTGTTCTATTCTGTTTCCCATCCCCAGGACCTGACAGCAGACTACAGCTGCTCTTGTGCCTCAGGCTTCACTGGAAGGAACTGTGCAGATGAGGAGGAGGCGGGGAAAGGTGAGGTGACAGCAACACTCAATGACGTCGAGAGTGGGGAGGGGGAAGGGCCAGGAAGGCAACCCTACTGTAAATTTGTCTCTTGATAGTAGACTACAGCTGCTCCTGTGCTGTGGGCTTCACTGGAAGGAACTGTACGGAGAATGAGGAAGGTGTAGAATACATTATGCATGTCCATGGGTTTCAGCCTCTGTACATGCAGTCATACGTATGTAGCTGTGCATGGGTTTCAGCCTCTGTACATGCAGTCATACGTATGTAGCTGTGTGAATGAATTGCATTTGCATGTCCATGGGTTTCAGCCTCTGTACATGCAGTCATACGTATGTAGCTGTGCATGGGTTTCAGCCTCTGTACATGCAGTCATACGTATGTAGCTGTGTGAATGAATTGCATTTGCATGTCCATGGGTTTCAGCCTCTGTACATGCAGTCATACGTATGTAGCTGTGCATGGGTTTCAGCCTCTGTACATGCAGTCATACGTATGTAGCTGTCCATGGGTTTCAGCCTCTGTACATGCAGTCATATGTATGTAGCTGTGTGAATGAATTGCATCGCTATCCACGCAATGAACATGATCATATCACAAACTGGATGAGTGTCTTGCCTCCCTATTTTCTCTGTATAATCATAACATAAAGAAACTTGAGTATGAGACTAGATAAGTGTCTATTTGACTATTCCTACCCAGCTGACTCTGTAAGCCCTCCTGTGATTGGTGGAGTAGTGGCTGCTGGGGTACTAGTGCTTATCACTGCAACCCTGGTGGTAGTGCTGGTCACTGTACTGGTACTGAAGCGGAGGCAAAAGGCAGTGACTGTTACTGGTGAGTTATGCGCTGTGCTAGTGCTATTTAACTAGCCTTTGTATCTGCTGTAATGTAGTGTGCTTGAGCTCACGCACCCTTAATGTCATGATTTCATCTATTAATTACATAGGTGGTGGCAGTGGCCAATCAGACACAATGGAGATAAAGCCAAACCCAGTGTATGGGGTGTCCCTACAACAAACCCCACAAGCTCCTGGTGAAGTGGAGTACTATGTCAATGAAGGAATGGGGCCAAATGATTATGTATATGACTATATTGAGGAGGCTGGGACAGCCACTGTTCCCATCAAGAGTAACCCAGCTTATGCCATTCCTATGAGTGAGAATCCAGCTTATGGAAGACATAGCTAACAGTAGCTGTTGTCATACATTAACACAGATTAAGTTACTACCCTTGTCCAATTTGCGCTTTTTTTTTTAACTGCATTGACTACTTTATTAGGTGTTGCACATAATTATATTACACATGCAAGATACAAAATTAATGATTGAAAAGTGAACATGGAGATAAGAATGCCAAAAATAAGTTCGAGATTAGCACTGTGCCTACCAACGTGTGCCACACACTGTGCACGCAGTCCTACACTGCGTTTGCTTGCAACCACTTCTCACAGATATCCCTAACAGGCAACTGCCCAGCCTTTCCTGCAATCTCTGAGATATTGCGGACTTCTTCCACTAGTCTGGACTTTATCGCAATGAGGTAGGCATTCTTCAGCTTCCCACAGCTCACCAGTGCCTTGATCTAGGAGAAAAAGTATTCAGATTACATATATCTTATTACACGCATTCCCGTGCAATACGGGAGAATATTGCA
This sequence comes from Phakellia ventilabrum, assembly GCA_963921505.1. Classification (NCBI taxonomy): domain Eukaryota; kingdom Metazoa; phylum Porifera; class Demospongiae; order Axinellida; family Axinellidae; genus Phakellia; species Phakellia ventilabrum. The sequence goes on from OY997391.1 coordinate 6,616,201, forward strand.
TGAGTGCAGGGATGTATTTTCACGAGTCCGAAGGACGAGTGAAAATACTCCCTGCATGAGTGCAATATGCCGTATTGCATGGGAATGCGTGTAATAAGAGATTTATTCTATATAGCTGTACTACATTGACCATAGCTGGATAATACATGCACATAACATTGTACAATAATATTATTACTTTTACAAACAGCGATGATAGTTCACAATGAGCTGAACGAGTTTGTTAACTTGCTTGGACTAAAGGAAAAAACTTCAGTGTAAAGAGATCAGACACACTGAAATTTCAGTTCCCACCTCTCTGGTCTGGTTGGCCAGCACTTTGATGGCTGCCATGATGATCTCATCGTTGAGGCTGTCTGAACCAAACCTCGACTTCTGAATACACTGCAGGAGCAGCCTGATGTCACCATAACGCTGCCTCCTGGCTAGTCCCCGGGAGGCACCACAGAAGATGCTGACTGGGGGAAGCCGGTAGGCCTGCATACATGGGGGGAGAGACAATGGTTTGCACAAGTTGATCAAAATACAGGTATTATACGTTCATGAGGTTACCTGAAGAATTTCCTTTGTTAACTCAAAACCTTCAATTATGTCATGGCTGCCTGTCAGTAGCTGGGATTAAGCAGCAAGTAACGGTGAAAATATATACCTCGATAATGGATAGTTTGAGTAGCTAGAAGGGGAAAAATACCAGACAGCAAACGACTGTCACTACCTGAGCAGCAACCTCTGCCCTGACATGGCCATTGCTGAACAGTGTGGCTGGCTGCTGGAGTGTGTGTCTCCCTAAGGAGGGAGAGTCTCCTCCGGCACCCACTGCCATCGGGACAGGATCACCCAGTGTCGCCATTGCTTCCGCACACTGGTACAGGAACTGGGTCACCTGAGGCCTAGGGGAACACCACCAGAGATAGGTGGAATCAGAGATCTCACACACACACACACGCCCACACCTTCATCTGTAAACTGATTGTACTAATGTGGTTATGAAGCTCTGACGTGTTCATGGACTTGTTGATGGATGCTGCTCCTCTCTGGGAGTCTTCAAACTGTCGCTGTTGCCTCCCTGCCCTCCCTCCCCGCCGGTCCCTATATATGGCATGGAAAGTGTACATGTACATCTGCAGAATAAAGGCCCACAGATGGTATTAATGACAACTTTAATTTATACATCAAATACAAGATGTGAGAAGGGACTCTCTTGGACTCCTGTATATAGGATCATTAATGAGGGGCTAAAGTATTGCCCAGACAGCACAGTGTTTCTTGTCACACCATACTTTCACATGAATGCAACATGCATTCATGACATCATAGCAATATTATTGTAAGCCCTGATTCATAGTTATGCAGAATGATACTAAATAACTTTCAAGTTTACTAAAAACACACATTAGTCAGATGGTAGGCCATGAGTGAAGCAAGGTGATTAATGTAAGGCGTCAGACTACTGAAACATGCAAATGACATCAAGTTATTTTGTGTTTTGCTTCTGGAAGTTTCCCATCCATGACAGACTGCCCAGGTCTTTTGGTTCCTATAGCAACACCCCCTTCCAGGGGGACTCTGGTTTTCTCACCACCCACTATAGAACAAGAAAGAACAGGACTGAGTCTGACAGCCTGAAAACTATCAGTTATGTAGGCAATATACAGATAAACCGTCCAGTGATGAGCATTCTCATTGCATGCCATGTAACTAACCAACTTGTGGCTTTCCACCCTCCTGTAGGAAGTGAGAACACACAGCTGTTACCAGACTGAGTACTAGCACAATCATACCTTCCCTGAAAATGCCTTGGGCTGGAATTTCTTTATGAGGTCGTTTAGCAGCACATCCACTCTCCTCCTCTGGACATCACTGGGTTCCTCGGCACGTGAGAGAGGCCTCTTGGCAGCTGTTACACTATCTTTTACCTCTACAGGCACAGAACAGCAGCGTAGTTAATTGTTAAGGGGATATATACTGAGTGTATTGATATCATGCTTTGCCTATACCTGTCTTATCGAGTAAGAGAGAGCTGGGGGGAGGAGCTGGTGGTCACTGCAGTTTGCAAACATCCATAGTAGAAGTGCTTACCTTCAGAAAATGCACTGTTGATGAGGTGCAATGCTGATAACTACATAATAAAGAGATGCCACACTTAATTTCGTTCTCATTCAGCGAATGAGACTGTGTTTTATATAATTTAGAAAAGCCACCAACCATACTGACAGGGTACAAAAATGACTAACTATCCTAGTGGGTACATCAGTGACCCTCCATACTCTAGTGTCTTACTTACCAATCTTGAATTGACCACTGATTGTATGTCTGGGCACTGGTAGACTATCCCATTGAGAATGTAGTGGTCTGCCAGCGGAGTCACTAATACAGATATAGCCTCGGAGATATTCGTCACAGTATACTTTTGACAGCACTCTTACACCTGTCACCTTTGTCAGGAGACTGTCTGTGTGCCTTTCTGATGACATAGAGAATGGGTTCCTGGACGTGCAGCAGCGTGTACTCCGTCCCAACCATGTTACGGTAAGAAGAGTGGTAGGCATTATTTAGAAATCTTCTCTCTCCTTCTCGAGAAGTGGACATAACACTCCACATTTTTGGAACTAGGCTGGCAACTAGGATGGTTGGTAATTCCATCCTAGTGCATCTATCCTAGCTATGGTATACGTCCTTACACCAGCTGCGCTGGATCGGCCCTCTGCATCCGAATGACTTCGTTGTTGCAAGTTCTGTCGTAAAACGGGTTGCTTCGCTGCGAGAAATACTCCATCACGTTGTGCTGGTTCAGTGCAGGGATCCATGCGCTGTCGAACCAAGACCTCGATAACAACTGCCCTGGGGAACCTTCCATTTTTCATACGATCGCCCACGCACAGACCAGCCCCACCCCTGGAATGGTTCATATAGCGGAAATCGTGGCTATAAAAACGGAACTCGCAATGTGCGTCATGCCGAAATTCCTGAGGCTGAGGTCTTAACGAACTGCCTATAAAATAGTAAGAGCTGTAGACTATTTGTATAAAAGAGCTGTATGTGCTGCGTGCCCTAAGCCTTAATTCCATGTTGTGCCTTTAATTTAAAGCTATATTGCAGGGGGGGGGGGGGGGGGGGGGGGGGAATGAAGTTCTACTCTATATACAATCTATTGGATGTGGGTAAGTTACAAGTGTGATTCAGAAGGCACTGATCATAAATAATATACCTATATTAATTCCTGCTGTATTGAACTGGTAGATGTAACTTCCTATGGCTTAGTTGTCTTCTCCCTGAAGTGAAGCAGTAGCTACCTTCATGCAAAATTTGGAACATGTTGCCAGCATGTGATCCCTAGCTTCACGATAGTTTCAGTGAGGTCTGGGACCTGGTGTGAGTCGGGATTCTCACCCACATTTTTTTTTCAAGGTAAGTCCTAGGCATCCTAAAGACACATCACTGTAGCTAGGTCTTACCAATGGCTTCCATTCAGGGGTGGTCTGTCCTACTATCTTGTTACGTCCAGTTGTTTCTTTCCAGCTGACTATTGCTAACTTCCTCATCCTGCTAATTCTGTCATTGTAATTCTCCTGTGGTGTTCTGTCCTGCTATTTTATGTGGTGTTTGGTACTAACTTCCTGCATGTGGTAGTCCGTCCTCTATAGTATCTTGTTCTGCTAATTCCTGTGGTGTCCTGTCCTATAGATGCTGGTCCAATGGGTGGGAGTTCTGACACTGATACACCTGGTGAGTCACTTGTTATAGCTTGTTGTATGCCTAGCTCACACAGTCAAGTCAATGGAGTGTGCAGGACTTTGCTCATGATCAAATCTCAGAAATGTACGGTCTTTGTGATTCAGTCTTTAGTTGTTAACCACTGAGCTACTGGAGCTCCTGAGCAGATGAGTGGTAGTTAAGCTTTGAACAGCTATTAAACTCACTAGTAGTACTTGCTAGTAGTACCTAACCAATTTCAACTGTACTTACGCTCTTGAAGTACTATATACAATGTATGGGCAGATGATGTCACACTTAACGTTTACCTTCAAGCAATGCAGGGGTGATACCGTAAATGATAATAAATCTGCACTGACTGTCCCTTTACATAGGTGACGGAAGGGGGGGGGGGGGGGGGGCTGGAAGGGCTGGACCTTCCCCCCTTCTCCCTCCCAATGTTTAGGCTGAGGGGGTGTAGCCCCCCTAAATTCATAGGCTGACGTCATAAATATGTGGTTGTATCAACACTGTGACTATGAGTTATTCTTGCCTGGATCTGCATGCGTGACTTACCGAGAGTATATACTTTCAGTATACTGATTCCCAAAGACCCCATGAGATCAAGAGGAATTCCTAACCTCTCTAATGTGAAAAAAATTCCACAAAACTCTGTAGCTATGCATGACTTACCAAGAGTACTTTCAGTATACTGATTCACTATGCAGCCCGACTCTTAGCCTCCCCCCCCACTTTTTATATGCTTCCGCCGCTGGTGCTTTAGGTTTGTGTGGGAGCAGACTTCATCTTTGAGGCCCGGCTGAAGAGTGGTAGGCATTATTTAGAAATCTCTCCCCCTTTCCCTCCTCGAGAAGTGGACATAACACTCCACCTTTATGGAACTAGGCTGGCAACTAGGATGGTTGGTAATTCCATCCTAGCGCATCTATCCTAGCTATATTAAAGCTCTTACACCAGCTGCGCTGGATCGGCCCTCTGCATCCGAATGACTTCGTTGTTGCAAGTTCTGTCGTAAAACGGGTTGCTTCGCTGCGAGAAATACTCCATCACGTTGTGCTGGTTCAGCGCAGGATCCATGCGCTGTCGAACCAAGACCTCGATAACAACTGCCCTGGGGAACCCTTTCTTATGATCGCCCACGCACAGACCAGCCCCGCCCCTGGAATGGTAATAGCGGAAATCGTCTACGTGACACAATAATTATAGGGAAGAGGTTTAGTCTGCGTAGCCAGACCCTAACCAACCCTAACCTAATTTGGTTAGGTTGGTCAGGGTTAGGCAGGTTCAAGCCTTTCCTTGGCTTCAGTTTTTCCCTGTACTAAGCCATGTCTAGCCCGTGGCTAAAACGGAACTCCAGACCGCGCGATGTGCGTCATGCCGAAATTGTTAAATGATCCCCTGAGGTCTTTACGAACTGCCTGCTATCTCCTATAAAATGGTAAGAGCTGTATTGTATGTATGAGCTGTATGTGTAAAGATTCTTCATATCGATCAGGTTCTCTTTCTACCAACCACAAATTGGCTCACAAACATATCATCAGATTGTATGTAAGAGCTGTATGTATTGTGTGGCCACTGGCTGCAGTATGCATTTTGAGTTCAGCGTATACGTATCGATATATGTAGGGCCCTAAGCCTTAATTAATTCTATGCCCACATGTTATGCCTTTGCATGGGGGGAATGCAAGGTTCATCGATAGTGGGTAGGGCTGATTCAGCAGCAGGAAGATGATCGCTGTTCTCAAAGCCTCGGTGGTCTGTCCTACTATGTTGTTATGTCCGGTTATTTCGTCCAGTTTTTTCTTCCCAGCTGACTATCGCTAACTTCTTTGTCCTGGTAACTCTGTCGTGCCTACATCTTGTAATTCTCCCGTAGTGTCCTGTCACGTTATTTTCTGTGGTGTTTGGTACTAACTTCCTGCATGTGGTAGTCCGTCCTCTATAGTATCTTGTCCTGCTAATTCCCTGTGCTGTCCTGTCCTACAGATGCTGGTCCAATGGGTGGGAGTTCTGGCACTGACACACCTGGTGAGTCACTTGTTGTATGCCTAGCTCACACAGTCAAGTCAATGGAGTGTGCATGACTTTGCTCATGATCAAATTTCAGAAATGTATGGTCTCTGAGTTATTAAATGTGCGCTGACTGTCCCTTTATAGGTTTGTGTGGGAGCAGACTTCATCTTTGAGGCCCGGCTGGAGTCATACCAAAACCCAACACACTCTAGATTCAATGGCGACTGCTGTGATGGACCACCGGATGGTGGACCAGACGGTGCCTGCACTGATCCATGTGACAATGTTTTTTTCTTCTGTGTACAAGAGTTGACCTCTACAAACGCTTCCATATTGACAGAAGAGACATGCCCCTTACTGCTTCATGTCAGTTCTGTCTTCCAAGATAATGATGATATTACTTTCAGTATGAACCAAGACTTGGGAGGTGGAGTCAGCAATCCTCTGTCATTCACTGGGAGTGGCACATGGCAAGTAAGTCAAGAGTACATACTATGTGCAGGGCATTGTGGGGTGAGTGCAGTGAGCAAGTGATAGCTATTGGAGTCAGTAGTTACTGCGTGTAGACTGTTGGAGCCAGTGGCTGTTGAAAATCCCAACCCAAAGCTGGTATAGGTAGTGCGCTTTGCCCCAGGTCTCATAATCGGAAACTTATCCAGACATCAACACCACAGATCCCTAATGCCATGCACCCCACTAGTGCACTCCACAACAGTTCACCCCATTCCCAGCTTACATGGACTGGGAATGAGGCTAGGGTACTCGTATGGTAACTGCTGACTGCAAGCAGTGCACCAACTGGTAAATACTTCACTCATACGTTCTATAGGGTGTCCGATTTGTTTTGCGACCGAGTGATGATGATTCTGGAGGCTTAATACCTGGACCAGGAATTGACACACTGATTACTTTAGTTGATATTCCCTCTGGGAGTGACTTTTCTTCAGTGACTCTCATGGGCGGAACACCTTTGACCATGACAGTGAGTTTCCGGGTGATGTGTACAGGCAACTCTATGGGCCCCGACTGCAGTATCTGTAGAGAGGGCTTCCAGAACCCTGCCTCTGGCTGCACTGAGACCTGCACTCCAGCCCAGGAATGCTGTAAGTGTGTGTAGAGTAGACTACAGCTTCTTCCAGTGCTCATGTTGTTCATTGCTCGTTCATTTCCCACAGCTCCCATTGGTGGCTTCTGCAATGCACCTGATGTATGTGTCTGTCGAGATGGCTACTCTGGGGACGACTGTGACATTGGTAGGATGAGACTCTTTGACTTGGCTAAGGCATTCATCATGATCACAGTATATTCTCCACAGACCTGGACCCCTGTGCCCACACCACACCCTGCCAGAATGGTGGGACATGTATGACCACTGGACCAGACCAGTTTGAGTGCCAGTGTGTGGAGGGGTATGAGGGGGATAGGTGTGAGCTGATGGTGACTGACGAGTGTGACCCAGATCCCTGTCAGAATGGAGGAACCTGCACTGTAAGGCATTCCTGGTGCTTTTGCATGTACGGTGTTCCAGACAGAGAGCAAATTCATGCAACTTAGTGGTTCACTAAAACATAATGTAACCACAATGAAGATGTTGGAAAAAGTGTGTTGTTTGTGAAGCGGTTAAGAGCTGAAACTTGGTGAACTGGTACACAGGGTATACGTAGGTACTTGCTGCCAAGTATTAAAGTATTCTTGATTCAACCTGAAAGTTGAGGGAAAAGGTAATTTTGAGGACCGAAAGCATTTGGGTGGGCACTTCCACTAATTTACGAGTTAAAATTCCATACTTGAACAGTGTATGGGCGATGCTCTGATGATGTTACATTTCAACTTTTAAGTCAAAACTTTATCAAAATCCCCAAAACTAGCTGATCAGATTTCTGTATTGCCATATATGGTGAAAATGACCCTTTCAAACTTCTGGATAGAGAAAATTTAACTGGTCTGTAAGACTTTTTACTTTTACAATGGATAGCCATTTGTGTATCCTTTATTTCAGGACATGCTCCTGAACTACACGTGCCAATGTACAGCGGGGTACGAGGGCAGGAACTGTAGTGTGGAGACCAACGAGTGTGAACCAAACCCTTGTCAGAACGGAGGGACATGCCAAGTGAGCCTGTCGCCAATATAGTGTGCTAGGAGGACAGCTAGTAGGGATACTATACCCTTTATCTCAGGACATGTTCCTGGACTATGAGTGCCAATGTGCAGCGGGGTACGAGGGGAGGAACTGTAGTGTGGAGACCAACGAGTGCGATCCAAACCCTTGTCAGAACGGAGCATCATGCACAGTGAGACATCAGTGTAGCCCAGGTCATGTCTGCTGCAGTGTCCATGCATGCAGTGTTCTATTCTGTTTCCCCAGGACCTGACAGCAGACTACAGCTGCTCCTGTGCCTCAGGCTTCACTGGAAGGAACTGTGCACAGGAGGAGGAGGAGGGGAAAGGTGAGGTGACAGCACCACTCAATAATGTGTTGAGAGTGAGGAGGGGGAGTAGGGGGGAGGGCCAGGAAGGCAAACCTGCTGTAGGTTTGTCTCTTGATAGCAGACTACAGCTACTCCTGTGCTTTGGGCTTCACTGGCAGGAACTGTATCGAGAATAGAGGAAGATGTACAGTCTGCATGTCCATGAGTTCTAACGGCCTCTATATACATCCAGTCTTTAAAAACATAATTTTGTAGCTGTGTCAATGAATTTACATCACGGTCTATGCATGCAAATGAATAATCATACCACAAACTGGATGGGAGTGAGTAGGCTCCCCATTTTGTCCTGCCTACTCATTTTCTCTGTATAATCATAACATAAAGAAACTTGAGTATGAGACTAGATAAGTGTCTATTTGACTATTCCTACCCAGCTGACTCTGTAAGCCCTCCTGTGATTGGTGGAGTAGTGGCTGCTGGGGTACTAGTGCTTATCACTGCAACCCTGGTGGTAGTGCTGGTCACTGTACTGGTACTGAAGCGGAGGCAAAAGGCAGTGACTGTTACTGGTGAGTTATGCGCTGTGCTAGTGCTATTTAACTAGCCTTTGTATTCTGCTATTATATTTTGCATGCTGCTGTAATGTAGTGTGCTCAAGCTCACGCACCCTTAATGTCATTATTTCATCTATTACATAGGCGGTGGCAGTGGTCAATCGGACACAATGGAGATAAAGCCAAACCCAGTGTATGGGGTGTCCCTACAACAGATCCCACAGGCTCCTGGTGAAGTGGAGTACTATGTCAATGAAGGAATGGGGCCAAAGAAGTCAAATGATTATGTATATGACTATGTTGATGAGGCTGGGACAGCTGCTGTTCCCATGAAGAGTAAACCAGCTTATGCCATTCCTACGAGTGAGAATCCAGCTTATGGAAGACATTGCTAAGAATATAATTATGGTATTACAGTAGCTGTTGTCAAACATCAACACTAAATAGTTCTTGTCTGATTATAACTACTTTACTAGGTGTTTCATGTATATACATGCAAGATACAAAATTTGCAACACACTATAATACTCCTACATGCATGTGTTTGCTTGCAGCCACTTCGCACAGATAATTATATCCCTACTATAGGCAACTGCATGCATGCACTGCAAAAATAAAAAGGATTGCTTTAACCCAGCTCGGGTTACCTGAGTTGCAGCTTCACTATCAAAGAATGTGCGTGCAAAATCAATTGTATTGTTTGACCACTATAGCTATAGTAAACAATTAAGCTAAGGTCACTCCAAATTAAGCTAAGGTCACTCCAAATTAATGTTTTGTTTCTGGTCCTACTTTTCCTCCTACAGGATGCGGGCGGGTGGGTGATAAGGACTATAGGACCTCATTATCTTCACCAGACTTCCATACATTGTTATGTCCTTTGTACTCTGTTTCTGGTCCTCCGCCTAGCGCCTGCATCGAATTTGCGGTTGAATTTATTACGACTATTGTAATTACGCAATCAGAATGTGAGCTGAATGCACGTAGTCAGGTAGCTACAGTTGGCTATTGGTCTGGCGACCAGAAACTAAACATTAATTTGTACTCGGAGTGGCCTAGGTAGCTACAGTTGAGGAATGCTAGAAGTGCTTGCACTTGTGATGTTTCTTAATTGCGGGAGCCGTAGAAATGTTATAAGGGCTGCTTCACTTATAACATTCCATAATTGTAGCTACCTGCAATACGTGACTTAGCTTAATTGTGTGAAATTGGAGACCTAGGAAATCAAATTAATCTGCATGCTTGTATGCACATTGTTGTGCAACTACCCTTTATGCTAGCTGGGTTACATCAACCCGTTTGTTTTTGCAGTGAGGTATCCTAAAGACATTCTGAATCCCGCTTGCTCTCTTGCTCTACTTTTATATCAACGTGTGCAAAGTGTTGAGGGCCAGTGGTGACTGTGGTATGTCAGGCTGCATGGTCTGTTGTGGTATCATGATTAGCTCTCCTATATAGTCGGTAAATGCTAGTGTTCAGTGTGCAGGTATGGCCATAGGCTTGTGGCTGCCCATGCAGACTTTACTCTGCCTTTAAACAGCAGCAGGTGGTCTTGTGCCCAGATGTCCACACTCTCCAGGGAAATGAGCATATATAGTGAATGAATATATCCATTGGTACAGGTAATCACATGGATTTGAGTGCGATTTGGGAATAATTGCACAGTTCGTCCCCTGTAGTATCTTGTCCTGCTAATTCCCTGTGCTGTCCTGTCATAAGATGCTTCTCCAATGGGTGGGAGTTCTGGCACTGACACACCTGGTGAGTCACTTGTTATAGCTTGTTGTATGCCTAGCTCACACAGTCAAGTCAATGGAGTGTGCAGGACTTTGCTCATGATCAAATCTCAGAAATATATGGTCTTTGTGATTTCTTTAGTAGTTAACTGATAGTAAATCTGCACTGACTGTCCCTTTATATAGGTGATGGAAGGGGGGGGGGGGGCTGGAGAGGTTGGAGTCCCCCCCCCCCCTTTCCCCTCCCAACATGTAAGCTGAGGGGGTGCAGCCTCCTAAATATATCAATATAGTAGTATATGTGGTTGTATCAACACTGTGAATGTGAGCTAGTCTCGCCTGGTTCTGTAGCTATGCATGACTTAACCAAGAGTACTTTCAGTATACTGATTCACTATGCAGCCCGACTCTTAGCCCCCCCCACTTTGTTTTATACTTCCGCCGCTGGTTCTTTAGGTTTGTGTGGGAGCAGACTTCATCTTTGAGGCCCGGGTGGAGTCATACCAAAACCCAGGACACACTACATCCAATGGCGTGTGCTGTGATGGAACACCGGATACTGATGGTGTCTGCACTGATCCATGTGACAATGCTTTTATCTTCTGTATACAAGAGTTTACCGCTATAGAAACTTTCGCGATACCAGAGAATTGCCCCTTTTTTCATCATTTCGGTTCTAGCGCTATCTTCCAAGATAATGATAATATTACTTTCAGTGTGAACGAAGACTTCGGTGGAGTCAGCAATCCTCTGTCATTCACTGGGAGTGGCACATGGCAAGTAAGTCAAGAGTACATACATGTACTGTGTGCAGGGCATTGTGGGGTGAGTGCAGTGAGCAAGTGATAGCTATAGGAGTCTGTAGTTACTGAGTGTAGACTGTCGGAGCCAGTGGCTGTTGAAAATCCCAACCCAAAGCTGGTATATGTAGTGCGCTTTGCCCCAGGTCTCATGATCGGAAACTTATCCAGACATCAACACCACAGATCCCTAATGCCATGCACTCCACTAGTGCGCTCCACAACAGTTCACCCCATTCCGAGCTTGGGAATGAGGCTATTACTCATATGATGACTGCTGACTGCATGCACTGCACCAACTGGTAAATACTTCACTCATACGTTCTATAGGGTGTCCGATTTCTTGTGCGACTGACTGATGCTGATGGTTCTGGATTTGGGGCAATTGACACACTGATTACTTTAGTAAATATTTCCTCTGGGAGTGACTTCTCTTCAGTGACTCTTAATGGAACATTTTCGATCATGATGTCAGTGAGTTTCCGGGTGATGTGTACAGGCAACTCTATGGGCCTCGACTGCAGTATCTGCAGAGAGGGCTTCCAGAACCCTGCCTCTGCTGCACTGAGACCTGCACTCCAGCCCCAGGATGCTGTAAGTGTGTGGAGAGTAGACTACAGCTTCTTCCAGTGCTCATGTTGTTCATTGCTCGTTCATTTCCCACAGCTCCCATTGGTGGCTTCTGCAATGCACCTGATGTATGTGTCTGTCGAGATGGCTACTCTGGGGACGACTGTGACGTTGGTAGGATGAGACTCTCTGACTTGGCTAAGGCATTCATCATGATCACAGTATATTCTCCACAGACCTGGACCCCTGTGCCCACACCACACCCTGCCAGAATGGTGGGACATGTATGACCACTGGACCAGACCAGTTTGAGTGCCAGTGTGTGGAGGGGTATGAGGGGGATAGGTGTGAGCTGATGGTGACTGACGAGTGTGACCCAGATCCCTGTCAGAATGGAGGAACCTGCACTGTAAGACGCTCAGTTTAATATATTCACCATAAAATTTCATGTGTTGATAACTTCATTGTTAGGATCTCTTTCGAGACTTTGAGTGCCAGTGTGTGGAGGGGTATGAGGGGGATAGGTGTGAGCTGATGGTGACTGACGAGTGTGACCCAGATCCCTGTCAGAATGGAGGAACCTGCATTGTAAGACATTCTTGTTGCATTTTATATAATATTATACAGTGTTCCAAACAGAGAGCAAATTCTGAAATTTTGTCCTTTAATAAGTGCCTACCAATGTTGTCTGAAGCATAATGTAACCACAATGAGCATATAGCTAGAGCTTCTTGAAGTACTATGGTTGGAAAAAAAGTGTGTTGTTTGTGGAGTTAAGAGTTGAAACTTGGTGAGCTGGTACATTCCATAGGCTAGGGTAGTAGTACTCTTGATTCAACCTGCAAGTTGAGGAAAAAGGTAATTTCGAGGAGCGAAAACGTTTGGGTGGGTACTTCTACCAATTTACGAGTTAAAATTCCATACTTGAACAGTGTATGGGCGATGCTCTGATGATGTTACACTGCAAATTTCAATCCTTAAGATACAGACATTTTTGTTTATCAAAATGTCCAAAACTGGCTGATCAGATTTCTGTATTGGCATATATGGTGAAATTGAATGACTCTTTCAAACTTCTGGACAGAGGAAACTGCTCTGTAAGACATTTACCTTCTTACTTTTATAGTGGATAGCCATTTTTGTATCATTTATTACAGGACATGTTCCTGGACTACATGTGCCAGTGTGCAGCGGGGCACGAGGGGAGAAACTGTAGTGTGGAGACTAATGAATGTGACCCAGACCCATGTCAGAATGGAGGGACGTGTGAAGTGAGCCCTGTCACCAGTATAGTGTGCTAGGAGGACAGCTAGTAGGGATACTATACCCTTTACTTCAGGATATGCTCCTGGACTACATATGCCAATGTGTAGCAGGGTACGAGGGGAGGAACTGTAGTGAGGAGACCAACGAGTGCGACCCCAACCCTTGTCAGAACGGGGCGTCATGCACAGTGAGACATCAGTGTAGCCCAGGACATGTCTGCTGCAGTGTCCAGTGTTCTATTCTGTTTCCCATCCCCAGGACCTGACAGCAGACTACAGCTGCTCCTGTGCCTCAGGCTTCACTGGAAGGAACTGTGCACAGGAGGAGGAAGGTGCAGGGAAAATACGGGTGCAGTTGTCTACGGGTGTAGTCAGTCCTAACCGCTGTACATGCAATCTTAGTGTAACTAGGGGAATAAAATTGGCATCACTATCCAAATCATGATGGGCATATCATGTGATGAACTGAATGGGAGTGGAATCAGAGCAGATCAAATTCAATAGTGAGATCTGAGCAGCACCAGGGAGGTAGAGATCTTATTACCTTTAAGTTATCCAGACTTTGTCTTGATTATTCTTATTCAGCTGCCTCTGACTCTGTAAGTCCACCTGTGATTGGTGGAGCAGTGGCTGCTGGGGTAGTAGTGGTCATTGTAACACTGGTGTTGGTGTTGGTCATTGTACGGCTTGCGCTACTAAAGCGGAGGCAAAAGGAAGTGACTGTTACTGGTGAGTTATACACCGTGCTGTTTAACTAGCCAGTGTATCTCCCAGTATTCATTATATCTGACTGCTATATGCAGCCGGTCCTGATCATTTACTGAAAGGTGTGGTCAATCATACACTATGGAGATAAAGCCAAACCCAGTGTATGGGGTGTCCCTACAACAGACCCCACAGGCTCCTGGTGAAGTGGAGTACTATGTCAATGAAGGGATGGGGTCAGAGAAGTCAAATGATTATGAATATGACTATGTTGGGACAGCCACTGTTCCCATCAAGAGTAACCCAGCTTACGCCATTCCTATGAGTGAGAATCCAGCTTATGGAAGACATAGCTAAGAACAGATGCAGTAGCTGTTGTCAGACATTAACACAGATTAAGTTACTACCCTTGTCCAATTTGCGCTTTTTTTAAACTGTATTGACTACTTTATTAGGTGTTTCACATAATTATATTACACATGCAAGATACAAAATTAATGATTGAAAAGTGAACATGGAGATAAGAATGCCAAAAATAAGTTAAAAATCACCGAGATTAGCACTGTGCCTACCAACGTGTGCCACACACTGTGCATGCGGTCCTACACTGCGTTTGCTTGCAACCACTTGTCACAGATATCCCTAACAGGCAACTGCCCAGCCTTTCCTGCAATCTCTGAGATATTGCGGACTTCTTCCACTAGTCTGGACTTTATCGCAACGAGGTAGGCATTCTTCAGCTTCCCACAGCTGACCAGTGCCTTGATCTAGGAGAGAAAATATTTAGATTACATTAATTTACATTATGATGTTAAGCAACTTCCCTACCTTGCTACGCTCACTGGTTAGCAGCTGAACAAGTTTATCAACTTGCTTGGACTAAAGGAGAAAACTTCAGTGTAAAGAGATCAGACACACTGAAATTTCAGTTGATATACTTCCCACCTCTCTGGTCTGGTTGGCCAGCACCTTGATGGCTGCCATGATGATCTCATCATTGAGGCTGTCTGAACCAAACCTCGACTTCTGGATACACTGCAGGAGCAGCCTGATGTCACCATAACGCTGCCTCCTGGCTAGTCCCCGGGAGGCACCACAGAAGATGCTGACTGGGGGAAGCCGGTAGGCCTGCATACATGGAGGGAGAGACAATGGTTTGCACAAGTTGATCAAAATACAGGTATTATGCGTTCATGAGGTTACCTGAAGAATTTCCTTTGTTAACTCAAAACCTTCAATTATGTCATGGCTGCCTGTCAGTAGCTGGGATTAAGCAGCAAGTAACGGTGATATACCTCGATAATGGATAGTTTGAGTAGCTAGAAGGGGAAAAAATACCAGACAGCGAGCGACAAATAACTGTCATTACCTGAGCAGCGACCTCTGCCCTGACATGGCCATTGCTGAACAGTGTGGCTGGCTGCTGGAGTGTGTGTCTCCCTAAGGAGGGAGAGTCTCCTCCGGTGCCCACCGCCATCGGGACAGGATCACCCAGTGTAGCCATTGCTTCCGCACACTGGTACAGGAACTGGGTCACCTGAGGGGAACACCACCAGAGATAGGTGGAATCAGATATCTCTCACACACATACACACACACACACCTTCATCTGTAAACTGATTGTACTAATGTGGTTATGAAGCTCTGATGTGTTCATGGACTTGTTGATGGATGCTGCTCCTCTCTGGGAGTCTTCAAACTGTCGCTGTTGCCCCCTGGCCCTCCCTCCCCGCCGGTCCAATGATCGCTGCTTTTCTTCCAGAGCCATCTATAAATAAGACAAACAAATTCTATAAGTGCGTCACTGCAAGAATAGGATCGCCTAACCCAGTTGATTCACGTCCCAAAATCCAATGGGACAAGAGCTGGTTCAACTTCAAGGGATGTACATGCATGCAGGCATAGCCCCATACTCAGGCTTCCCGACACAGAGATTTCTGCAGGTATGGAAAAATCGATGTGGGAAGCCAGACAGGTACGCCACTGCTACACAAACATTAACATATAAGTGCATTTCCTTCCCAATGGCTTTCAGCTTGCATAACTTCAGTTTCAAGGCTTATACAGGCATAGCCTCATACCTAAGCCTCTCAAATCAGCTAAGTTCCCAGTGATTCCGTAATGCTATAATATTTTGAACTGTTGCAATTTTTCTATTTTAGGTACTTTGTTTGTGATTGTGGCTGCGTGTTTTGCGATCTTAGTGAGTGGTCTACCAGGTCGACATCAGCAAAATGGGTATGGCGGTTGTGCTTCTTGGCCTTCTGCTGGTTGGCCTGCTTCTCCAACACATGCTTCACACACTCTTTGTTCGCTTTGTGAGTTGCCACCCCTCCAATTGCACCGTCCTTGTGGCTATTACCAGCATTACGATATTGGCCTCCTTCAATAAGGAGTAACGTTTGGGACAAAACATGCTCAACTCCAAGACGCAACTGTGGTGATCCAAATCTACCTTGAAGTTCTTGATACCATACCGGTATTACTTTTTTAGATGGTTATATGCATTGTTCAGAGGTGTGGGAGTGGTAGAATTCTTATCCACCCACAGAATCACAAGCTAGCTAGCTTAGTTTTCTCTATTGAAAAACTGCTGTACTACTGTTTGGTAGGGAAAGACACTCTCCTAGCCAAAGTGACCTTTCTACTATCGCAGTACTCCTGTGTATTCCCATATCATATTCTACCTCAGACCTGGAAGTGTCTCCGAGCAGTGAGCAGGTAGTGTAGCCGTGAGAAGAGGTCTGCTATGGTAGTGGAGCGGCCAGAAAACCCAATGAAGAACTTAATGCACGTCATACCAGCACGAATGTAGTCCTGTAGACAGAAAGAAAAGGGTAATCTGTAAGGTACGGACCAAATGAATGATGTGCAGTAGGTTTAATTCGTCAGTTTATAGTTTAATTCTCTTAAAAAATTATAAACTGGTTCATACTAAGCTTAGTTCCTACATAAACGAAACATCTAACCTTCATAAACAGCTGTGTGTTATAAAGGACAGAAAAGAGGGACCTCTGTGTGAAATAGCGGCAGGTGGCAGTGAGGTAGGTCTCCCAGGCCGAGAGGGAGGGGTCCAAGTCCCTCAGGCGCTCCTGCACCATCTCAATCATCCCAGCCTTTAGTGCTGGCACCCACAGGTGCTCCACAAATACATCGGTATTGCAGTGCTGGAGAGAGAGAGAGAGAGAGAGTGTGTGTGTGTGTGTGAGTAATCTGAATTCTGAAGTTACATTGTGAAAGCACCAAGCAACGTTTGCACCTGCCCTCTCCCTCACTACTCACGTGGTCCAAGATGTACTTGCAGGCGTCAGTCCAGCAGTTGTGCCTTACAAAGAAGCTGACGATGGCGGACGGAGGACCGTAGCCCCTGATGTAGAAGATACACTCATTGAAACGATGGATGTCAAGGTCACAGTCCTCTGTCCGTTTCTCTGAGAGAGCCATGGAGCCAACAATCACACTAGACCACTCCTCAGAATACTGGGGAAGGAGTGAATGGCACGACAAAGCAAAAATTCGGGTAAGCCCAGAAAACCCAATCCCACCGACTACTACCTGAGAAGACAGGCTAGCCAGTTAGCCCCCCACCTGGGTATGTATGCCAGTGACAGCCAGTGGGTTCTGCTCAATCTGCTCCACAATTCTGTTCAGCAGTGGCAGGTTCTGTGCCCCAGAGGCCATCTTGGACTGGGAGCTCACCTGATGGAGGCAGACGGCAGGAGATCAAGTAATTGTGGACATAGCTCTCCATAATAAGAGGTATATTGTACATATTAACTTTAGAAAATTAGTTATAGTATTTTAATAATAGTTCATAACACAATTGGCTCATTTTGGTGTCAAAATATTAGTTTTTATTGTCTATGTTGGAATTTCAGTTTTAGCATGCTGTATTGGTAGCCTCGTACCCAGTCCCCCCCCCCACCCCACCCTAATATAACTCACTTGGAAGCAGTGCCTAAATTTGCTCCTAGCGCCAGTAAAGTCTCCGCACTGGAGACAGGCCATGCCCCATGCTGCCCACACTGCACCAGTGTCCAGCTGGCACTTGGTGGAGACCTCCATGGCCAGGCCAAACCGGTCATCCTCGATCAGCCGGTCACGAACCCGTCTGGCCAGATCTGGCTTGGTCAGTTCCTGGATGGAGGGGATGCGGGCCGACCGGGAGGATACCAGCTGACGCAGGAGATCCACACGACTCAAATACCTGTGGGAAGGAGGGCCAGGGGGAGGGGTCAGATTGATGAACATGGAGTGGAAAAAAAGGTGGTACAGAGTGAAGACGGGTCAGTTGACTCTCTACAGCTGCTTCTTACGTGTCACAGAGCTCCACTCCCGATGAATCTCCTGTTCCTGCGAACCTCAGCTTAGCATTCATAAGCAGGTTTTGGATCAGCCTACGTGGCATTTCCAGAGGCAAATAAACATATAGTGAAAACACAACAGTTAGGCAACGAAAGGTAACTAAGAGTTAAACATTCAAATACACATACCCTATGACGAAGTAGTGGTCGACTTCCTCGTTGACCCTACCCTGAGGGTCCGGCACCAGCTGGGCGGAGACGGTGTGGCAGCAGTCTAGCAGGTAGGCTGCGGCCACATGCATGTGGCTCATCAGGTCCACCAGAGCCAGGCAGAGGGCTGTGTTGGGGGTCCGCTCATAGAAGAATTCTTTGCGGATGGATTCATTGAAGAGGGGGTCATTGGGTAGCAACTTCCAGTGGTGTAGGGGGGAGGTTGACAGTCCGGGGTACACCGACCCCAGGTCCATTGAGGGGAGCTGACTGACCTCACTGGCTGACCCACTGGGAAGAGAGGGAGGGAGGGAGGGAGGGAGGGAGGGAGGGAGAGAAGAGAGGGAGGCGAGAAGGGAAGGAGGGAGGAGAGAAGGGTGAGTTGTAATGGGTGAAGGGTTCCATGCAGTGAAACTACTGTGAACGTTGGCAATGTTTGTTATACCTGGTTAAGAGGACCAAAATGAATTGTATGATGTCATAGCCCCACCCACCTCTTTGTCATGTGGTAAAAGCAGTCGTCACAAGTCCTCACTGGTCTCTCGTAGCCGTCCACAGACACAATACGAGATGAGCATCCTGCACACACCACACGGCCACACCTCCGACAATGATGTCGTCGACTGAACTGTAGAGGCCGAGCCAAGACATAGGTCTTTGAAATCAGCTTTACTATAAAAGATAATAACTTGCCCTACTAAAAAAAGCAGACAGCTCACCATTCCGAAGTACACCTGCCGGCAGACACGGCACTTTGTTACCTCTCCATCTGGCTCCCACTTCTCCCTAGGGGGCGGGGAAGCGGGGGGCTCATAGGGGCCCTCACCAGCCGGCGGACTTGCCAGGGTCAGCGATATTCTGTGGGGAAGAGGGGAGGCATCAAGCGATGCAGCCGTTCTTGAGTCTTCTGTAAAAGGAAGCCACACCTTCTTTTGTAGGACATTGAAACTCGTGGAGTCATGGGGGGGATGGAATCGGTAGATGTGTTCTGTCTCTCTCCTGGGATGGGCCTGGCAGTAGTAGTGTGACGAGGGGTAGGGGGGAAGGGAGTGGGGGACGGGGGACACGTGGTGGCCCCACTAGGGACCACAGCTGGAAAACAAAGGAAAAACTCAGTATTATTTCAACGCCAAGAATCTGGAACCTGCTCCAAGCTTAAATAAGAAAGCTATTTCAGGTTCTTAACTCTTTCACCATACAAGGTGTTGTCTAAAACAGCAGCACTGAAAGTCATTCACACGGTGGTTGAATGCCAACAAGAGACATGACTCACATGGCTGTGGGGTGCTTCTGGTCAGCACTGGCTGGGGGAACTCCAGAGCTTTGGCGGTGTAGAACATCAGAAGAGAAGTGAAGGGGTCGCGGGCCTCCTCCTCCTCTTCTGGGATGATCATGGGGTTGTGGTCCAGGGTGGGTGTGTCCGAGGTGGAGATGTTGGCTAGGTGCTCGTCCTGACGGAGCTGGCGGATCACGTTACTTGCCCAGTCAATCTAGAGGAAGGCATGTGTGCATGTGTGTGTTTGTGTGTACATGTGTGTGTTGTGTGTGTGTACGTACATGTATGCTCAGAAGGTCATAATTTCTTTATGAGGTAAGAGGGGTAGTTACAATAATGAGTTCAGAGTCTGTCCTATGGAATGGGAGTGAAGAGTGAGCAACAATTAGAATACTTACCTTCATGTCCAGTAGTAGTTGCTCCACCAGCAACACTGGCTCAGAGACAAGGGAGTCATACACATGGCGCACAGAGCCAGGCAGACACAGCAGGGCCTGAAAGACCAAAGAGGGTTGGAGGGAGGAATGGAGGGAGGGAAGGAGGGAGGGAAGGAGGAATGGAGAAAGGTTTCGTGATACAATCTGGCAGAGTCTGTAGTGACCCATGAAACCTTTCTCCATTCCTCCTTCCCTCCCTCCTTCCCTCCCTCTAACCCTCCTTCCCTCCCTCCGTCCCTCATTCCCTCCCTTAACAGCAAGGAACCAAATGCAGTCCTATCCTACAGTCTTCCCATCCCAGCTCACCTTTGCTCCCAAGAGCCTGTTGCAGTAGTCATGGGTCCTGGCAATGTGGATGCAGTGTGGCAGCCGGGTGAGCATGTAGTGGAGGATGAAGATGGTGGTCTGCAGGTCCTCACACAGATTCAGCACTGACTCGCAGACCTGCAGCGTCAGCCGATCGTCCGAGAGGCTGTCCAGGACCTGGCAGAATTCCAAACAGAAGCAGGATTCTTAAGTCTACTGAAAATTGCCAGTAGCTTGAGCAGCACAAAATCCTCGTGCAGTTGTCATAACCTACCTGCTGAGCGGCAATGGGATCAGGGGAGTCCCCTTCCAGTAGCACAAAGAGATAGTCTACCTCGATTTGCTGCAGCAGGGGAGACAAAGGGGTTTGCAGTGAAGCTCAGTGGTATGACATGTAGCTTGCCAAAGCATCAGCAATGCTGCACCTACAGGTGTACAATAAAAAGTATGGTGGTATCAGAACAGTCACCTGTGTAACATCTTGCCCGAGGCTGTGCACCGCTGCCCACTTCCTTGCCAGCTCGAACTCTCTGGAAGCTAACAGAACTCGCAGGACATAGTCTGGTCGAGACTCTGAGTCGCTGGCTAGCACGGACCAGCTCTTCCAGGGGCTCTGTGGGGCACTTCGCACCTGCCCGCTCACCTGGGGAAGGGGGTTCTCACAGACCTTCATGGTACGGGTGTAGACCCTCATCCGTTCGAGCCGGCCAGTGACAACAGGCAGCAGAGAAGAGGTCTGAGGGAGATGGTGGAAACAGTAGCTGAGCATATCTACACACACCCCCACAGACCAGTTTTTCAGTGAAGCAAGGGAGAGGCGAGCGGCTTGCTCCGGGTTGGAGAGCTGAGACAGGAGAGCAACCGGGTTTGAGACTGTCATCTTCTCCTTCGCTGTCTCCCCACTCTGCCCGAGGGCAAGAATCTGGGAGTAGTTCCTGACAAATGCGCTGCTGATGGCGATGTCGGTGAGGAACGCTACCTTGGACAGGTGACAGGTGGCGGGTTCTGAAGCCAAAAACCTCACCGCTTCATTCACCTGCCCAAGCTCCAGTAGCTTTCTCATTACAAAGCTGCAGGCATCACCGAGCTCCCTGCTGGAGGTGGAAAGGGTAGACAACCGCCTCAGACTAATGGAGCACTCCAGACTTGACCTCTGGGATCTCTTAGGGGGAGTGGCCAACTTGGAAGTATCCCACGGCAAGATGGCTTCGAAGCAGCCCAGCCTGGTGATGAGGAACTGTCTCATCGGATCAAAGGCAGCGAACTGCGAGAGAACCTCGTCCAGCTGTTTCTTCCACATCTGTGGAGCCGGGCTTAGCTCATCCAACGAGCTGGTCTCTTTCTGAGGGTGGGCTGATGGCTTCTGCCGGCTAATGAAGCTCTGCAGCATCTGCATCCGCCCCCCAGTTGCAGTCTCGCCTTCTTCCCTGGACCTCTCACCCTCCCCTTCCACCTTCTCATCTGAGGTCGTCTTATCAGTGGGAGGGGAGCAGAGGAGGTGGATCAACGCAGCCATGAGGGGCGACTGCTGCTTGACAAAAGCGAGTGTCTCTGGTGTGAAGGTGTAAGAAACAGGCGCCTGGTCCTCAGACGAAGCAGCTACAGTTGCTTCTCTCTTCTCCTCTTTACTACGCTTCTTCTTCTTCTTCATCTTGGGAGAGGTCTTGGGCGAGACAGAGGATTGCTTCAAACTGAAGTTATAGCCAAAGGAGAGGTTTTCCTTCGTGACACCAACGCTAAGAGGTGGCTTCTTTCCCCTTGCAGCTTTGGCAGGCTCCCCGACTTCCAAGACAGGGGAAAGGAGTTCTGCCTTTTCCTGGGGAAGCTTGGAGTGGATGTACTTGAGCAGTGCTAGATCGTTGAGGTAGCTGTAGGAGGTGTCTGAGCCATTGTCACTCCAGACCGGCTTGACCAGGTTGTCATGGTGATCAAACAGCCACTGAGGAACCATCACCTGAGAGGGTTAAAAATAGACACCTGTACATGCACTGTATTCCTTTACAATTGCATCATTGACACAATTACATGTATAGGCCATGGACTATGAGTAGCCTATAATCCTCTTCAGAGAAGCTTGCATTCTCTGGAGTAAACGTGCACCTCTTTCTTGTTGAGGTCAATGGAGACAGTGGCGTTGAGGTACTGGGTCTCTGCTGCCTTGAGGCTGGAGTTGAGGTTCTCGGGTGACAGTGACTGGAGCGAGGGGAGGGAGAGAAAGGAACGGGGGTGTAATTGAGAGGAGGAGGAACCAATAACTTGATTTTCAGGACTGACCACTGGCAGAGGAGAGGAGAGCATGCCGTTGTGCACCACATAGAGCAGCCGAGGGTCGGGGGAGGAGGGGGCGTGTTCTGCCCACGGGTCTGGCCTCACTGGAGCTGGAAGAAGGAGGACACACTGAACACCATCGGATTTGGATACCCTAACTCATTTTCAGAGCTAAGATGTTGAGAGGGAGGATCCAAACTCCACTGCTACGCTGCAATACATGCACTCACTCATTCTGAGCTTCAGAGAGTTGTCCAGGCCCAGGGACGGCGGGTCGAGACCTCTTCGCAGGATGGAGTGATGCAGGTCGAAACAGCTGCAGAGAGCAACCAGCTCAGTTTCAGGCACCCCACAGTACACTACAGCTAATATGTTTTCATTTGTAGTCAAGTGTTGAGGGGACTACATGCAAGCTAATGACTGGTGATGGCCGCTGGCCTGTTGTGCAATTCCTACTGATTACCAAGGTTGGCATGTGTACAGTGTAATGTAATGTGCTAAAAGATGGAATGACCAGCCCTCACCTGATCAGGCCTAGCTGCCCGATGTAGTAGCCCACTTTGCTGAAGTAGGCTGCCTGGACAATCCGGCTGGACTGCATGGTTGCCATGGAAATACCAGCCCCAACGAGCATGCTCAATTTGCCTGGCCCCTCCCCCTCATGATCAGCTGCCAAGTATGCCATAACGGCATGAGCATAGAGGAAGTTGGCGATGTTGCTGTAGAAGGCCATCTGCCTTGAGGGGGTATTGAGCGTTGCTAGATCAAAGCCAGCTAGTACGGGAGTCCTTGCTATGAGGGCCTTCATTTCCGGGTTGTTGTAGGCAGACTTGAGCTCCTCTGGGCCCAGCACATCCTCCTGAGAGAGAGTGAGGGGGAGGAAGTCTGTGTGTGTGTGCACGTGTGTGTGTGTGTGTGTGCACGTGTGTGTGTGTGTGTGTGTGTGTGTGCACGTGTGTGTGTGTGTGTGTGCACGTGTGTGTGTGAGTGTGTGTGTGAATTCAGCTCAACAACAGATGTGTCGTGTATTGAAACAAGATCTATACAAATGAACAAAAAATTGTCCTTAAAATACTATAATATTTGTTTCATTTCAGGTATTCTAACTCTTATTCATAAGAACAACAGAGCCATTTCATTCCAACCAGCTATGTGAAATTAGTCCCAACACTGATCCAAATCACACCTTGAGCTGGGGGCCAAAACCTCGAGCCTCACCTTTCAGAATGGCCAGCATCTTCGAGAGCAGCTTCTGAGAGAAGACACAGGGATCAGCCAGCTGTGCAGGAGTGGGCGGCTCTCCCTCGTTAAGAGCCACAATGACAGGGGCCTGGGGGTGGAGTGTGGCTGGAGGGCCGAGAGCATGGCAATCATGTGACGAATCATGGGAATGACCGTAAACATGACTGCCACAAGTTACGCAGGCATTAACGGATGAGTACCAGAATTCTGCTTGTCTTACCTCGATCAGGAATGGCCGCTGGTCCTGGGACGAGAGGGCAGCAGCACTTTACTATCACCTCCACAATCTGCAGCTGCACACACACACACACACACACCGCAGGGGGAAAGAGTACATACTCAGCAAACGTGATCAACCAGGTGCTACAAAACAGTATACAAATTCAGCAGTTTCTAGGCGGTGCAGATTATGTCATAACAGCCTCTAACCTGTGGGAGGTCAGAGGTCAGGAGTGCCAGGCGCTGAGGCTTAATGTTTCTCTCAAAGACCAGCCGGCCCAGGATGTGGGTGGGGCTCTCCTTCAGCACCGACAGCAGTAGGGGACCCTCTGGGGGAACTGGGAAGAAAGATTGTTACTTTGTTATGAGTTCTGAAGTTGTTAAGATATGCACACTGGGTGGTTCTATTGCAAAGGATACACAAGTAGGTGTGCACTTACTAGAATTTACAGTCCCTAGGCACTTGCAGAGGAGTTCGATTAGCTTGGAGAGGTAGCGGCTGAACTGCCACACATATCCAACCCCCAGCCCCTCCCCTTCCTCCAGGGCCACTGTCAGGCTGCCAGAAGATGGCTGCTTCATCAGCGAACGTTCCTTCGCCGAGCTGGCTAGCACGGAAGAGTGTGGGGTTGACTTCAGTGCACGCACTAATTCATCAAATATATTCCCTACAGCATGAGACGGTCTCGGAGAGTCCTCTTCGACGGAGGAGATGAGAGTGATGACATCGTCCTCAGTAGCTCCCTCCCGGTATAGCAGCCCCTCCACTCTCTCTCTCGCCTCATTGTAGGAGTTGCTGAACGTGTTGGCATTCATGATGGCATTCACTTTGAAATGGTGAGTGTAGGAGGTGAAGAGGGTGTAGGGGGAGGAGTGGGCAAGGCTGTGGGTGGGTGGGATCATCCCTGCAAAGGTGAAGTAGCCAGACACATCCGAGAGGGTGAGGAGGAGGGAGAATGGCCCGCTGAGGGATAACTCGTGAGGTTGGCTCCACTTTCGGTCGGCGGAAGGCTTCTTGGTCAGCGCACCGTGCAGGTGCCGCGTCTCTAGAGCAGGGCGGCACCGCCCGGCCGCTAGTTCAATAATCCTTTTTGCTATCTGCCCGTCTACCTTTGTGCTGCAAACCAGGTCCAGCATCACTAGGGTAGGGACGTGCTCGACTAGCACCCGTAGAGTTCCCGACTCCTGCGCTACCTTCTCCAGGTGCTCATCTCCGCTAAACAGCATACGGTTGATGGAGGAGGGAGCTAACAGTCGGTGCAAGCTCTCTAGGGCGACAGAGCTGTTGGTCGCATTCATGATGGCCACCTGGAGGTTCATGTGCGACCCAGAGGTTGAAACTGACATGGAAGAGGTCTTCAGGCCAGAGACAGAGGTGCCGCTGGTAAGGCTTCCTCCGCTAATACTGGTTGTGAGGCTCTTGTGCGAAATGGTCTCGTCGCCAGGCGTGAGGGATGGAGACTGCTTGGGGGTGGAGGAGCGAGAACGCTGCGCAAGCTCCCGGCTGACCATCTCGTACTGCTCAGAGAACCGAACAAAGGCCTCCCCAAATTGCCCTTCCATTCCGAACATTTTCAGCACCTCGTTGGCCCTGTGGTAGTTGGAGTGCTTGAGGCACATGCGCAGAAGTGAGCTGGGAGAGGCCAGCATTCGACAGATGATATTGCCCTTGGAAACTCGGGAGTTTTCAGAGATCCTCCTCTTTCGTTTCTTAATCAAAGAGCTCTGAAAACTGCGGAGACGCAGCCTCTTTCTTCGTTTGGACTGATCAGGGGACTTGTCGTCAATATCCGCATCTCCACTGTCATCGGTTTTCCGGAGGCGACCAGGTATGGAGGACTCTACCGGCCTTGGGCCACTCCTCTCTTTGAGTGAGTGGTGTCTCCTGGGTAGCTTTGGAGACTTTGTCCCGCCGTGGGTGAAAGTAGCAGACCTCTGGACGGTCGCCCCCGAGGACGAGGAGTGGCCAGAGGCGGTAGAGATGTTTGGTGCGGGGGATATCTTGCCACTTAGTGTCGCTTTAGATGCCGCCATCACAATCGGAGGCTTGGTGCCGAAGGTAGGGGACTTCTGACCTTGCTGGCTCTGTTGCGGTGGCTCTGACCTTGGCTCCTGAATGACTGGAGTGTCGGGCATCTCTGCCTTCTGCTCCTGAGTCTCAGCTGTCGCCTTTTTAGGCTTCTTTCTGCTCTCACCCTCCTTTCGGCCCTCACCTTCATCTTCACTGTCGGTCCATTCTGAACCACTCTCCCCGCTCGAGCTCAGCTCCAGCCAGTCTTCACTCCGTGCTGAGATCCCGGCCGTGATTCCATGCTTGGCGGACACCAGCTGGATCCTCCAGCGGGCCTCGTTGATGTACTGTTCCAGCTTGGTGCTCCTCTGCTGCAAAGCCGTGGTGCTGATGCATGACTTCATGGCGCTGGGAGAAAGAGAGGGGCCGGTGCCCGACTCTGTGCTTTGGTAGAGGACGTACCTCGCAGCCCGGAGCTCAAAGATGCAGTCTTGGAGGGAGTCAAGTAGATCAGAAGCAATCTTTTCACTCGCTAGAAACCCGTGCTTGGCTTTGATTAGTGCAATTGATGATATGGCCGCGGAAACATCGGAGTTGCTTCTGGTGTGTAAGACCTTCACACCGGACGAGACTGTGTCTTCCACTGATGAGCTGCTCTTTCGGCTGCTGGCAGCAGCAGCAGCGTCCAAGTCGCCCATCTTTATCTGCTTGATGTCATCACTGGTCAGGAAGAGAAGCGAGAAGATGTTCTCCAGGATCTCCAGCCGGTAGTTGAGGGGGTACACGAGGGAGAGATACACCTTTGCCTCCTGAAGCTTCTCCAGCACTTGCTGCTCATACAGCTGATTATGGAGACTGGATTTCTCGGCGGCTTCGGACAGGAACTTCTCCGTGCCCTGAAGCGTAAAGGCCATTTGTGCCTCAGGGTCTTCCGTCTCAGCCGTTCCCAAATCAAGCTTCCTAACAGCCCGGGTGGTAGATGCGGCCTTATATGGCTGTGAGTCGGGCGGACTTGGCTCCCGCTGTTGAGCTTCAGATGCAGCCGGAGTCGGGTAGATCCCACTGGCGATCTGGAGGGATGCCCATATCGCATCGAGGACAAGCTTCACGGCACAGAAGCTCCGGAAAAGGGAAATGTCTCGTTCCTGCTCGGGCCTTAGCGCCGCCTCCTTGAAGGCTGAGAAGGACTTGGACTTCAGGGGAGTGGAGAGGGGTGATGGACTAGGAGAGGTTTCGACCTCTGAGGAAGGCTTCATGGGCGTCGTCCCACGAGAGAACTGAGGGGGCGGGGTAAACGGAACCGTGAGAGACGACATTCTAGGCCTCAGTTTCAGTATCTCGATGACTTCGATAGGGTCCAGGGATGCCAGAGGGGTGAAGTGGTGGAGGACGTAGAGCACAGAGTGGGTCTCCAGACCCTTGAACATGTCTCCTGCTCGGTGGACGGCCGTGGTGGGAGTGGGAGAGGGGGAGGGATGGAGGTGGGGCCTAGGGATGGGAGAGGGGAGGGATGAAGGTGGGGCCTACGGGCAAGTGAGGGGGGAGGGATGAAGGTGGGGCCTAGAGGTGAGATAGGGCATGTGTCTAATCTGGAAATAATGCAATATCACTCGTGTAGCTGTTGGGTTGACAAGTTCATATAAAAGCTGTAGCTCTTGTATAATGGGATAGCTAATAAATAACCTCAGGGTATAAGGGAGAGGGTGAAATTTAGTCTCCAACAAGGACTGTGGGCCTACATGAGCATGTACCTTGCCTTCTTGAGGCACCACTGAACCAGTTCCACCTGGAAGGCCAGCTGGCAGCAGCCCTGGAACAAGAGCGGCTGACGCATCGACAGCTGCAGCAGAGAACAACCTCACTGTAGCTCTTCCAGGGGCAACACAGACACAAGCAATAATACTACACTTGCTATACTAACACTGCAACTGAAAGAGAGGTCACTCTAGTGATGGAGTGGACCTAAAATGGCCACAGTCAGTTCTGCCTCCCGTAAAAGGCAATCGTCCCTCCCCTCACCTCGGCAGGCCAGAGGGCTTCCAGCAACTCTCTGCCGCTGCCCACCGCAGGATACTTGTCCCAGCCCAGCAGCAGCAGGACAGGACGCAGTGGGAAGTGCTCAGGACAGGACAGCAGCTGTCCTAGTTCCTCCAGTTTACCAGTGTACACCAACTGCAGGCCACTGTCCTGTAGTCAGAAATTCAGTGTGAAAAAAATTCTCAGACCACTGTACCACACCATACATCGCTAAAATACACAAGTCAACTATGACAGTCGGCAGTGGCAATAGTCAGGTATTAGCATATTGTGCTGGTGTGCGGCAGCAGGTTCTCGAGTTCCTCTGTCTCTTCTACCCCTTGCTGTCTTCTTGACTGGCAGCTCTCTCTCCTCTTTTGGTGTTCTTCGCTGCCAATTGGCAATCAGGCCAGCCTCTCTCCCTTCTAATCAGCCATCTTCACTGGCTGTAGTATGTACCGCTAGAGAATGCTGGGGGTCCCTGGGGCCAGGTGGCTCAAACAGAGCACACATATCGGCCTCTCTGCACTTGCTGCTCAACAATTACCACACTACCTAGCCTCGTTCCCAGGCCCCACCCACAATGGATACGAGGCTGCACACCGCCCATCTCATTCCAACCTCACCAGCATGCTCTCCAGCCAGTGCTTGTTGTCATACAGCGCCTCATAAAACAGCTCCCGCCACTTCTCTAGGGCATTCCCCTCTTTTCCAGTGGCCCCGCCTCCTTCTGCAGTCTTATTCGTGCGGATGTACTCTTCGACCCCGTAAAGCCGGTTTATCAGGAACGGAGTGGAGCGTCCCAGGAGGCAAGAGTACAGCCTACTGCTCTCAAAGGCAGCGGTTAGCTCCGGAGTGACAACATACTGCACCTTTAGGAGAGTCAGAAATACACGATCAATTTTCTTTGACAGTTTTGTCATTTCTGGCCGAGGGTCCATGAGCGACAGGAGGCTGTAGACAGTGGCCACTAGCCGCTGGCACTCCCGGTACAGGCTCCCCACTCCACCAGTGGGGGTGTGGTCGGATTCATACTGACTATCGTACGAGGAATCTGTCTCGAAGGGTTCTGCCGACTTGAGCTGGTTCAGTGTCTCTAAACACTCGTACACACAGTCAACATATATCGACTGCAGTGCTTCGTTGTTTGAGAGGTATTCAGGCTCATCGACTGTGAGACACTCGATGAGGGCGTGGCCAAGGGTGGAGCTTGAGACGGTGATGACATCGTGCAGGAAGGAGAGGGTGAGGGGTGGAAAGGGGGGCACAGGTTGGGGTGTGGCTCCCGGGATTCTCAGAACATGGACGGCATGATACTGGCATAGCTGACTCTGGAAATGAGAGAGGATATATCGACTCTTGAATAGCTAATATATGTGTGTTTACACGCATATTATGCCCCAATACACATTCTGTGTATTGTCTCCATAGCCTTATATCTGTGAGATAACATCTAGAGCTACAAACTTTGCCCAATTGATCACACTGACACTATGAGCATATTGTGCTTCCACACAAACGATGCCACAGAAGACAATGCCAGGAACAACATTTGAACCTTGGGTGGAATAACAGAGAACAGCTGCAGAGCCACACACCACACACACACACACACACACACACTTACAGCAACGTGAGAGGAGAAAGAGGTCAGGCCTCGTGCAGAGTAGAGTAGAAGGCGTAGCTCCACAAGCTGTGGTACGTAGCCAGGAAGCTGATCCTGGTGGGAGGAAAGGGTTTAGGGTGAGGGTTGGCGAGGCAGATGCTTATTGGAATACTCCACAGTTGTGTGATATAATCCAGGGACCCATAGATTCTATAGTCACAAATGCGACCACAGGTCAAGACCTTGACCGGTCCTTTTCAGTGGTTTAACCGTTGACTGTGCTGATTTTGACCTTTGAACTCACACATAACCCTGCCCAGATTTGCCATTCCATGGTGATTCGGAGCATACTTTGACTGTTGACTGCACCCTTATGAACAGCTTTGACCGTTGACCGCTGATCAACTGCAGTTGCAGTTGCGACTATAAAGTCTATAGGAGTGACCCCCCTTGACCTTTGATACTAAGACCACACATCTGTAACAGGCACAAAATGATATGAATTTATAATCAATTCTGCAGCTGTTACAAAGCAAGTAGTAGTGTGCACTATATGGAGTTGTGTACCCACCTCTTCCTCGGGAAAGAGTGTCTTATATGTGCCTATTGCCAGCCAGGAGAGGTGGTGGGGGGAGGGGATAGCGGGCGACTCACTCCTACAGAGGAAGGAGAGGAACCTCTATGAGAATTAATTTTTCATAGGATGACGAGTAGTGAGGATGACAGGAGCTAAGGTGCCTGTGGATAGCCCTGAGTTTTCACAAGCTCCTGCATATAATGCGATGAAATTGTAAAGAATTACAGTAGCTCCAAATTCATCTAGGCATTTGTGGTATGCAATAAAAAACGGCCTATAAAATGGTATTGGAAGCGTGCAGTGTTTCGTTGCCTCCCCGCGCGCCGCCCACCCCCTGAGGGCATCCAGCTGGACTGCTCACCAAAAGTTAGCCGACTCGATCACCAGGATCTTGAGTAGCTCCTTGGCGTTATCTCTGCTGGCGGGGTCCGCAGCCAGGCAGGCAAAGCTGGCCCGAGCCGCCTCCCACTCTCCCAGCGATACGCTGTTAAAAATGGAAGACTCCAGCTTCCGGGCTGAATCTCTGCTTCTCAAGATCCCGGATCCCTCCCCTAAACTTCCACCGAGTAACTCTTCTGCAGCCATTTCGAGCTCTGATCGAGCAGCAAGTTGGGAGGTGTGGTCAATAGTCACATGACCTTGCAGGCAGCTCCACCCACCACGTGATTTATTGCGCTTTCCGGACTTTCAGCCCCACCCACCACGTGATTTACCTTCTGAAGCATGATCGATCTCCTGATCGCAAAGTCGCAAGCTCCAAAGAGTAGTAGGTCGGTACAGCTTGTGTCTTAGTCTCGCGTGGCGAGACTACTTGTGTCTGTACAGAAAAATGTCGGCATCAAGTGAAAAACCGAAGATGGAGAGGTCTGCGGAGACGAAGGCAAGCGTTGATTCCTCTGTGTCTCATACGGGATCAAAAATAATTTCCGCCAGTGGGGACTGGAAGGCTCCACTGGAGGAAGGTCAGATCCCCTGGAGTCCATGGCATCTCTACCTCTCGTTTCGCAGGGAAAAGATCATCACCGTGGAGCCAGTTCTTTTCCTGTACATGTTTGCCACCTACCTCTATTTCCCCCTTTCACAGCAATACCTTCTCTGGCGGTTTGGGAGTGAGAAACTGCAGAACACGAGCTTCCCCTTTCCCAACGGCTCTCACTACTGCATCTCGGAGGACGAACTGAACCACTTCACTGATAGCAACAAGACTTACGGTATAGTCCAGGGAAAGGCCAATGACATCACATTTTACAATAATCTTCTCAGTTCCTTGCCATCTGCCTTTGCTGCAGTGTTGTTTGGTCCACTTTCTGATCGCTTTGGTAGGAAACCAATTATCATCGTCGTGGCAATCGGAGCAGCTTTGCAGGCACTTGGGATTATTGCCATCATGCACTTCGAGTTAAATATATATCTCCTTATGATCCCTAGTGCGATTAGTGGGTTTACAGGAGGATTTGCTACCATGCTGACAATGTGTTTCTCTTATATTGCTGATGTGAGCACTTTAAAGCAGCGTACCTGGCGAATTGGAATCGTAGAGTCCATGATCTTCGTGGGAGGAGCTTTAGCGGAAGGGGCTGGGGGCTACTGGGTGCAAGAGCTGGACTGCTTCTTTGAGCCTCCAATGTGGATGTATGTAGGCAGCCAGGGATTGATAATAGTGTACGTGTTACTGTATCTTCCGGAATCTCTAACTCGAGAGGAGAGGGTAGAAAAAGCACAGAAGACTCAAAGAGGATTTCGAAAAGTAGTTCATAGTTTTACAATTTTCTTCTGTGGAGTGCAGAAATACTCAGTGTGGAGGCTCTGGGCAGCACTGGTGGCTATGAGCATCGTTGTTATAAATATGATAGGTAATCAACTGATCACGGTATACTTCCTGAACACTGATCCTCTACACTGGGGTCCAAAGCTCATCGGTTATTATGGAACTGTCACCCAGATTTCACACGGTGTTGCCCTGATCGTGATCCTGCCACTGTTTGTAGCCGTTGGACTGCCCGATGCTCTTATCGCCCTCATTGGGCTGGCTTTCAGCATGGGCATGAACGTGTTTACAGGGTTTGTCAAGGTGACTTGGGAAATGTTTGTTGGTAAGTACTTCATAGTGAGATCTAAAAAAGCTGTTGCCTACACCACTGACATGACATTGTCTTTTTATTTTTATTTGCAGTTGGAGTGTTTTCGGGCATGGAGGCCATGATCAGTTCCACTCTCAGAGGCCTCATGTCTAAGCTTGTGATAGCAGAGGACCAAGGTAGGTCTGAGCGCTAACTTGCCTATAAGCCTTTGCTAGTAAGAATCACCCATACATGTACTGTACTGTCTGAGTGTCTGAGCTTCTGCTGGTTCTGATAAGGTCCATGTCTCCCAATGCAAATTACTTACCTTAGTCCCCATGAAAGTTATATAAACTCACACGACTGTTTATTTTCTTTTATTTTCAAGACATTCACATTCTCAAGTGATGTTACAACCACTGATATTGCCTTCCCTTCACTTTAGCTGCCTTGTTTTCATTTATTGCTGCTACGGAACTCCTGTGTAGCACACTAGCAAGTACTGTCTACAACCACGTCTATCCTCTGACTCTCAAATATAACTTGAAATCAGGAACAACCTTTTTGCTGATGGCCCTCCTGTGTGTCATCCCAGTACCACTACTGCTGTGAGTAGCTAAGCAAAAAGAATCATGCATGTCCACTTTATACGAAGTGGGAAAATATATTTGTACCAACCATAATTATTAACCACACAAATTTAGGGGGCTAGGAGATTTCGGGGGAAGGAGGGGGTTTCAGTACTTTTACGCCCCTAAAGTAAGCCGTTGCGTGTCTTGTATGTGCTATATATCTGCTAGAGTAGTACAGTCTTGTGTACATGTCACTCCTACTACCTGGCCAACACATGCAGATGAAGTCATTCAGGTTGCCACTAACACAGTGCACACACACACACACAGCTAGGTAGACTTATTACAAATGTAATTTGATCTCCACTGCAGGTTACTCCTGTGTTTTCGTAATAGAAAGAGTGCCCAGCCTCCTGACGAAACTCCTCCATCTGACGCTAGTGAACGAGAGAGTTTGCTGGGGGATGTTTCTCACGAGTCAGGGCACAACAGCGATGATGCACTTGACGGCCACTACACAGGAAACTATCCTATCAACTCATGATATTTTCACAACATAATAATTATATAATATAATATTATGCACTTTCAAAATAATACCGTGTCATAATAATATTATATTTTTGTGTGGAGCTGAGATACATGTGTTACAACTGATAATGTTTTTTTCTTCAAAACGCTATTATTAAAGTTACTAGAACCGAGGATACTTAATTATCCTTGCCGTACCCGCGCATTTCAGCTCCACCCACCCCTCCTGCCCCACCCTCCGCAGCGTCGGAGCAGAAGAAGCTAATATGGACGAGGAATACCATCCTATAGCTACTCGCGATCGATCATGGAACCCTCTAAAACTGTACCTCAAGTTTCGCAGGATGAAGATCGTGACGGTGGAGCCCGTGCTCTTCCTGTACATGTTCGGGCTCACCACGCTCTTAGCCGTTGACGAGCAGTACGTGTTTAACAGGTAAGCTAGTACTGCCACAAATTTGCATGCTCTTGCGGAGTCCTGCAGGACTCCACTTTATGCCATTGGCTTATAGACATAATGCAGAGTTGTTTCGGGGTGACTATCTATGTCTGTCCTTTAAAAAATCTAACTGCTTGGTTTTTCTAGGTATGGTCGTCAAAAGTTTGGAGAAGCACTTAACTACACTGGCCCATTCAACTTCTGTATGAGCACAGACACACTTGATGAGTATATTGGAAATGGAACAGGAGATGTGGTGGAGAGTGAGACAGCAAATTTAAACCTCATTACGGGCATTACCGGACAGTTACCTTCGATATTCGCTGCTTTAGCTTATGGCCCACTATCAGATAAAATAGGTCGAAAGCCCATCATTTTGATTGTTGCGATTGGGGGCTGTCTCACTGCCACACTTAACCTCATAATCATCTACTTCAACCTAAGCCTCTGGTTGCTTATTCCTATGTCGTTACTCAGTTCACTGACAGGCAGTCTTCCAGGAATGCTAACTGGAGTCTACGCTTATGTTGTGGATGTGAGTAGCCACAAGTGGCTGACCCTTCGACTTGGAGTCCTCGAATCCATGATCTTCATGGGTAGTGCCATCAGTCTAGCAGTGACTGGAACCTGGCTTCGAAAGTCGCAGTGCTACTTCGAGGGCCCCATGTGGCTTTGCCTATCACACTTCAGTTAACATTTCCTTTGCTACTGAGGAGGCTGGTCTTCTCTTCATCAGACCCGTAGCTTGTCCCCTCATGCGTATCATCCGATTCCTTTCTTTCCGATTCATCCACTGCAGCTGGTAGTGGTTCCCTGTAGTCAGCACCCGGCTTGTTCCGGAAGAAAAACAACACTCTGCAAAGGGATGGTGTAATGAAAGCAAACTTATATCAACACCAGTACTACGCTTGTACGGTCTCCACACAATAAAGCATGGGATGTATTTGACTCCAATCCTGCTGGCATGCACACTCACATTGTGAAGGGCAAAGAAATGAGCGACGTGATGCAGAGGAGGAAGTAGACACTTCCAGCCTCCCAGCCAGCATTCAGAGAGGCAGGGTAAACATAGAAGAACACCACTGAAGCTACCGTAGCAGCCAGCACTTGTGTAGCCGCAATCATAGAAAACAGGGCACCTGCAATAATAACATAATAGCCATAAGTGGGCTTGGAACAGGCTATATTGTAGTTAATTGTGAGTCACCTTGGTCTTGGACAGAAACTGCTTTGGACATGCGACTGGCAAGTGGAGGGCTTGTAATGGCTCCCAGTCCCTGTATAACACCAACTGAAAAGGGGGGGGGGGGGGGGAAACAGTAGCTAGCTGCCCAATGCAATGAATCATGCACATCATGTGTATTGCCTACCTACAAACATTTCCCAATTTGACCGCACAAATCCAGTGGCTAAGTAGAGTGCAGAGCTGATCACAATACCGATCAGCAGTATCATATAATCAGGTATGGAAAGTGCGACAAGTAAGGGCAGGAGAAAGAGCAGTGCAACGCCTTGGGCCAGTTGTGCAATGGATTGAAATAAGCCAATCAGCTGGGGCCCCCATTGCAGAGGCTTGTGAAGCAGGAAAAGTGTGCTGAGGTTGTTGGATGCTCCAATGGCATCAAGATACAGAACGAATACAACGATGTTAGCAAACCACAGCCTCCAGCGGGAGTACTCCTTGCTGAAAAATATTTTCACTCCTCTGATTAGCACTCTAATGCCTGTGACTCGGTTTTTCATCTTCTCCTTCCTCTCAAGACGAGTCAAGGACTCTGGGAGCAGAAAGAGAACATAGACAATGATTCCGAGGTTGCACGCCAGATAGATAGATAGATAGATAGATAAAATTTTATATATAGTCACGCCCCTAGGGCAGTAGGCCAAATTTGGCCTTTGAGACATGTGTTTGATATATAAACAACCAAAATATGGAGCTCAATGCATATTAATGGTTAAGAGACAAGTTGAGGGAGTGGAAAGGAGTATTATAGAGAAGTAAGGGAAAAGACAAGAGGAGTAGCTATTAAGGAAGGAGAGGGCTTATTTCTTTTCTTTTCTGTTGCGATTGTAATTATTTATTATATTAGTGGTGTACAAAAAAATTAACTTTTGTAAAATATTTGGTCTTGTATGCTGGAAGTGTATGGAAATTTACATTAATTTTGCTACGCATTATGCTCAAAAATATTATACTGTGCCTGAGATTGTAATGTAGTAAGTGATATAGCTGGTGGTAGTACCACACCAGATGGTCCCTTTCAGTTGGAGTAGCTGTGAGCTGTAGCTAGCTAATAGTAGCCAGGAAGGTCGGAGCTGGTGATGCTGCCACCAGTAGTAATTAACCACATGCTATTGGTAGATGTCTCATAGTCACCATGGCAACAATAGTAGGGTTAATTAAGTGATCCCTTACATGTCTAGCTTGTGAAGTCAAGAACAAAGTGGGTGGCTTGCCCCTGGCCAGCAACTGTCCAACATTGCCGTCAGGAGTAGGTAGAAGGGTCAGTCCCACTGCAACAGAAATAAGAGACGAAAGGTACGTCTTGATTCGTCTGGTCGGTGGACGGTAATATGAGAACCTATTATTGAGTAGCTAGCAATACTTACTACAGATGTGCTATAATTTATCCACTGCAGATTACTCCTGTGTTTTCATAATGGAAGAGTGCCCCGCCTCCTGATGACACTTCAGAGACCACTCCTTCCAGTGAACAAGAGGGCTTGCCGGGAGAGAGGTTTTTCACAGCTCAGGGCACAAGAGCAACGACATGACACACTTGACGACCACTACACAGGAAACTATACTATCAATTCGTGACATTTTCACCATGCCTTTGTGCACTGTCATTGTGTTACACATCATGTTATAAGATATTGTGTGAAATGATTCATGCTTTAATTTGTGCAAGCACACTTCAGGATACAGACTTGTGAATAGGTCCATGTTCTGTAAGACAAGTACCGTGCTGCCGTTATGCAGTATCGTGACTATGTGTATATGCCACTGTATGTCAGTATAGAGTTGTAGCTTCTCTGAGAAGCCATTGAGCTCAGTAGGCTTTTCTTTTCACATGCTTCATCTCCTAGTTCTTCTGAGTCATCGTCTGGCTTGAAGTTGATGCTGGCGTCTGTTCTCACACTGACAGTAAGTGATGGAGCCCCTAGTGTAGTTGTCCTTTTTCTAGCACTTCGGAATGCAGAGATGAGGAGTGTTCTGGGAAAACCAAACAATAACATGTGTTATTGGTAAAATCGAACAATAACATGTGTTATTGGAAAACCCGAACAATAACGTGTGTTATTGGGAAACCCGAACAATAACATCATGTGTTAACAGTCTATACATGTTATCTGAGTCAGGTACCATGCACAATAATATTTAGACCTACCCTATAGCTAGCTAGAGCCAATTGTCTGTATCCAAAGTTTCATTCCATGCATGGCCAATGAAAGCCACAACATATGACCGTGACACAAGTTAGGCTACTTACTGGTGTAGCTGTGGCTCTTAGATTGGGCGGTGCTAATGAAAATCTTAGCCTAGTGTCAAACATCCACAGAAGATGGCTATTTTGTTTCAGTAAAAGCATAATTACTAATTATAGCTAATAGTTAGCTAATGCATTCTTGCTTACATCATGAAGGGTAATGGGATAACATAGATGACAGCCATGAGGAAGAATGAATCCCCTGCCCGCCACCCTAGGTTTAGCGTAGTGTGGTATGACACACCGTACGTCACCATGGATACCACAGCTGC
Source organism: Phakellia ventilabrum (assembly GCA_963921505.1). NCBI lineage: Eukaryota > Metazoa > Porifera > Demospongiae > Axinellida > Axinellidae > Phakellia > Phakellia ventilabrum. Next base: position 6,653,827 of record OY997391.1, read on the forward strand.
CACCACCTGTGTAGCCGTGATGAAGGAGAACAGAGCACCTGCGGTGGAGCCGAAAAGTAATGATTTAAAATATAACCAAATATAGCATTGGCTAGTGATTAGTTACCTTGATCTTCAGGTGCTACTAGCTTGGACATGATAGCCTTGAGAGCTGGCGTCACCAGAGAGGAACCAACTCCCTGCACTGCACCAACTGGAGATAAACAGTATCATTATATCCTTGCATGATTAATATTAATTATTCCTTATTTGACTCACCAACAAACATTTGCCATGTTTCCCTCACAAACCCCATGCAAATGCTCATCACGCAGGCGAGAGACACTCCCATCAGAGCTATCATGACATCTGGCATTTTCACCAGCGCTACCATAATTGGTAGCAGGATCAACAATGCCATTCCATGCACAAGTTCAGTGGCAGAAAAGTAGAGTCCTATCAAGTAGGGCTCCCATTCCAGTGGCTCATGAAGCAGAAACAGGGCCATGATCACTGAAGCGCCTCCAGAATTGATAATTACGATGGTCATAGTGAGGAGGGCAAACCACAGCTTCCAGCGAGAATATCTCCTGTCGATGAAAATATAAAGTCCTCTTAGAAGAGATTTTGGTCCGATGGTTGACAGTGTACTTACTCGTCTTTCTCTTTCTCTTTTGTCTGCTGATTCTGGCACAAAGATTGCCAATAAAGGAACGAGGGTTGCTATACTAGCTAACTGCAGCCAGGTAACTGGCTTGAAGTTACAACCAGACAGCTGGATCCAAGCGGCTCCTATACCAAAACTGAGCATCCCTCCCAGAAAAGCCATTGCTTCCAAGATACCTAAGCGAATGGTGAGCCATTTTCTGGAGCTAATGTCTGCAACGTACGAGTAAGTAAGAGTTAGGAGGCCCGCAAGACCCCCGGTGATGGACTTCAGGCTGGAGCCGAGGGCAAAGTAGTACAGATTGATTTTGTAATTGACAATCACGATCGCGACAATAGACTGCAGGCTTGCGCCAATGAGGACAAAAAGCATGGCTGGTTTTCGGCCGAATTTATCCGAGAGCGGTCCGATAATGAGGGCAGCAAAAATAGAAGGCAGCTGCCCGCAGACACCGACTATTAGGTTCGTGAAGGCTGTTTTGGCTTCCGCGACGTCTCCAGTACGGTTATGTCTGCCGTTGTCGTCCAGATACCCCGTACTGAGACAGAAATTGTAAGGACCATTGCGAGGATGAACCTCTTCCAGCTCCTTCCTCCCGTACCAGTTAAAGGTGTAAAGCTCAAAGATGATTAGGTAGAGGTAACTTGCAAATACGTACAGAAAGAGCACGGGTTCCACAGTGATGATCTTCGCCTTCCAGAACCGCAGACACCACCTCCACACAAGCGGCCTCGAGGCGGATTCATTTATAGAACTGTCCATCGCGGACTAGATCTTTAAACTGTAAACATGCGCACACTGATAATTTTTGCGTTCGCAAAACTGGCAAATGGGGGGGGGGGCGCAATCCAGCCCCACCCACACCTCCTGCGCAGCGTCGAGCCCCACCTTCCACGTGCGACGTTCGCAGTAATTCAGCATTATGGATGAGGAATATCATCCCGTAGCTACTACTCGATCATGGAACCCTCTGAAACTGTACCTCAAGTTTCGCAGAACGAAGATCGTGACGGTGGAGCCCGTGCTCTTCCTGTACATGTTCGGGCTCTACACACTCTTAGCCGTTGACGAGCAGTACGTGTTTAACAGGTAAGCTAGTACTGCCACGGACCCGCATGCTCTTGCAGGATCCCAGTTTATATCCTGTATGGGGCTCTTCGTATATTAAATATGGGACTTTTAATCTTTTTTTTTTTAGGTATGGTCGTCAAAAGTTTGAAGAAGCACTTAATTACACTGGCCCATTCAACTTCTGTATGAGCACAGACACACTTGATCACAACGTTAGGAATGGAACAGGAGATGTGGTGGAGAGTGAGACAGCAAATTTAAACCTCATTACGGGCATTACCGGACAGTTACCATCGATATTCGCTGCCTTAGCTTACGGCCCACTATCAGATAAAATAGGTCGAAAGCCCATCATTTTGATTGTTGCGATCGGGGGCTGTCTCACTGCCACACTTAACCTCATAATCATCTACTTCAACCTAAGCCTCTGGTTGCTTATTCCTGTGACGTTACTCAGTTCACTGACAGGCAGTCTTCCAGGAATGCTGACTGGAGTCTACGCTTATGTTGTGGATGTGAGTAGCCACAAGTGGCTGACCCTTCGACTTGGATTCCTCGAATCCATGATCTTCATAAGTGGTGCCATCAGTCTAGCAGTGACTGGAACCTGGCTTCGAAAGTCACAGTGCTACTTCCAGTACCCCATGTGGCTTTGCCTGGCGTGCAATCTCGGAGTCATTGTCTATGTTCTCTTTCTGCTCCCAGAGTCCTTGACTCGTCTTGAGAGGAAGGAGAAGATGAAAAACCGAGTCACAGGCATTAGAGTGCTAATCAGAGGAGTGAAGATATTCGTTGTCAAGGAGTACTACTCCCGTTGGAGGCTGTGGTTTGCTATCATCATGATGTTCTTTTTGTATCTCACTGCCATCGGGGTATCGGACATCAGCACTCTTTTCCTGCTCCACCGTCCTCTGGAGTGGGGCCCCCAACTGATCGGTATCTACCAATCCCTTGCAGAGCTGGCCCAAGGCATCACACTGCTCTTTCTTCTGCCCTCACTTGTTGCAATTTGCATACCAGATTCTATGATTATTCTGATTGGCATCGTAATCAACTTTGCACTGTTTCTAGCCACAGGATTTGTACAGTCAGCCTGGGAAATGTTTGTAGGTAGGCAGTACATTGTGTGCATGATTCATGCATGGGATATATGTTGCCACAGATCAGAACCAGTATTCATATTCTTCTCTTCTTTTCAGTTGGTGTTACACTAGGACTGGGAGCCATTACAGGCCCTCCACTTCGCAGTAGCATGTCCAAAGCAGTTGCTGTCCAAGATCAAGGTATAGTGACTTGCAATTAACTACAATAGTCTAATTTACGTTCTTTTAGCCAGCATACAAAATTTCATTACTCCATATCTTTGCAGGTGCCCTTTTCTCTATGATTGCGGCCACACAAGTGCTGGCCTCTGTGGTGGCCTCAGTGGTGTTCTTCTATGCTTATCCTGCCTCTCTCAAGGCTGGCTGGGAGGCTGGAAGTGTCTACTTCATCCTCTGCATTACCACACTTATTCCATTGCCCTTCACCTTGTGAGTGTGCATACTAACAGTATGTAAAATGCATTGTGTGCATTGGGTAGGTATACCCCATGGTTGTTACGTGTACAATATAGGAATGTACTGGTGTTGATATAAGTCTCCAATCTTCTTCCATATATGCAGAGTTTTGTTCTTCTTCCGGAACAAGCCTGGTGCTGTCTACAGGAAGCCGCCGCCACCACCACCACCACCGGCACCTCAACCAGTTGCAGTGGATGAAACAGGGGTCATCTGTGAGAAGGAGTCAGATGAGGAGTGGACTAGCTATGGGTCTGATCAAGAGAAGGCCAGACTCCTCAGTGAAGTGTCCCAGAGTCACTCTTACAAAATAGAATCCCCCGATGAGACTGATCAGTATGGACCGGTTGTCACACCAGTAGACCCCAAAGGAAGTATGAATGTATGACGAACTGTATGCTAAATAAGACTATTGTTTTGTTACCTGATGTAGAAAATGAACGGACAGTAGCTACTAGTGTCTGCAAAGAGATAATCTCAAGATGGTAGCTAGCGCATGTACAGAATGGAAAATTTTGCATTATGAGTTAGTAGTATAAGAGTTTTAAGTTAGGCTATATATTCCACCTCTGGCCCAGTCTGGCATGCAAGCTAGCTACCCTTAATTCCACCTCTGGCCCAGTCTGGCATGCAAGCTAGCTACCCCTAGCTGGACAGGGACAAGTACCCCCAGTAAGTACCATTGCATATTTTTATGAAGATTGAAATTTTATACAAAAGGTGAAAGTGATATCAAATGGAAACAAAGAAGTATAATATGAAAGACATACAAAGAGCTGGTTTATGACGATTGTGATATCAAAGCAATTGGCATATTAGACATCAAAGATTGTCAAGGAATGCAAAGGAGCACAGGAATACACCAGAACTTGGAAGACGTGTTTGCATTTTAAGCCCAGCCAGTAGGCTATTTGAGACTGCAGCTGCACCTGTCTGTAGTCAGTGGGAGCACTCTACCAGTGAGCATCACACTTCCTAAAGAGAGAATACAACAATTATTAAAATAGCTATACTACTGAGCACTCGGTTGTTAGTATAGCAGTCATGTGATTCAGGCACATCCAATTCTCAGACGTACTGGCCAAATTTATGACAAGGCTGAGTCATTCCCAGGCACACCTGGGTACAAGGCCAGGGCTACTCTCATAGGCACCTGATATATGTGAGAGCTGCTGATAATTGCATAATAACTCACCACTGACATCTCTCCTGCTAAACTGCCCAATCTCCTGAGCATGACAGTGTGTGTGTGTCTGTATCTGTGCTGTGAGTAGTCACTCTCACCATCACAGTCCTCCTACAGTGGAAGCAGATCTCACATCAGCCATCACAGCAGTCACATTGCTCAATTCTAGCCCAGTTCTTAGACCAAACAGTAGATACTGAATAGCAATGTGGACCCACCATTATACTTCTTATCACACAAAACAAACTATATATCTTCCAAAAGCAGCTAATATTATTGTATGTGTACAATGATGCTATGTCTCTCAACCAAACTGTATAGCTGTTCTGAATCACTACTACAGAACCGTGCACATGATGCACAGCATTAACAACCTGTCTAGCCCTCTGTCAACTGCCTAGTGGTGTCACCAGATGTTGTTCTTCTTACCCTATAGTCGGATGACTCATAGTGCTCATCAGGGGGCTGTGAGCTGGAGTAGTAGCCAGGAAGGTCGGAGCCGGTGATGCTGCCTTGGCTGCCCCCAAAGTAACTGCCACTGGTGGATGTCTCACAGTAGAAGGGTTCGGCGACCTCCACACCCCCTAAGTTGACTAGCTCTCCCTCTGCTCGCCTGCGCATGAGGTCTTCGTTCTCTGAGTCTACAGCTCGGTCTAGCATCACCATACTCACCTGCTGCACCTGTGTGTGTGTGTGTGTGTGTGTGTGTGTGGGAGGGGGTATATGGAATGAAAACATGCATTGTGAGATATATGTAAAATATTCCACACCTGGCTGAGATCTGTCTCCGTGTTTGTGTCATCGTGGGGGTGTGGCTCTCCTGAGTGGGGTGGTCTTGCATGATCCAGTGATCCTTCTGCCTGCTCCTCACTCCCCTCGGCAATGTCGGACAGTCGCTGGCCAGGGGCAAGCCGATTACGCCCGCTTGGGAGATACACAAATCCCGTGTCGTCCTGGCATGTACCCTGCGGGAGAGAGGATGTCCAGTGGTTGATTGGTACGAAGGTTATTGTGCAAAGAGACACGTAATTTAATTTACAAATTGTGTGCAGAAAAAGCATGCACAAATAATGCAGCTGCTGTCCACCTGGGAGTCGTCCTCTGACTGCTCAGACTCGCTGCTACCGTGGGACCTCCCCCCAGGGTAGTGGGTGTTGGTAGCGGTCGGAGGACCCTGCCTCCCCCCTTGTGTGGAGGTGGGACTTGCCACCTTCTTTAGACGAACCTCCGAGCGCAGCCATGAGAAGTAGATCTGTAATAAAGATACCACGTAACACATGTACCTGTGCCAATTCTGAGTGATACACTAATGAATATATTACTCAGGTCACAACCACAGCTATGGGTCCACCCAAGCCCCTTCACCTGAACTAGCCATGGCTGCCAAAGGAGATCACTGTGACGTACAGATCATAATGTGGTGTTTTAGCTATTTATATAAACAAATTAATAAAATGTAGTTCAAAGATGGCATTCTGTCCTGAACAGCATGCTAGTTATTAATCCCCACCCCTGCTAGTTATTAATCACACCGCTGCCTTGCTAGTTATTAATCCCCACCCCTGCCTTACTAGTTATTAATCCCCACCCCTGCCTTGCCTGAATGTTGTGCCTCTCCACTGCGAGGTAGAAGAGGTAGGAAATGATGCCCACCAAAGACACTACCAGTGAAAAGAAGGTCGGTATATTGAGGACCCCGGACCCATTCGCATAGGCCCCCGCAAGGATCAGGAATGCGACATCCTATGGAACAAAGAGCAGAGTCTGTAACGTGAGAACTTTGTTGTGCTTTCTTAAGAGGTTACGCAGGCAGACATTTTGCCTGTAGAATTTATACTGCAATGCACACCTGAACAAAGAGCTGCAGTAGTTGTCCGTAGAATTTAACTGCCTTCTTCCTGTCTATCCAGTAGCGCCGCACCTTACGTCTCCGAACCTCTCTTACTCCACACTCTAAGTGTGTGTGTGTGTGTGGCAGACATGTGTAAGGTCAAAGTTCAGTACAGGAGCGTCAGATTATCAGTTTCGGAATGAGACCAACAAGTCTATACAGGTGTACAGATCAGGTACAGAAACTGCATGGAAATGAGACTCAAGCTCACTTTTGATCCTGTAGATGATGATGCACTGGTAGACCCTGGAGGCCCCGCCCACCCCCACAGCCAGCAGCAGGAAGAGGATCCCGAAGCCCCAGATACAGGAGGCACAACAGCCAGAGCGCTCCCGGCAGAACTCCGAGTGGAAGTACCCATCCTGCAATGAGAGGCAGCACATGATCCACTATCCTGGCCTCTGTTCCAGCAACCATTTTGTACCATGTGAGATATATAAAAACGGCAGGGAGGGCCTAGGACCAGCTTCGAGCTGGCTACTATTTCAAAGGCCTTAGTTTGGCCAAGTAGACATCTTGCATCACACGAGAACACAACCTCGTTCCCAGGCTCATGGCCTGGAGACGAGGCTAATATTCCCAGTCACTCCTGTTTTCTAACCTGACTGACAGCCACCACCAGCCAGAGGTTGACGCCCACACTCAGGACCAGCCAGAACCCGGCTTCCACCTGCCGAATCACTGCATCCACAACTCGAAACTTTTGCTGGGAAGACTTCTCCAGATCCAAGTCGATGAGGCGACTGGCCAGCAGCAGCGCCAGGGGGATCACCAGCAGTGAGATCACCATGGCGATCACCAAGGAGACCCAGTAGGCGTCCATTCCTGGGACGATTTCCCCACAGAAGGCAGAGGAGAAGCTGTCGTAGGTGGTGGATAGAGAGGAACAGAATCCTGTCTGGCACTGGAGGGTCTGTCGTGTGTCAGCCTGGTAGTCCTCGAGTTGGTTCTTGACCGCTATAGCTGCACTGATCACTATGAGAAGGGACGGAGGAGAGAGTCAATACCTAACTACATGTACCCTAGCATGAGGTGTCTGATAGCTGGCCAAAGCTTAACCACAAACTGCAAAGGGACAGTTTGTTGATGGCCAGGAATGGGAAGTGAGGTTTACTAACCGGAAACCCACAAAGCCACAGCTCAAAGGTATATACAGGTGGTTGATTACTACTAGAGTAGCTGTGTCTCCCTATAATGTCGTATTAGAGAAGTAGCTGAGAATTATGCAACATAAGTGCAGGGGACTCAAGCGCACAACTCCTCTTATGTACATATTCATACTAGTAAGCCTTGCTGTGTGTTACTGGTCTCATTCCCAGTCTACACACCATACCCACCTCAGAGTTATTTCACATGTGAAAACAAGCTGGGAGTGGAGACTGGGAACAAGGATAGGCTGTTACTAAGTGTGCCTGTGTAGCTTGTTCAAAACTTTCATGTTCACTTACATTCAGTATTGGAAATGGTGAAAACTGATACATCAATATGGCCTGCCAGGTCTGTTGCCATGGTGACTAGCGGGGCCGCAGTCTGGCCAGTGAGGGCCAGGCCTGTCTCAAGAGCACTAGCATTGGAATGGATGGCTGGTAGCAGGCTCTGTGTGTGTGTGTGTGCATGCATGCATATGTAGATGTAATAGGACATACCGTATAGTACTTTTTCATGGGAGAGCTATATTCATAGCTAGATTTTGACCACAAAATTTAAATTTTTTACTATCTTCCGAATTGTTGCCTCCAAGTGTGCATACAGAACTAGGGTAGGAGAGTGAGGGACGGGGACCACGACCATGGCTGCCTCACCTCCAGCTCCGTAACAAATCCCTGCAGTGGGGGCTTCACCTCCCTCAACAGGACTGACAGGTTTTGGTGTACCTCCAGGTCAGCAGCCTCTGTTGTAGCTGCACACTGCAAACAGACAGACAGACACACGAACACAGGTGGTTTGAATAGCAATATTCAAATACTGCAAGTGCAACATGTACACCACAGGCAACCTCAAACTAGCCTTGGCTCGGGTTCTCAGGGGGAACCCAGCCACAAGACTACCTAGAGCTAGGTCCCGCTACAATGCCTCCTCTACTGATTCTTACCATGCTAGTAATGGTGTCCAGAAGAAGTTGGAGACCGACAAAGGATGGCTGGAAGAGGCTGGCAGCTGTCAAGTTGGTGTAGTCATCCCACTGCACTGGGTAGTGGGCCGTCCTGTTGAGCCATAGAAGTTGCTGGGTGGTGGTGGGCTCTAATAGGGTAAGTTGTCCACGCATCAGAGGAGGCAATCTCATGTCCTCTACGTAGGCATTCTGTGGTGAGATACGTGTAGGTGAAAGGCACCTACTTCCACAACAAACTCTAGTAGGCTAGGTATCAACTGGAAAGCATGTATACTCATTGCACACACATATACACACACACTCACAGCCTCGCTGGGATCGATTCTAATGACCTCCTCCAAGTTGTATCGCTGTTCCAATCTCATGACGTTGTAAAGCGACTGGTTCCGTCGACATCCGTCCAGAAATGACTCCACAGTGAGGGGGTAGGAGGAGTTGCCTAGCAACACCCTCCCAAGAGGGTATTCCCCCTGCCAAGTTGCTGGCTGGTCAACCACTTGTCTCACAATCACTGTAAAGTTGTTGTAGGGGCCGCAGGTCCTGCCCACGACACCATCCACACAGAGGAAGAAGCCAAAGAAGATGGCAGAGACGATGGAAACTCCTGAGAACATGAACGCCAGTCTAATGGAGGGAGAGGAGGGAGAGACTTTGACGCTGAGTGTCCCAAGATCTACATGCAGCTGTAAACCCATGTGTCTGATTCACTTGTTCAGTGCACCCACTAGTACACACACACACACACACACACACACACGCACACACACACGCACGCACACACGCGCGCACACACACACACACACACACACACACACACACACAGTTGAGGGCTGCACTCCCGCCAGCTCACTCACTTCTTGATCATGGTGCCGGCCTGGTGGGCTCCCTCCACGTACGTCATGTCCTCCCCATAGCGGTAGATGGCCAGGATGTTCAGAAGGCCCCTCACCATGGCAACCAGCAGACACAGCGACATCACAAGTATTAGGATCGAGAAGATTAATGTACAGGCTGAACGGAAGGCCTCCCAGTTTTGGAGGCGTCTGTGTGCACGTTTAGTAGTGTGTGAGTGTTGGGAAACCCGATATACTTACTGAACTGTTCCCTGGAAAGTGGATAGTGTACTTCTAATTGCTATGACAGTAGATTAGTGGAGGTTTGCAGTTATGTGGCATTCGCACCCTAGTTATTGGCGAGCAGCCACACATCGCTACAGCCTATGAGCAGTCACGAAGACATGGACTCCGTAGCTCACCTATCTCCAAGGTACTCCTCTAGCCGCTCCTGTGAGTCAGGCAGACCAAAGGAGAGGGCGGGGCCGGTGTAGTCTCGGATTACCCTCTCAGTGAAGTTGGCCAGCGTCCCTCGGGTGTTGAGTAGGTAGGAGTGGGAGGTAGTGTTGATGTGAGAGGAGAGGTTGCTCACCTGAGGGGGGGGGGGGGGAAGGACACGGGTGGTCTTAGCGCAGGTCTTTGTACCTGTGTGCAGTACTGAATTAGAAGTGCAGTCTGGAATGGAGGTTACGGCTTAGTCTGGAATGGAGGTTATGGCAAGCAGTAGCTGCAGGCTACAGCTTAGCCTGCAGTGAACTTGCCATCTGAAGCAGAGACGCATCCGTGTGCAGACTAGACAGGCAGGCCACAGCACTAGTGCTCAGTAGAAACCTCATGGTAAGGCCACACACGTCTGCACACTCACCACATCTGTGAGGAAGGTCTCCAGTGCCTCACTAGTGGTCAGATGAGGCCGTCCAAAGCCCTCATCCTCCAGTTCTGCTACAACCTCCGCCAGCCACAGTTGACCCGTTAGCATGCCTCCCACAGGACTCCGCCCACCAAGAGAGGAAAAATCAACCGCGATCGTAGGAATGTAGCGGTCTCCACCTTCCACCAGCATGACACACCCATCTTGTAGTTCGTCAATCAGTTCTGAGTCATTGAGGAACGCCACATCCATACATAGCCGCTGGAGGCTCTTCAGCGACTGCTGCAGAGAGAGGAGGACTGGGACAGAGGCGTTCAACTGCCGCTGGTGGTCGAGCAGGAAGGCGGCTTGTCGGAGGAGCTCCGGTTGAGCAAGCAGCTGAGCAGAGATCTGCAAAGAAAACAGTTGCATTCTAACATGAGCCAGGTGGTTAGCTTACTAGGGGGAAATGACACAGGGCGGCAACCGGAGCAGCTGGCTAGGGGTGACTGCTATCAGCAGGGTACTTACACTAGTGTCCAAAGAGGAGGTGGTGTCCAGGTACTCTGCCCTAATCTCATCCGCAATGGTAGACGGCACTTCTCTGTGGGCGGGGAACAAAAGGAGGCTATGTGATAGAGCTCCCTAAGGCTCCCAAGAGAGATGGAGGCTATGTGATAGAGCTCCCTAAGGCTCCCAAGAGAGATGGAGGCTATGTGATAGAGCTCCCTAAGGCTCCCAAGAGAGATGGAGGCTATGTGATAGAGCTCCCTAAGGCTCCCAAGAGAGATGGAGGCTATGTGATAGAGCTCCCTAAGGCTCCCAAGAGAGATGGAGGCTATGTGATAGAGCTCCCTAAGGCTCCCAAGAGAGATGGAGGCTATGTGATAGAGCTCCCTAAGGCTCCCAAGAGAGATGGAGGCTATGTGATAGAGCTCCCTAAGGCTCCCAAGAGAGATGGAGGCTGGGCTACACATGGCAATGAATACCTACCTGAGGTTGTCTTCGTAGGCCCGGGACACCAGGCTGTCGTACTCGCTCAGGATCGTCTGGTTCACTTGGGAGAGAGCGCTGTCTCGCAGATCCACCAGCTAAGGGAAAGGAATTACTGATAATGTACATCCCCATAACCTCGCACCAGGACATCCAGGAGCGCATAATTACACACTCTCCTTGAACCCATGCCTCTGGCCCAGATTCTATCTCGCAACTCTGGGTGGGAGGCAAGGTTAATCAACCCACCCATCTAGTCTTGGCCCCGCCCATCCAATTACAGTTAACCCCACCTTGGGCATGATGGTCCTCACGGCTTGGGTGCTTCCGGATACGCCCTCACTGACCCAGGCGTTGCCGGTGAGAAGGATGGCTACAAAGATGACCAGGACGAGAAGGGTGACCAGGAGGAAGGCGCCCAGGGTCCACGCCACCACCTGGGCATAACCAGTCAGGTTCCTGTACCAGGGAGAGCTCCAGTGATGGATATACTGATAGCCTCATACCCAGGCCTCCCCTCGCAACTTTTTTCGCAGCCATAGAAAAACCTGCATGTTTTTCCATGGCTGTGAAAAAAGCTGCGAGGGGAGGCCTGGGTATGAGGCTCGGGATCAACCCACTATGCTCTTTCTCCCGAGAGTGGGGGGAGTGAATGGTCAAATAGCGTAAGTTTACCCTCATCCATGCAGGCTAATCGACATCTCAAATATGTATCGTAACATTGCATCGTTTTTGTACTGTAAGAGTATGTGTGTGTGTGTGTGTGTGTGTGTGTGTGTGTGCAGGTGCCCACCTGTTATCCTCGTCCTCCTCCTCGTCTTCCTCGTAGCAGTACTCCCAGAATATCCACAGAGCCAGCATCACTACCGGAAGGATAATGCTGATGAACACAGCAAAACCTGGAGAAGGAGTGAAGAAATCTACAATAATGTCCAAAGATCTCTCATACTATTGGTTGGTCTAGTCACATTACTTACTAATTAGCTACCATTGGGTGGCGATAATTACAGCCATAACTGCAACACCCACTGTCTCCCCACACAATCTCCTCCTACTACTTTATCAATTACGAAGTAGTGTCTGAGATTGAAGGGTGTAGGAGTTAGCGGAGGAAACTAAATTCCATATTTGGTAGTACAGTATAGCCACCCGTATGCACCCAGGCTATGTGCACCTGATAGGATGAGCCCATTCCGTGCATAGCCCAGCCATTTGTTGATGAGAATGCCTTTGTCCAGAGCACTACCGTTGTAGCTGGGGAGGAGAGAGAGAGAGAGGGGGTGAGACCATACATTGTACCAACTGAAATCTGTGGAATGATCACATCACATTAAGAGACTTGGCACCCACAAACTTCGAAACAAGCCGAGCTACACCGTCCCGTTACCTGGGCAACTGTACCTGACCCAGCACTGGTGTGGTATTGAAATGCTATGCAGACTGGAAGCTTGGCCAACAATGATTCATAGCAAGCAATCAGAAACGAAGACACACAGAGAAAACAATTAATTAACCTTTAAATCAATTACACTAATCCTTGCAGCATAGTGAATCTGCAGGTGCAGGGTATATTTCGGGGGTGGGGGCTGTCCGAACACATGGTAAATTTTCCTCTTTTTCAGGGGCATTTTACGCACATTTGTATGTATCGCTAGAGAGCAAAAGTAGCTTGTGATACATAGCAATTGCACGCAGAATGTCCCGCAAATTTGCTGTGTGTCTAAACAACCCCCACCGTCCCCAGTTATCACATCAATAAAGATTACTAATGTCACTTACACGTCCCTAAACTCTTCACGGATAATGTGATAGGGAAGGTCGTGGGGCAAGATGCTCTCCCTTGTCGATTTTGCATCTTTTACCAGGGTATTCAACCCACCGCGGTCTTTAATTAGAACACCAAGGTAAGGGGCCGGATTTTGAGAGCTATCACATTGTTCCAAGGCCGTGGAGCGGTCCAGAAGGCAGCACTGGTGCCAGATGAAAGTCACAAAGGCCAGTCTTAGCACACGTTCACCAGTCACCATGTCCACGGTGTATCAAGAACGTTCCAGAAATTCGTCTCTCGGATAGCTCTATCGGTGGTGGTCACCTATCTTCCATCTGATCTGTATAATATTTATATGACTAATATCTATACGCCAGCAACGCCTAGCTTGTTTTTAGGTAATAAACGAACAGGATTGTAATTGTATATAAGCCGGAAGTACCGTATTAGGCGCAACCTAACCACTTCCGTAAATAATCCTTAATTACAAATTATCTCAATAGCTAGCATAAAGTCACAATTATTAATTTTGAGGCTGCTCTAGCTAGCTCAGATAGCTATTGCTCTATTCAGCGACTGTGCATTTTTCACTACTTGACCATTGTGCTTCACTGCACAGCAGGGATCATTTGAACATGATACAGTACATGTATTTATCGTGTTCAACGTGTGGGTTAGCCAATATCAAATCTCTGTTTATGAGGGAACATTTTGGTGAGCACAATTGGGACGGCAAAAAAGAATAGCAGCTGCAAACTCTGAGAATTTGAGAATAGAATAATGGGCAGCAAGGACTTAATTACAGAACAGATGGGTCTGATTTTAATGAACTGCCATTTGAAACGGTACTTGTGGTCTTGTCATGAGCTGCCAAGGGCTTGTGTTTGCTGCTGCCATTGGCAGAGGGTCCTCTGCTCCCTCCATCTCCCTCATCAACACAGTCGACCCCCGATGCTTCGTGTCCACCATTTCTACCACTCTCCAGCTCAACTGTTCTTACTTCATCTCTTCTTGTGACTATCTTTTCTTGAAAGCCGTGCTGGGCCTGAGTGTCCCCAGGACTGTTTCTGTGATCAGCTACGGCTGCAGCATCACCAGCTCTGCCCAAGGCCATGGAGCTATCTTCTCTGCTGTCCAGTGTGCACACAGGCTGCCTACTCAAAGAGCCCTGAGAGCTGGAGTAGAACTCGGTGGGTGGTATGGGCTTGAGAAAGTCCTCCCTGCAGTACGTGTGAGGTTGCGAGCAATGCCGCTTACCCTTAGCTTGAAAAGCAGTGACTCTCTTTCTTGCCGGCAAGCTGCCAGACGATCCATTCTCTGAGCTCGGTCCAGGCAGACTCCCAGCTGCCCTCTCATTAGAATCTTGCGTTTTATTCTGTGTCCCCTCGGGCATTCTTCTCTCCCATTCACTCTCGTCCTCCTTCACTTCAGCTCCGCTCTCGCTTGACGAGGAATCATCGTCCCACGGATCCTCCCCAGGATCAGACCAGGGCGGCTCCAGAGACGATGTATTGGCGGGAGAGAGGGTACTGGTGGTGGTATCGCTCCAGTGGTCGGGAAGCTCCACCCACTGGATGTGGGGGCGGTAGGAGACGACCGAATCAAGGTCTGACTCGGAGTCGGAGTGGTGAACGAGGTAGGCGGGGGAGGAGTTGTCATAATCACTTATGTCATAGGGGCTGCTGGAACTGGAGGTGTCCAGAAGGTTATCCCTGTCGGCTCTCTCGATCAGACCATCAAAGAATGCCAGGACAGACGGATCCTCCTGCAGCAGAAATCAAGGAGTGATATTTGTCTAGTCTCGTTCCCAGACTACATGGGAGTGAGCATCCTGGGAACTGGACTAAACAGCAATTAGTACAGGCAAGGTGTGCTGTATTACATGCTCAAGAGATCAAACTGTAACCCCAGGGGAAGGAGGGAGGGGCTGCCAGTGAGCAAGGCTGATTCACCAGTGCATGCAAAACCATCCCACAGTAATGGTACAAATTATGCATTTACTATGCATTATGTGACTAGTGTATACTCAAGCACAGAGGTCAGGTGACTGCTATACACACCCCCCAAAAATAATCACATGCTCACCTGAGTTGAGTCAGAAGGGTCATGAGCCTCTAGGGAAAGTCGAATGAACTCTGAACTGGAGTAGGCTTTGCGAGAAGGAGGCTCCCCAGAGCGCTGGACCTCACTCCCGGCAGAAAGGGGGAGGTGGCTCCAAAGCTAAAGCAGGAGAGATCTAATTATTCAGAGATTCTCTTGGCTGGCTAGTAGAATTCATAAAGAGCACTACAAGACCGTAGGCAAAACGTCAGTAACTTTTGAATGAGTAAAATTCTGGCTGGAATTAATGAAACTTCATTATCACAACAGCAGAAGTGACAACCCTAGGTCTCAATGTGTGGGCGTCTGGCCCAAGTGAGTCATTTTAGAAACGCATGGACCAACTGTGAGTAAAATTCTGGCTGGAATTAATGAAACTTCATTATCACAACAGCAGAAGTGACAACCCTAGGTCTCAATGTGTGGGCGTCTGGCCCAAGTGAGTCATTTTAGAAACGCATGGACCAACCAAGCCTAGGGAGCAGTAGCCAAAACTGTGTTTGTGATCCCATGGTTCATGGGAGGGTAACTGCACTCCCAAGTGTAAAGCTTCCAGGTGAGCAGAGAGATGAATGACTGGAAAAGTCTCGGACTGTCTTACCTTGACTACCTTCTCCACCCCCGAGGAGCACATGAGGCTGTGCCGGGGAGAGTAGCGGACCTGGTTCACGATGGACCGGTGGCCAGGAAGTACCAAGTGGGGGGGTAACTCCGCCCTCGGCAGAGGGTATCCGATCTGAACAGGTTCACCTGTTGATGATGTAATAGGCAGTGTATGCTTCAGATGATGTAATGCTTCAAGCCAACCTACCATCTGGGATTTTCCACAAATGGATTCTGAAGTCATCAGATCCCGACACTATGTACTGGAGATGGTGAGAAGTTGCAGCATTACTCCAATGCAAATGGGCCAGGCATTTAGTCCCATTCCCAGGTTCTTCCTGTACACAAAAATAAAAACGAGTCTTTTCTTCGTTTTTATTTCACGTGTGGGCAGAGCCGGGAACGAGGCCGTCAGGCATTGTGATTCTCCCATACCTCATCACGGGGTCCGGCAAAACAGCCGGACTTCATAGTGACCGAGTTCCGGTAGCTGCCGTCACTCGACGTGAAGGAGTAGCGGGGCTCCCTCTCCCAGATGTCAAACACGGCGGGAGGGAGGTGTTTCTGCAGGGTGAACAGCTGGGTGCCAGCTCTGTTGAAGCACACTGACATGACGTCTTCCTTATTCACCCCCCACATTGTGCTCTTGTAACGCTGGATGCTGCAATGGAAGAGGTCCTTACTTAGAAGAGTCTAGCCCATCGTTCATAGGCAGCACATACCGTTTTCTCTGTCTGCTGTCAAAGAGCGAAGCACCATAGTGTGTGTTGCCCATAGCAACCAGTCTGGGCTCTAAGGGGTTAAAGGCGACACTCTGGAAAGCATGGAGGTCTTCAGCCAGGATCATATCGTGGGTCACTAAAGGTGAAAGGTCACGACCAATGATAAAACAGCTGCATTAGGTGAACCAGGAGGACATAATGTCGGGAAGGCTTTTCTTCAATCCGCTCCTCATCATTATGAGCTCCTGGGTGAACACACTACACAGCCTTTATTTTGGCCATGCAGGAAATATTTTCTCACAGCTAGCTACCACAAAAGGCTTCTGTGATTGTCAATTAGCTTCTCACACCTGGTTGCTAATTTAATTCAGGAAGGCATAATGATGTGAAAAGTGCTCTTGTAACAGCTTCCAACACACCTGCTCTGGGGCCCACAACTGCTCCCCTACACCTTGTTCCCAGGCTCCACTGCCCAGTGTTAAATGCCTGTGCTTTTCCAAAGTACAAAAAAACAGAATGAGGCTATAGAGAAAGTGACACTGCATGTGTACTCACTTCTGGGCAGCCTGGTGTCAATGATGTGCACTGATCCCTCCTCTGAGGCCGTGAGGATGATATGGGGAGAGGAGGGGTGGGCAGCCACGCAGTACACCACGTCATTGTGGGGCAACACACCCAGGGAACGCCCACTGGGAGGGAGGGGTAACAAAAGGACTGCAGGGGTGTCTCTGGAATGTGCATGGGACTGCAATGTGGGACTAAAATTTGGCGGTGTCCTAAACTCATAAGCTAGCTAGCTACTAGGATAGTAGCCTCGTTCCCAGGCTCCTATAAGCTGCAACCCAATAAAGTGGAATAAGAACATGTGCTTTAATGTAGTATTCTTGTAAGAACATGCTTGTTTGCTTGTAATTTCTTGTGCTTCCAGCACTTGGCCACGGCCACTTGTACTTGCACACTTAACTTCTATCCCCCACTATACTACTGTTTGATAAGGGGCTGGGAGACACATCTTAATTTCTGTATCATGACATCACCCTAGGCCTGAGACTATAGCTAAAGGAGGATGGACCAACTGGCACACACATGCCCATATATGGTTAGCACTAATACACAGCTCTGTAAAGGGACAATGGTCACCTTAAGTCTATCATAATGTGGATGCAGTGACAATCTGTTTATCCCCTGGTACACAGCTATACAGCCATACAGCCATACAGTCATACAGCCATACGACTAACACTGCAGATATAGCTTTACGGTCACCTTGCAAAATCGTGCTTTATGACGTCCGAGTCATTGCCTGCAGAGTAGATGATCGTGTTGTCACAGCTGAAGGCAATGGAGAAGACATTGGATTGGTGGATGGTTGCCATGGTATTGGGCTGACACTTCCCCTCCGTCACATGGGCAACTCTCCACACCAGCACTCTTGCATCATCTCCACCTAAACGTGATGTGTGTATGTGTGCGGGTATGTGTATATGTATGTGTGTTTGTATGTGTGTGTGTGTGTGTGCAAGTGTATGTGTGAATACTAAACTGTAATCATGGGTGGTAACACAGTGAGCAACCTGTTGCCAAGAACTCCTCTCCCAAGTTAGAGAAGGTGACCGCATTGACACAGCCATGGTGGGCTCTGATGTCAGCAGTGTTGAGAGAGCGTGCACCCGCCAGTCCTTGTGCTATGTGCCTCTGACGGTACACCAGAGGACATCCTGCTGCCGTCCGGTCCAGCTCCAGGCAGCTCAGGAGGTTGGTGGGAGTATGAGCACCAGCCCCCCAGGTCATGGGTCTAGATGAGATGGCATACAGGGGAGATTATTAAAGATAAACTGACTTGCTGAAGTCTTTAGCTGCCAGCCACCAGTTTTGCTGACCTTTCTCCGGAAGAGACATCTTCTTCAGGTACTACTTGCATGTTTAATACCGGCAAGGTGAATGGCGATCTCCTGCAGCTGCATGCGTCATTGTTGTGCTCTCTAAATAACGCCGCCCCGACGGAATTAATTAGGGTTAGCTGCCGGCTACGATTAAGGGTTTTCCTCCGCATCGTGGTCCCCCCAACGTTTCGGATCTTGCAGAAAAGGAAGGCAGCGGCAGCAGCGATCAGGTTTGTACAACTCAGAATTGCTGTTTTCTGCGCGATCAGTCTGTAGATCTAATTGCACATGTTACAGCAAGATATCTCTTTAGGTTTTGAATTCCAAGAGATGTCTAAGTACACAATAATTGCCTACATCCTCTGGCTGTTTGCCGGTTGGTTTGGCGTCCACCATTTCTACCTGGGGAGGGACAGGCAAGGCCTACTATGGCTGACCAGCTTTGCAGGAATGATGGGTTTGGGCTGGATGAGGGACTTCTGGAAGATTCCGACCTACGTGAAGGATGCCAACCAGGAGCCAGCCTACATGGGTGTACTTGGAGCTGAGATGAGGTACTACAAGAAGCCAGCCATATGCCATAACCTTCACAGGATTGTCGGGCAACTTATGTTTGGCTGGTTTTATAGAGCAGTAGTTTACAATGCAATTCCAGAGGAGTATTATTCAAGCTCCTTCATTCTGACACTCTTGCTACCCCTTGGCTCAGCATTTGGAACTTACATGGTCAGCAACTGCGGGAGAATTAAGAGCTCCTTCTCGTTCTCTCTTGCTGGTGCATACTTGGGGGAGCTAATGTTTGGCGAACCACATCTCGTATACATGAGCAGCAGTGTCCCTTCATTTGCTGTAGGAGTGAGCATGCTCTTTTCGACTTACCAATGGGAGTACAGGAGGTCCTATAAGAAGCATGGCTGCTGCAAGAGGATGGCAGTCTGGGCTCTTGTCATTTTTATATTCTGCGGACTCTGCACTTCGTTTATCTACTTCAATGCAACGGTCATGACTGAAGACGGGGAGACAGTGAGAGTCCGTGAGGCTGTGAATAATTTCCTTAAGTCTCCAGCATGGTTTGAAATTAAGTCGTCCTTCTGGAAGATTTACGATGATTTCAAGGAAGACGGCTGGGAGGGGGCCAGAAGGAGAGTCATCATACTAGCAGATGTTGAGGGAGAGGACCATGCCCTGCTGGTCCTAGGACTGGAGCGTGGGGCATCGATAAAGCAGATCAAGGAGAGGTACAGGGAGCTGGCGAAGGAGTGGCACCCTGATCACCATCAAGGATCCGGAGAAGACAAAGCTCAAGCTTTGGAGAAATTCATGGAGATCCAAAAAGCGTATGAGACTCTCAACAGTCTGTATGGCAAAAGGAAGAAAGGCTAACTTTACTATACATAACTATAGGTGGAAAGAAAGACTAGTTAGCTTACATCTTATAATTTTGTTGATCACTTTGCATACTAGTTTGTACACCAGATACCGAAATTCTCCCAGTCTCATTTCTACATATTTCATTAGGCTTGACCATTTACAAGTTATCTTGTAAATTTCCACAGCACAGATCCTTCAATGTTTAGTTTATTTACTGATGGCATTAGTCACAAGATTAAGTCTTGGTTTGCTCAACCCAGATTCCAAAACTCCTTTCTGGTCCACACTGGCCCACGCCATTCTTGCAGTTGTAAAACTCTTCGCAATCTCCCCACTCTTACTTATCATAATTGTGCCACCTCTGCCTCCAACATGCTTCCACATGTACTCCAGAGATTGCTCCAGGGCATTCTGGGCTGACAGCCCCCGAAATTCTATTAAAGAAAGAGCTCTCTTTGCCAGTAACACTTTTGCAATTGATTCTCCATGTCCTGTGCACGACACTCCGCCGATCTCGTTTTCACAGTAGGCCCCAGAGCCCACCAGGGGCGAATCTCCAACCCTGCCAACTCTCTTGAGTGTGATTCCTCCAGTAGAAGTGGCAGCAGCAAAATTGCCCTGAAGGTCCACGGCTACGGCACCCACTGTCTCATGACTGTGTTCGCTGGCCACACTGGTAGGAGATGGTTGTGTGGGGTGGTTAAAACTATCTCTCACAACTGTCTTATACTTCTTGAAATCCTCCCAGGCCTGTTTGGCAGCACTGCTGACCAATTCTGTTGGGTCCACCTCAGGGATTCCGGCTTCCAGAGCAAACTGATTTGCACCTTTCCCGACCAGCATTACATGATCTGTTTCCTCCATTACCTTTCGGGCAAGGGAGACTGGGTTGGAAATGTTCTGCACGGCTGCAACTGCACCAAATTTGAGGTTCCGTCCATCCATTATGATGGAGTCCATTTCAATTTCCCCAATAGCATTCAGTACAGATCCATGACCAGCATCAAACGCTGGATCATCCTCCAAACACCTCACAGCCACTTCAACTACAAAAATAATGAGGAAGAGAAAACGCTAGAGAGATGCGTATGCCGTTATAGATTTGTAATGGCAATAGCTATAGCTACTGTAGGGAGAGTAAAATACTTAATTTTACCAGCATCCAAGGCAGATTTTCCAGCAAGAAGTACTCCATGTGCTTTCACTGCTGCCTGCTCACATCCCTCTGTGCTGGCTCCTGCAAGGCTGTCAGGGATTGCCCAGGCACCACCATGAACTATCACTGCAGCCATATTTGTTGCAGTCTAGCCACACCCATAATTATTATGTGAGTGGGCGTAGGTGCACACCGCGAGGGTGATGCAGAAAGCAGGTTGACCGAAAAGTACACTGATCATTGTCAGGGTGAAGTTTTTGGAGTGCTGGGGGGATATGGAAATACTGCATAGTCAAAAGAGTATGATTTCTACTTGAAGGTGAATTATACTATTATACACAAGATATAATTTTAAATTATCACCATCAATTTCAGCAAACAGGTAGTCTATTATTAATGTACTGTGGCTGCATTTCCATTTCTAGGGGCCCTAGCTACTTGAAAAATAAATTAAAATTGTGACTCGGTCTCAGGTGTGTCTCAGACTCTGCTATTGTAATATTAAACACTACTGCTTACGGTTAGCTAATACTAACTTACTGTGATCTGGCAGGGTCAGTGTACTTTTCGGCCAATCTAGATCTGCTTTCAGCTTTCATTGATGGATACCCCTGATGTAGAACAAGCTCTAGGGAAATGTTTTCAAGAAACCTGTATCCCAAAGGGTGTTCTACCTATGCAAAAGTGGAAATACTTTATTCCAAAGGGCAAAGTCATCAGGGTCGACTGAGCTCTGGAAAAAATATAAAGGCATGCGTAATTAAGTGACATCAATATTGAGAAATTCATATTGATCAGGTTCTCTTTCTACCAACCACAAATTGGCTCACAAACATATCATCGAAATGCCGACGTTTCAACTGCTGGGCTGCAGTCTTCATCAGGCCAGATCATCAACAGAGAGTACAGGCAGAACTCAGAGCATTAAATAGCCTAATCTAGAGTCTATAAGGGAAGCCTTCGGCCTAGAAATGAAAATGCAGCAACAGTACATTTATAATAGACTACCTGCTTGCTGAATTTGATGGTGAGAATTAAATTTATAGATAGAATTATAATGGAATATCATACACCTTCAAGTACAAATTACACTCATTTGACTATGCAGTATTTCCATCTCCCCCCAGTACTACAAACATTTCACCCTGACAATTGGTCAGTGTATACTTTTCGGTCAGTCTGCTTTCAGCTTTCATTGATGACTGAATAGTGAAGTTTAGATGCTGGTTTCAGCTTTCAGGTTAGAGTCCTCACATGAAATCCTCATTCAGGTTTGAGTTAGAGCCCTCACCTGAAATTTGAAATTCCCTCACCTGAAACCTGAAATCTGAACAGAATTTCAGGTTTCAGGTGAGGGCTCTAACTCGAAAGCTGAACCTTAACATTTAAATTTCACCTTTCAGTCATCAATGAAACCTGCAAGCAAATTGGGCGAAAAGTACACTGACCAACGAGGCTACTCTGCTTATGCATGCACACTATCGGGTTGACAGGTTAGTGCTGTACGGTTATTTTATGATTAAAGTTTTGTAGCTATACTATTACAGTTCTTGCACTCTACAGGATATTTATGACTAGTTGTTGTAATTGTTTGAATGTCTGTCCATCATAATTCACTAATACACCAGTTGTCTTAGTCACTAGCTAGTAGTCATAAGACGAGTCTTGGTTCACGCAGCCCTGATTCCAGAATTCCTTTCTGGTCCACACTGGCCCATGACATCATTGGTGTCGTAAAACTCTTCGCAATATCCCCACTCTTACTTATCATAATCATGCCACCTTTGCCTCCGACATGTCTCCACATGTACTCCAGAGATTGCTCCAGGGCATTCTGGGCCGACAGCCCCCGAAATTCTATCAAAGAAAGAGCTCTCTTTGCCAGTAGAACTTTCGCAATTGGTTCTCCATGTCCTGTGCACGACACTCCACCGATCTCGTTTTCACAGTAGGCCCCAGAGCCCACCAGGGGCGAATCTCCAACCCTGCCAACTCTCTTGAGTGTGATTCCTCCAGTAGAAGTGGCAGCAGCAAAATTGCCCTGAAGGTCCACGGCTACGGCACCCACTGTCTCATGACTGTGTTCGCTGGCCACACTGGTAGGAGTTGGTTGTGTGGGGTGGTTAAAACTGTCTCTCACAACTGTCTTATACTTCTTGAAATCCTCCCAGGCCTGTTTGGCAGCACTGCTGACCAATTCTGTTGGGTCCACCTCAGGGATTCCGGCTTCCAGAGCAAACTGATTTGCACCTTTCCCGACCAGCATTACATGATCTGTTTCCTCCATTACCTTTCGGGCAAGGGAGACTGGGTTGGAAATATTCTGCACAGCTGCAACTGCACCAAATTTGAGGTTCCGTCCATCCATTATGATGGAATCCATTTCAATTTCCCCAATAGCATTCAGTACAGATCCATGACCAGCATTAAATGTTGGGTCATCCTCCAAACATCTCACAGCCACTTCAACTGCAGAGGGGAAAAACTAGAATTTAAGAGTCATGCTACAGACGCAGATGTGTTCTTTTTACCAGCATCCAAGGCAGATTTTCCAGCAAGGAGTACTTCATGTGCTTTCACTGCTGCCTGCTTACATCCCTCCATGCAGGCTCCTGCAAGGCTGTCAGGAATTAATCTGGCACCACCATGAACGATTACTGCAGCCATTATACGGACTTTGTCCTGTAACCACACCCACACATGTCACGCCCACTACCAAAACGGGTGCACGTGTTGGTATGTTCCTGCCTCTAATGCCGAGACTAAGAGCGTGGAACGCCAGGATTTTCACCACTGCTTGCAAACGTACTGTGAGAGCTTCCAGTCGCTGTGTTTTCCCTGTTTCTGCGATGTCTGTGGACGATTCCCTAGAGCAAGAGCGAAAGCCCCAGGGGCGGGGGTGGATGCCCTCGCTCTTGCGGTTCTTCTCGCAGCCCTCAGAGAGGGGAAAGAGAGGTAGCTATGGGCACAGGTAGCCACCAATCCGTTCCGAAGCCATTTAATTTGTGGCTTCGGAATAGATCTATTCTGGATCTGCACCTAGTCACTGCAACTGTGCAATTTAGTAGTAGTTAGTTTAGTTAGTATTAGTATTAATATCTGAAAATGGAGCAAGAGAAGGAATGTTTATATTTTTGGGGGGCTGTGGCAATCATGCAATAGCATAATTTAATATAAGTGTGTGTTGTATTTTGTGGCCTGGTACCTTACTGTACTCAAGAGTACACATGGGAAACTATGTCTCTTCCAGATATTATCTGACATCCATAACTTCATGGCTGTCTTTTCCCCATTGTTATTCCAGATCGAGAGTACTATGAGAAGCTCCCGACTGATGCTAAACGAGCACTATATACCTGTGGAACAGATTTCATCACCCTGGATGACATCCCCACATGGGAGAAGTTTGCGGTGGAATGTGAGTGTCCGTTAAACCTTACCCAACCTCACGACCAGTGGTGTAGCCAAACTAGATTGTTTGCCCGGGCACAAGCTGCGAAACAATAGTATGCATATTGTGGCTTTCGGGAAAGTTATTAGCAGGCACTCTCATTGCTGTTTGAGCTCTCAATAACAACTACAGGTTACCACGTGAGCTGTCCCAAGAGCACTGCAGCTTCTTCAGTGGCATTTAAATACTGCTATGACAGGCAATATAGGACTTGCACAGTTTCAAACTGGCCACGTTTCTCGAGCCACAGAGCTCAATTGCCCAGGCCTGTCCCCGGGCAGGCCCAGGTGTGGCTACACCACTGCTCACAAGTAACTTGTTCGTATAACAGCTCATCAAAAAATTGCCGCTCTGCTCTCTAGATCCCTGTCCAAGGGGAGCATCTCCCCTCTTTCCTGCTTCCGTCCCCCTCTCCCAGAAGGTGTCCCTCTGGCGGGGAGATATTACCCGACTCGAGATGGACGCCATCGTGAATGCCGCAAATTCTAGCCTTCTGGGAGGGGGTGGGGTCGATGGAGCCATCCACCGGGCGGCGGGCAATTCTCTTCGAGACGAGTGTGCCACCCTCAGCGGGTGTAATACTGGGGACGCCAAGATCACCTCAGGCTAGTCCAACTAGCGCTCCAGATTTGTACCTGGAAGCCTCATTGGTGAAACTCCCTTTAGGCAAACATCAATGGGACTTCATATATAGCAGGACATCTGCATTCAGGGGTGTCCTATTCATAGGCCATTAGTCAAACCCATAACTTTATGACTTGCCTCTGTTTTGTACTGTAGGTCACAGACTCCCAGCAAAATGTAAGTTTCTGCACTGTACTTATGTGCACACACGTAACACTATTTGTATAACATAGTCAGCAATGTCAGCTGCTCACAGCGTAATTTTAGGGATGTTGGAATTTCCCCATTCCCTCTGTACAGATATCTTACACACTGTGGGCCCCATGGACTGCAGTGAGCAGAGATTGAGGAGTTGCTACAGCAGGTGTCTGGAGCTGGTGCTGGAGAACGACATCAGATCTGTGGTGGGTCATCTTGCTCGCAGCAACCTCTGCCTCTCCCATCTCTTGTGCTGTGAAAATTTTAGTCTTTTTCACTCATTTACAGGCTTTTTGTTGCATAGCAACCGGCATTTATGGTTAGTAGAGATGCATTACTGCTATATTAGAATAAAAAGTACTGTTGCATTTGACTTTCGCAGGCTATCCAAATAAGGCAGCAGCCCACATTGCCCTGGAAACTGTACGGAGGTGGCTGGAGACTGGTGATAATGCTGATCAGGTACGACAAATGATCGTGTACCTGTGGGTAGTTGATGCATGAATGTGAAAAGTTAAGAGCTAGTTAAAGTCAGCGAGAGACGTACTGAATTAAGCAGTCCTCCTTTTGAATGTGTGGTGGTATAACTTCTCTTCAATCTTACCAGGTGGACCGGATCATATTCTGTGTGTTCCTGAAGGTGGACTACAAGCTCTACAGAGAACTCCTCCACTGCTACTTCCCAATCGAGGCTGATGGTGGGGGTGCGGACAAAGGACAGACCCCACCCCCTGAGGAGACAGCGGACAGAGAGAGAAGAGAGTTGGGGGAGGAAGAGGGAAGTAGCCCTGTTATGCCAGGTCTTGATCGCAGTGTTACTGAGCCAGGTATGTGGTGTTGCTATCGAGAAGTTACTTGAGGCATTAAAGATATTACTTTGGTTCCCTCTACAGCCAAACCCACTGCCTCAAGCTTGACCCCATCTAGCCAGCTACAACAACAGCATTCTAACCCCTCTGTCCAACAAGGCCAGCATGAAGAGCCACAGCCCTCTAGCCCCACTCGCCATGTAAACCAGCAAGAAGAACAAAACCAAGAAACAGAGGAAGTGAAGGGCACAGAAAAGGAAAAACAGCTGGTGCAGGAACAGGCAGAAGGACAGCAAGAAGTGGTGGAAGGGAAAGGGAGACAGGAATAGTGACGCTTTTGTCACGCTTTTATAGCTTTTGTCTGTGTGTGTGCACCTCATTTCAACCTGTCTCTCTACCCCCTTGCAGTATTGTTACTTTCAGTTTCTGCATTGATCAGTAGGCTTCACCCCTCCCCCCTCCCTCCCAATTAAGGTGGTCGCGATATAAAGATTTTTTAGCGCGCAGTGTGCGCTTATTTGAGTTAATTACGTTATGTTTTTTTTCTGGCGGGCAAGCCTTCGCGCTGCCATTGGTCAGATTGAATGCATTGCGCGGGAAACGCCCATGGATAAAAGCACTGTGCTAGCTGCAATTTTCAGTTTTCTAGAGTACGTGCAGGGATGCTCTTCGTATGGTGGCTGTGTGGAATGTACGTTTATGCTACTACTGGTTTCTCTTGTGCTTGCATACGTACTGTAGCCCTGTACTGGTGCTCAGTTTGTGTCTGTGCATTGTAGTAAGCATTTGTCTCAGCTGCCGTTTTTCAGCCTGTGCCGTTTAAAAATGTCTCAGTATGACTTTACTTCTGTTGTCTCCCTCCAGTCACTGCAAGACTGCAAGAGTTCCCACAGCCACCACCCTGCACCAGCAGCCAACTACAGCTCACCCAGCAACCAACTACAACTCACCCAACCGCCTCCGCTCCAATACAGCAAGTTACTGGGGGGTATATATACTATTCTAAGCTAAATTAACTACATAATTTGCATGGGGTATAATGTGCATGGGGAATGGGGTAATGTAATTTGCATGGGGTGTGCGGTAATGTAATTTGCATGGGGAATGGGGTAATGTAATTTGCATGGGGAATGGGGTAATGTAGGTGTGGGGTAATGTAATTTGCATGCTAATAACATAAGATAATATACATAAATACATACATAGAATCTGATACATAGTAAATACATACTTACTACATAAATACATACCTACTACGTAAATACATACATAGATACATACATACCTACATACATAAAGATATTTCAAGTCAACAGTGCATGTGCGGAACGCGGTAATATACATACATACATACATACATACATACATAAATACATACATAGATACATACATACCTACATACATAAATACTTATATGATATTTCAAGTCAACAGTGCATGTGCGGAACGCGGTAATATACATACATATAAATACATACATACATACATAAATACATAGATACATAGATACATACCTAAATACATACCTACTACATAAATACATACATATATAGATACATATATCATAAATACATCATAGATACATACTATAAATACATACATACATAAATATGTACATGTATACTTGTCTGTGATAGCCTTGGTGAGTGGTTACAATCTTTATTGTGTGTACATACCTACCATTGCAATGCCATGGCTAATGTATGTGGATTCAGTTTGGATGTTTCTAAACATTCAATCTGAAATTAATGATGGAGGTACAAAGAGTAACCACCATTATTTCAGATAGCTATAATGTAGTTTAATTATTTGATAAATCACAACGCGGGATGCTTAAAATGGTGAGCCAGCTGCATGAACTTTAGTGCTATAGTGCATGCAATTAAAGCCTCTGCATTATTCTGTGTATTATTTAACTGTTGTTTGTGTGTTGTTTGTGTGTTTGTGTGTTTGTGTGAGCCTTCATATCAGCATTAACATCACAGTACTCAGCATACAAAAGCCTTCATATCAGCATTAACATCACAGTACTCAGCATACAAAAGCCTTCATATCAGCATTAACATCACAGTACTCAGCATACAAAAGCCTTCATCTCTAGTGCTGCCGACATAGCCTCTGCTAGGAGACTGCTCAAGACATCAGCTAGAACCTCTAGGTGCACCGCCTTATATTGAGGTGGTCTAAAGTAGGTATAACATTGTGTAAATGTATGCATTTTTGTTCTTGAGTCTCTTCTAGGTCTTGTGACGCCCTCTAGCTACTATCTTCTGCTTATCCCAGACAGGCTTACTGTTTTCTTCTCATTCAGACATAGCTACCTGCAGATGAAACCGTTGGTTACCTGCTTAAGCTTGGTACACAGCCTGCTGTTGCAATACATTTCTAGCTTGGTGTTGCTAATTGCTCAAGCTTGGTATTGAGACTGGTGTAGCAATATACTTTTTAAACTCGGTAGCTACTGAGGCTGGTGTTGCGACAGTTTCAAGCTGGGTATTGAGGCTGGTGCAATATAGGTGCTAAGCTAGGTAACTACTGAGGCTGCTGTTGCTACAATTTCAAACTTGGTATTTATTGAGGCTGGTGTAGCAATATACTTTTTAAACTTGGTAGCTACTGAGGCTGGTGTTGCGACAGTTTCAAGCTGGGTATTGAGGCTGGTGGTGTAGCAATAGCTATAGGTTTTAAGCTTTGGTAACTTACTGAGGCTGCTGTTGCGACAGTTTCAAGCTTGGTATTTATTGAGGCTGGTGTAGCAATAGCTATAGGTTTTAAGTTTGGTAGTTACTGAGGCTGCTGTTGCGACAGTTTCAAGCTTGGTATTGAGGCTGGTGTAGCAATGTACTTTTTAAGCTTAGTAGCTACTGAGGCTGCTGTTGCGACAGTTTCAAGCTGGGTATTGAGGCTGGTGTAGCAATGTACTTTTTAAGCTTAGCTACTGAGGCTGCTGTTGCGAGAGTTTCAAGCTTGGTAGCTACTGAGGCTGGTGTAGCAATATACGTTTTTAAGCTTGGTAGCTAGCTACTGAGGCTGGTGATTTAATGAGAGTTTTACATGTATGCACATGTTCTTCACAGTTGCAAGCTTGGTATTGAGCATGCATGGTGTTGCGATGCTTGGTGCAGGTCACAGTCTTGCGATATGCTTCAAGCTTTGGTGTTGGGGCATATATTTCAAGCTTGGTGCGGCCTATAGCTAATGTTGTGACATCTTTCTGGCCCGGTATTGAGTCTGACTTCTGTAATGCAAGCACCACATCAGTACTGGCATATTTATACATCCGATACATGCTTTTGTGCAGGTTCTCTGTCTATGTACATTATATTGTTTGTGTGTGTGTTATTTGTATATGTACTCTTCTTCTTCCTCTTCGCAGCACTTGTGTGTAGTACATACATGTTTATGTATGCCTGTGTTGTACATGTGTGCTTGCATCTTTTCTCTAAATCTCAGTGGAACACATCTTCTGCACGCTACTTGAGATGCAGCGGTTCTATTGCGATATGTTTCAAGCTTGGTATTGTGCTTGGTGTTGCGACGTGTTCTAACTTCTAAGTTTGGTATTGAGTCTTTTGCGATAAATTTCGAGCTTGGCATTCAGCCTGGTGTCGTGAAATCTTTGGTAGTCAGGATGTTGCGATACGTTTCAAGCTTTGTATTTAGTTTGGTGTTGCAACATGTTTGCAAGCTTGGTACTGAAGCTGCTATGACATGTTGTATTGATCCTGCTGGATTACATTTCAGCTTGGTTGCTAGCTACTGTCTGTGATATGCTTGGTATAGCTGGTACATCTTCACATGATGGGTGTGTTGAGCTTCACATGTGTGTCCACATGTACATTGACGTACTTTGAATTTCTGCTACACGTGAGATGGTATATGGTCATAGCTATAGTATATAGCTAATTGTGCACAAGTATGGTGCGGTACATTATAGTGGTAACATGCAAAGAACGAAAACCTCAAAATCGATTATATAAAAGAGACTTTTTCGCAAAAATAAGAAGGTATGGCTGCAAGGCAAACTAGCAGTCTGTGCTCCAAGACAGTGTATTATAAAGGTCAAAGGGAATGCAGCGGTTCTGGCAATAGGGAAAGTGCCCCAACATTCGCATGTGTTGGGTTCTATTGCCAACTGGTTCATTACGTTCCGAAAAGGCGTGTTTTCTTTTACCCAAATAAGAGAGCGGTAACGGCTGCATACCCCGAGTCTGGAGCAGAGACAAACTGTAGTGGTCTGTGCTCCAAACAAGTGTACATAGCAATCATTTTTGGTACGGTAATACTTATGGTATGACACTACAGTATTGATATGGTGATACGTTGTGACTAATAAGAAAGTTTCAGGTTATTAATTGGTGATACCTCTTATGTTGACATACTGTGGTAGAGGTGTGTATGTTGCGGTTCATTCTCGTTTGCAAATCTTGTAAAAAATTGGGCAGTTTTTTTTTTTTACAAGAGGGAGGGAACAGCTGCATACCCTGAGTCTGGAGCAGAGACAAAATATAGCGATCTGTGCTTCAAGCAAGTGTATTAATTACAAGGGAATGCAGCTGTTCTGGCAATAGAGAAAAGCGCCCCAACGTTTCAATGTCCAGTGTTGTGTGTGGTAGCCTCATACCCAGGCTTCCCACGCCCAGATTTTATCTTGCAGCCGTGGAAAAAAATCCGATTTTTCTCCACAGCTGCGAGATAAAATCTGGGCGTGGGAAGCCTGGGTACGAGGCTAGTGTGTGGCAGGCTGCTGCAGATTACACCCTGGTGTATTGTTGGTATGGTATTAATTTTGGTACACATGACAGTGTATTGGTATGTTGGTACATTGTGTAATTAATACACAACCAAAGAGTTTTAGATATTCTGGTTCACTCGTTTGTAAAATATCGTACAAAAAGCGGCCAGTTTTTCGAAAATTCGAAAACATAAAAAAACGAGGTGGTTCACTCGTTTGTAAATATCGTACAGAAAGCGGCCAGTTTTGTTTTTCTTTCGAAAATTCGAATACGAAAAAAAAAAAAAGAGTGAGGGAACAGCTGCATACTCTGAGTCTGGAGCAGAGACAAACTGTAGTGGCCTGTGCTCCAAGACATTGTGTTAAGTATTACAAGGGAATGCAGCTGTTCTGGCAATAGGGAAAAGCGTCCTAACATTCGCATGTGTTGGGTTCTATTGCCGTGGGTGGTGGGCTGCCTCAGCAGTACCTCCGCGTGGTGCAGCCTGGGTTACAACTCGGTGTCCATTGGGAGACCTTGTTGTAAGCAAAAACTGCTGCAAAATAATTACCCCACCCAAAAAAATATTCTTAAATCTTGCATGTGGCATTTATAGTGGGTAACATAATACCCACTTGTGTAACATCAGTGTTTTGAACCTGACAGGGAGCAGTGTTGGCTACATGAAGCTCAGAAATGTTTACAAAACGGTGCAAATACTGAACCTGGGAATGAGGCTAGGGTCAGCAGGGTCTAATGTGGCGGCTATCTTGACCAATGTAGGGGCATAGAGCCTCTGGTAGCAGTATACTGCCATCCTGTACAACAGAGGAAGGCACTAATTGGAATAACACCACACTTTGAACCACTATTACAATCACCTCTTGCTGGTAGTTCTCAAGTAAAGCCACGATCATCCTCGGAATAGCACAGGCAGTCCCATTAACCTGAGTAGGTACAAAGGTATCTCAATGTGAAGAGACACGGTGTACTAAGATATAAAAAGGCATCCTAACAGTGTGGGCGTATTTCCTCTTAGGGTCACTGCTGGTCCTCCTAGCAGGATTTGGGTAGGTGATCTTCAGTCGACGGCTCTGGAAGTCTGTGCAGTTGGAAGCGCTGGTCACCTAGTAAGGGAGAAGTGGAAGCAAATTGGAGTAGGGATAGTGGCGATTTAAGGTGCCAATTTCATTGATACTCCATACGGAACAACATACCTCTCCATACTCCCCTCTCCCTGGCATCCAAGCCTCTATGTCGAACTTTCTGTAGGCTGGAGTGCCCAGTTCCTCTGTGGGCATATCGAGCACCCTGGGGGGACACAGGAGAGGGAAACAGCAGCCTCTGAAGGACCGTTCCATCATAAATACTCTTCTCTCGTCACCACACCTATAATGCAGCCCCAAACCACTGATGATCTCCTTCTGTAGCTCCACAATCTCCTCTAGCATCTGGTCGCTCTCTACCCCCTCCTCATTTGCCACCAGCCCAAACAGCTCCACTTTACTGAACTGGTGCACCCGGTAGAGCCCTCTCGTTGCGTGGCCTTTCGCACCTGCCTCTGCCCTAAAGCAGCGGCCAAAGGCAACAAGTCTATGGGTGGGTAGCAGGATGAGAGAGGGAGAGAGAACATGAAATACTAACGATCTTAAAGCCTGGAACTAGCCTCATTCCAAGGCTCCCCTCCCATGTATGAAAAGGGCTGTAGGGCTTTCCCAATCCTGAGAATGAGGCTAGCCTGAACCACTCTCCTGATATACCTTTTTGGGAGTTGATTGCGAGAGAGCAGCTTATCCATGAACATTCCTGCATGACAGGGGCAATAACACATCATGTGAGGTGACTGCTCAAGTCTCCTTGGCAACCCACCCACCAGCCAGAGGAATCTCGGCAGTCCCAGAGAGGCAGTGTTGAGGGTGGTGCCCGTGATGGGCACTCACCGTGTACACCTGTGCTGCTGGGCCCCGGGGGTGGAACCCACAGCCCTCCTGGAGCCGGAAAGAGAGTGGGAACCCTAATGAATAATCGAGCACCAGCTCACTTCAAAAAGAGGCTAACCTACCATTACTTCAGTCTTTACAATGTCTGGTGTTATAACCGGACAATAGCCCTGGGAAGAAGGCAATGTACAATGGCCATTAGTGAGCTGGCATTAAGCGGAGAAAATACAAGAGAATGCGTGTAAACAAGCATGTTCTTAAACTTTCATGCAGGAAAACTAGCAGTGCTCACATTTACCCCATTACGTTTATTCAAATAGCCTCCATGACATGATATACGCGGGATTGGAGTTCCTAATTTTCCTTATACAATTGTATACGAGTACCTTCGCTATAGCCTTCTGCATTGCATACTGTATGAGTGCTAACTCCAGAATGGCTGCCTCCCTCGTCAGGTAGTAGAAGCTATTACCTGTGACTTGGGCAGCTGACCTAAAGACAGAGGGTGGTGTGTTTAGTGTGTAGCCTCATTCCCAGACTTCGGTTCCCAGCTATAGCCTCATTCCCAGGCTTCGGTTCCCAGCTATATAGCTGGGGAGTGGAGCTCAACTACGTGTGTGTGTGTGGGTGTGTTAGGAGAGAAGGTGGGAGCTTACCTGAAATCCAAAATGCCCAGCTGTTCTCCAATCTCCACGTGTTCTTTTACCGGGAATGTAAACTCTACAGTAGAAGTTTTTAATGAGCACATAGCTTGTCACCTTATATCACACAGTCTCTTACCTGGCTTGCTTCCATGGACATACACAACCCTTGCATTCTCATAGCCGCCAGTCACCTATTAACACTGTTAAGGTTATACAGAAGCAGGAGAAAGACTGTCCCATATCTGCCATTGAGATGGCGTACTTACAACGTCCGGGTGTGTGTCATTAGGCACCAAGGAGAGCTCAGCGATCAACTCGGCCTCTTTTACAAGTTTCTGAGTCTGAGGACGCAAAAGACACAAAGACATGACCTCATGCCTGGGTGTAGCTACTCTTGCTTTACCTCAGTGGCTATGAAATGAAATGAGATTAGCATTGGTTCTGAATGAAGTACTGCCTGCGACAGCCATAGCCTACCTCTAGTTCCTTAATGGTATGCCTTAGCTCTGCTCCCTTGTGCATCAGCTCGTCCTTTTCTTCCTTTGTCTAAAATAAAAGAGAACTAACTTGAGTCACATGGATCGTACAGGCTCTTACTTCTCTATGGGCTCCTGCAGGAGTGCATGAGCACCAGTGTGATAGTCTCGTGCCCAGACCCCGCGGGGGAGGGTCTGGGTACGAGACTACCAGTGTGATGGGTTCCTGCACTCCACAGTTTCTCTTTTGCAAGAGTAGTTTCAAACTGGCTAGTACATTCATGCATCACACTTACTTTCACAGGTGTGAACTCTTTTGAAGCAATGTTTCGCTGATGTCGCAGTTCATTTGTCTGCTGGATTAACTGACGGTTCTCCTTGTGGAGGCGAACCTAATTAATGTGTGGGCGGGGTGGAAACTTTAATATTGAGTACTCCCAGAATTCTTTTAGCAATAAATTATATGTTTTACAGTAGCTCACAAGTTTGTCCACATCTGCAGTGGCTCCTCTCCTTGCAACATTATGTCTCAGCTTCTCGACGTCGCTTCTCAGGAATTGCAGCCCTGCTTGTAGAATTTGCTTTTGCAAGTGCTCCCTGGTGTTTCGACCCGGATCGTGTTCATCTACGGCCGCTCCAGCCGCAGTGACGGTGCAGAATGCTCTCAGATAACGCAGACATGGCAGTGCGACAGAGCAGCGAAGAACCATGCCGGCAGCCGTTCTAAATATACGCAATATTCGCAAAAGAAAGAGAAAAATTGAAAAGAGGGGCCAGCCTGCTAGCTGGAGAAGTTGAGCACAGTGAGCTAAAGTTATTTAAGTGCCAAATACGAAATGCTGATGACATCATGCTATTTTATCCTCAGGTACTGTATTTATAATCTTAAGGTACCAGGTGGATCCCAGCAGACTGCTTCCCTCACTACTATGCCTATGGTCCTCCACTGCCCACGTTACTCCATCTTGTGACTGGGATGGTGAGAGATTGTCATGCAGTGTTTCTCCTGGCCTGGGTGCTAGCCCACCTGGTCACCTGTTGCCAGGGTTACGTTGTGGACAAGCAGGTGTGGGATGAGGTGAAGGCCGGGGAAGCAAGGTGGGGCTCACTTTCAAATATGGATTGTGGCCTTCTGTTGCCCAGTAGGCTTTGGCCAGGCTTAGCTGTCTGTTCTGCAAGAGATTTTTGCAAATTAATGACATTTGGCATCTTATGGAATCAAAGTAGTGTGGAGAAACTCTTTTGACTCCTTAATTATTTTGGAGGGGCGGATATAGGCCTTAAACTTCTG
Organism: Phakellia ventilabrum; assembly: GCA_963921505.1. NCBI lineage: Eukaryota > Metazoa > Porifera > Demospongiae > Axinellida > Axinellidae > Phakellia > Phakellia ventilabrum. Next base: position 6,688,720 of record OY997391.1, read on the forward strand.
CTAGGAATACCGCAGGTATTTAATATCGATGGCATACCGTAACATTTGGTCTTCTCCCAGGTATTACTCAATCGATGCCCCAGGGATGATGATAGTGGCCCTGCTGTCACTGGAAGGTGATGCAGACATATACGGCTCCACCTCCGACAAACAGCCTTCATATGATAGTTATGAGTACATGGCCACCTCATGTGGGCTTGATATCCTAGTGCTCCCACCTGACCGTGCCGGCAGGAGGGTCTACATTGGTGTGTACGGCCATGTCCGACATGAGAACACCACCTATCAGCTGTACATCATCCTCCCAAGTGATGAGGACATCAGGCGCTACCAGGTGACGTTAACTCAAGTAGCAGTGACGTACCACAGTCATAGCAAGTATTACGTCAGTTACATGTATTTGAGCCTCATCCCCAGGCCAGACCCCCAGCAAAATAGTGACTCTTTTGGGGGGGTGTGGAATGGGTACGAGGCTAGTATCCAACTTAAGTGAAGCCTGGCCTCATGCCCAGCCGTCCGAGCTTTGCAGGAAGAAAATGCAAGCAATAAAAGCTGGGATGGCTACTATGCTGAGTAACCACTATCCATTGTGCAACTGGTAATAATTTGATAGTGTGTGTGAAGAAGCCCTCCTGGTGATACTCTGATGCACTCTACAGGTGTGGGACTGGGACCCAGAAAGCCAGAAGCAGCGGCTACTGATTGACCTTGACTCTCTCCTGGTGGCCAATGATCCCATCCTAAACACGTTGCTGGAAGAGCTGACGAAGGACAAGAGTGTAGTGGAGGGTGGAGGGGTGCAGCATGCAGTCAAGACAGCCGTAGAGTGGGGACTGTTTCTGTTCCTCAAGATGCTAGAGTTTGTAGTGGAGGTGTTAGTATGATGCCAGCTCGGGGTAAGTTTTAACTCTTCTGTGCTTATAGTCAGCTCTTTTTGTTTTAACTCTTCTGTGCTCATAGTCAGCTCTTTTTGTTTTATTTTGTCGGTAAATTCTATTGCACAAAACATTACTGTGAGATAAACTCGACATACCCTGTACACCAGCTTGTTCCCAGGCTCCCACCCCCCAGTACGAAAACCCGGATAATAGATTATCTATGCATGTAAGCAACAAAACTGGGGTCATGGCCGGGGGACAAGGGTATCAGATGTCTAGTGCAGGGGGAATGAAAATTCAGGGCGACTGGGATTAGGGACCATGCAGTATGCACATTACTCCACCTATTCCAAGTGGTAGCTTTATTAAAAAAATCTGTTAAGTGTCGTGAATGTGCTGCCTGGTAATGAAAACTGGCTCTGTGTGAGTGTGTGGGCCCTGAATGTGCATACACCTGCTATGCAAGCAGCTCGTCCAGCATGCTATCGAGTTCTGCTGTTTCTGGTTTCGCAGAAGGCGTGTTACTTCGCTCTCCTGCTACAGTACCGCTCTGGCTTGCTTGAGCTGCTGGAGACTGCCGTGCTGGGACGACTGCCAGCAACTGATCCAGAATATCATCACCTTCACTAGGCTTGGCAACAGCACTGCTCACTGAGTCTTGCTCCTGTTCCGGGCTGCCTCCGCTTCTCAAGAAGCTTGTGTTCACTGGAGTCACTTTTGCTTCCGCTCCTTTATCACAGGTGGCTCTTTTTACCCTCAGAGTCACCTGTTTGGGCACGCTACTCCTGGGAGGTGTAAAGTGGAAATCTAGCAGTGAAGCATCCTCGGCTTTTGGCTGTTTGGCTCTCAACAAACGGCAAGAGTTTAGTTCCACCACAGATGATTCAACACCAGTCGAGCTTGATTCACCATGGGGAGGTTCTTGAGAGTCTGTTTTGGTTTCCGAGCCATCTTCACCAAGTTCAAGCAGCTGCAGACTGATGTCTAGCCTCTGGTGGAGAGGCAGAGAGGAGAGCGACTCTGCCAGTGCAGCACAGTCCAGGGAGAGAAAGGAACGCTGGAGAGAGATCATCAGATGCAATCATAGCTCACATCTATGAGATGGAGATTATACCTTTTCATGAGTACTTGTATCTCTGGTTCCTACATCATCAGTGGATGTGGCTAAGGGGTGTGGGTTGGTGGGGAGGTTGAGCAGTTGCACCAGTCTCTGCTGCAGCTGTTCATCACATTCCTCCGGGTACACACTGCCCTCTCCCCCCTCACCTGTATGAAGCGACAGTTATAGCCTCGTCTCCAGGCTACTTTAAGCTAGCACTGTCCCAGAATGCCCCATGCGGCTAGATGGATAATTAATAAGACTTGCCTTCATCGTAGCGGTCCCAATTGCTGACTACCTTCCTCTTAGAGAACTTCCTCTGACTGTGCTGTGTGCCCTCGTCTTGTACCACCTTGGCCTGGCCAGATAATTATACACAAGTCACAGACGCAGACGCATGTACTGCATTATCAACTTAGTATTGTAATGTTACTACTGAGGGGAGAAGGATTAATCAGTCAATACGCTGGCCTGAAAATTGTCCAAAAAACCACTCACTCCTGTTCCCCAGGCGAACTATGCATTATGTAATGTATAGCCCTTGAACTACTGTTGCTATTATATGCAACATAAGAGATTCCATTGGCCAATTAAATGTGATGTTTGGACACAGTATTAAGGCTTTTTACACTCATCATGGAAAATAATGCAATGTTTTCCAATGCACATGCAGTGACTCATTTAATATGAAGTGCTTTTGTGCTGGTATATTTACTGTGTCCAATGGTTAATAAGTACCTTCTCACTGCTGGGTGTGGCCTGCAGCTTTGTCAATGGCTCTTGGGCATGTTGGGTGTGGTCTACCTTGGTAGGCTGACTCTCCCCTCCTTCCTTCTTCTGAGCAACCTCCTTCTGCTTTTCCCTAGCCCTGCCCTCGTGATGCTTCTTCCTGAATTCAGCATTTCTCTTCTTTTGGCGTTGGTTGTACATCTAGCCTATAGTGCTATTATGATTACGTAATCTTTGGTATGAGCTCCGGGGTTCAGGAACCAGACCAGCCACAGCGCCTTTAACCCCAAAAGTACTTATTTCAGTTTGTTATAAAAGAGTTAAAGTAGAAATGGAGTTGGTGGACGATGGTGCATTCGAGCTGAGGGGGTTTTCTCCTCACTCGCTGACCTTCCTCCCCACAACCAACAGTCTCCTGGCTACCGACAGGAGCGGACGAGTCCGATGCTTGGACATAGTATCCGGATCCGAGCTGTACTCTGCAGGTATCCAGCTTCAACACCCCCACGTATAATTTTATTAAATCCGCGTTAGGCAGCACATCTGCAGCATGCTGTGGTTAGGGTGAGGGGTATGAACAGAATAGTACTTTAGCTGTATGTGCTTATGTTCCAGGGTTTGGTGGGAAATCCCTGGTGATCAATGCTTAAATTGGTCCAGGGTTGCTATGGGAGGAGATAGGGGGAGGGGGCTTGCGAAGGTACGCGTATCTGGAAAGTTTGAGCAGGCATCAAAACTTGTATCCTTCACTGGAGTCTTCAGTAGTCATTCTGAAGTGGGTGTGTTTCACATTCCAAATAAGTATAAGTAACGCACTATTCATCTCCTCCCTGTCCGTCAGTTCTGCGGGACCCACCAGTGGCCGATGATTCCCCTCCCCTATGGGACCCGCCTTTGCCCGATGAGTCCCCTCCCGTCTTGGTCACTCTCCACCCATCCACATCCAAGGTGGTAGTGGCAGGGGGGCGGAGCCTGGGAGCACGGGGAGCACTTGGGGGAGCTGTGCTGCTCCGGACGATCCTGCAGACCCCAGCTGCCAGTGAAGTAGAACGGGTGGCCATTGAGATACCAGTTGCTCAGGTGAGAGCAAAGCCATGGTGTCTAGTCCCTTACATAGCATACCTCCATTGTATAAGTTGTACTTTTTGGCTCGTACAGAAATCAAGAGAGTGGATAGAGGCACTGCTATTCGATCGCCAAGCGAGTAGAATAATTCATCTTTCCCCCCTCTCTCTCTCTCTCTCTCTTTCCCTCTCTCTCTCTCTCTCGCTCTCTCTGCAGGTGCCTCCCCTACTGAAGGAGCTGCAGTCCCTCTCTCCCAGCCTGAAGGCTGGACCTCGGGTGGAGTTACTGCAATCGGTTGTCTCCCAGCTGGAGGCTGGACTGCTGCAGGAGAAGACCCGGCCTACCAGCAAATTCCCTGAGAAAAGCTGCAGGGTGAGTGCTCTGCACGACCACCACTTTGATCATCTGTAGTCATAAGTTCTGGGATGGTCAATGGCGCAAGTGCTACAGCAGCAGCATGAGTATATTGATTTAGACTATTTATTTGCCGTGCTTAGTATTTCTCTTTCAAATTCCTGCCATTCCCAAGCAGATTGCTGATTACGTCACTGGAAGTGTGCATCTTCTGCCATAGACCATGCCTAACGGCTAGTTCTCTTCTTGTAGTGGTCCACCCTGTCCTTCACTGGTGCAGTCAAGGCCCTCTCGGAACTCTTCGATGACCTCATATCTCGGATGAAGGTACCTACGAAGCCCTTGGCAGCTGCCACACCCTCCCAGGCCTCCCCCGCCCTCCCTACCGTGGCCGCCATCTGCCTGCGGCTACAGCTACTCCGTCCAGACCATGATCAACTAGGCAAGTTCGAGTGGGGGGAGGAGATGACGACCTCTGAGTCAAAGCTGATGCACTGTGAAGCCCTGAGGAGACTGAGCCTAGCCAAGTGGCCTCACAAGGACTACAGGTGGGCTGTCCCCAAACCGATGGCTGCAGCTGGATTTTATCACCTGGTACGTGGTCCCTGACGCCACTCTCTGTGTGGTCCAATGGTGCCATGCATATTACCGCCTTCTGTCTTCTTCCCTGCTAGAGCAACCCTGCGGCGCAGGCCCTGAGCAAAGGAGATCGGGTCTCCTGCTTTGCTTGTCGGGTCTACCTCTACAGCTGGGAGCCTACGGATGAGCCATGGTGAGATCATATTCAAATACTAATGACAAATAGCCTGCAGCAGTCAGCCAATGGCTACCGTCTCTTTCCTCATCTGTTTGCAGGTCTGAGCACGAACGTCACGCCATGCAGTGCCCCTTCATGCGGGGAGAGCCCACTGAGAACGTGCCTGTGGCAGGTGAGACCTTGCCAGGGTGGACAGCCATTCTGAGAAAACTTTAAGTGGGGGCAGGTTTGGTTGTTTTTGAATTAGCAATTCACACAGCTAGGCTATATGGACTACAAATGTATAGCAGTTGCAGCTACCATGTGGTCACTTTAACATGTTTTTTTTGCGTAAGTAGACACCATGAGGCTTAAGCCATGTTTTGAAGCTGCTACGCTATAGTCGGTGTTTGTTTATTCTGGTACCTGGATTATTGGTATTAGGTTTGGAGAGTATAAAACAGCCACTGTAGGTGGTTCCATAAAGCTTTCCTTCCCCACCTTGCAGTGACGGAGGGTACACATCCTGCTCGGTACTGTGCTGCCCCGGGAGACCATGTGACCTGCATCTCCACCAGTGCCAACTGTGGCCTAGTGGGTGTGGCCACTGAGCGAGGCCACATATCTGTCTGGGACATTGAAAGAGGACTCTACCTCATGGTAGGTGGGGGCCATGGCATCTTCTTTGTGTTATGCGCAGAATTTTAGGGAAGGGTCACTACGTGTAGTACCGAATGGTGCACAGTATATAGCATGGTGGTGATGGACGTGCAGTAAGCAGTACTATTTGTGTCATTGAAAGAGCTGCCAATAACGGCTCGTGACCTGCCATTTTGTCCTGCAATAACCTTATATAGCTAGCTTCTAGTAGTCCAAGTAGCCTGAGGACCTGGCTTAGCAGTAATTGTTCTTGAGGATTGTCTAGAGATGGACCTCTCTCTCTCCTGCCAGGAGCATACCAGTCTGGATATCACCGTGGAGCTGCTGGGCCAATGTATCACTGCATGTGAGTCCTCAAGGGAGGGGACTGTGGTTGCCGAGACAGAGAGAGAGCCGGCCCGACAGCTGGAGACAGAGGAGGGTACACCTGCCGCTGGTGAGGGGAGCAGCACTCAAACTACCCAACAGCAAGCAGCTGAGCCTGAAGCTGGAGGTATGACGGAGGCAGGAGCTTTGGAGGAAGCAGCTGGTGACGCCTCTGACTCGGACCCCCCTGATGAGCTGCTTGTGCCAGCAGCTATGGCAGCCAGTCCCCCGTACAAGCCAGATGCGAGGGGCAAACCTCAAACGCCTTCAGAAATCTCCCCTCTGTTAGAGTCATCTGAGCTGCAATCCAGCCAGCCATGCCCAAAGCAGAGCTTCCACATCACAGCCCTCTCCGTAGTGGCCCCATCCGAGGACCAGGCCGGCTCTGCTGCTCCAGGCACCCACCCTACCCTCGTGTCTGCAGTGACGGTCATCTCCAGTGGAAGGACACTGCCTCTTCTGTTGGTCCACGGCATGAAGTCTGCCAAAGCCCCCGAGAAGACCAAATCAGAACCTTCCAAGAAGTTCTTCCCTCCTCCCGATGACCCTCTCATGGATTATATGTTTGATCTCGATCCCCTTCCCCAAGTCTCCCTCGGCTTGGGCTCACAGCCACTCCCACCAGGACCTATTGTCATACCCCCTTCCATGCTCCCTTTCCACTCCATCCCCCACCCCTTCGCCCCTCCACCACCGAACATCATGCTGGATGTCCTTGGAACTGGCAAGAGTGAGGAAACAGACTCGAGACTCGCATCAGTGCACCTCTCGTGCAGTATATTACTGAGGGATTTTTCAAGTGCCTCTCAGGGACCCTGGCCTGAAATTCAGCATATTGTCCCCCTGAATGGTGGCTGGATGCTAGCGGTAAGCGTCACCTGCAAACGGTTAGACTTTGGTAGCGATACAGCACACTCCAACCTGCCTCATGGAGGCCTCCTGCTCTATAAAGTCACCAAGAGGGATTCAGGAATAACTGTCGAGGCTGAACCCACGAAAACAATCGTATTCTCATCAGAAGAAGCCACCATTGCTAGCATGTGTACCCTAGTGTGCACTCCGGATGATGGCAAGAGGGAACAGCCAGACCTTCTCGCTGTGGCAACACAGGGGGGCTCGCTGGTAGTCTATGAGACCCCGAGTCTGGAGGAGGTGGCGAAGCACTCCCCTGTCGGAGAAGACAGGTTTGTCACTGTGGCCCACTGCCCCAGCCCCAGCCAGCTGGCAGCAGCCACCAGAGGAGGGAGAGTGGTGCTGCTGTCCCTGAGGGCCACTGAGGGAGAGAAGGAGGAGAGACAGGCACAGGAGTCTGAGGCAGAACTGCTGGGAAAAGGTGAGTGCTGGGTAGTGGCTTCCTTTCCAAATTGTTACTTGTAGATTAGAGCTCCGCCATAGCAGTTAGAGCTAACCTGTATCAAAAGGAAGACCGAGCTCACTTCTCTGTCCTGTTGAGAGTCTGAAATCTGGCCTCCTTCGCTCTCACTGAAGCCCCAGTGACATCTTTGCATGAAAACATGACATAAGCAGGTGTATATTAGGTGTATATTATTAGGTGAGCAGGTGTATATTCTGTAAGCAGCTTGTACAAGTGTGCATTTCCCACCTGATCATTTACAGGGGTGAATGTGGGGCATGGGAGCATAAGCAATTACAAGCAAACAAGCATGTTCTTACATTTTCTACATAGAAACTACATCAAAGCACGTTCTTGTGTATTTTCTCATTTGTGTCTACTTTTACCTCCCCAATTGATAAGGCTCTATTATAACAGGCTCTCCTCTGTTTGCAGGGATGGGGTAGGAACATGGGCTCCCTCCTCTCCCAGTGCAATTTGGTCACTATAATCCTCGTGTTTTGGAGCTATTGGCAGCCTCTATTCTTCCCTCCCCTCCAATAGCCGTTCTCACTCAGCCAATGACGGCAGAAGAGCTACAGCAGTTCACAGACATCACAAAGACATCTTCCGTGGGTGTCCCTTTTTCGGGCACCGCCTCCCATGAGTGGCAGTCCATCTCGCTGCTGCAGCACCACCGACGTAGCCCCATCCATGTGCACCTCCCCCAGGAGGAGGGCGGGGCTAGTGCCACCCAGATCTGGCAGCACCGCCCTCCCAGCAGCAGTGGGGAAGGAGCTAACGGCAAGACCAGGTGAGGGACTGGGAAGCGCAAGTCACCCTTTGAAACAGTTTGTCCCTGCTGAACCTCTAGTTAGCCTGTCTTGTTTGATTTCTCCTCCACCTTCAGCCCACAGCATCTGTTTGAGCTCACTCCCAGCCAGCCCACCACCCCCATCGGCTGTGTCAGTGTCAAGCTAACCTTTGCCAGTTCCTCCTGCCTCTCTGAGAAGGCCACTGCGTCCCTCCTGCTCCCCCAGAGGGACCCAAACGCCCCGCCTCCCCAGACAGTCACCACCCTTCCCAAGGCGGAGCTCCTGTGTGGCCCTCTGAGGCTGATGCCACTGGTGGACGTGACGGGGCAGTCGATTCAGCTCTCTCTCTGCCACTCAAAGCTCATAACCGGCAGTAGAACAGTATTGTGGCTGCTGCTAGAGGATCTCTTTCCGGCAGACTACAGTGACACTATTCCCGAGCCAAGTGCTGCTGCTCCAAGTCTACCGCCTCTTCGCAGACGCACCGCGGTTATTAAACACGGGATGCTCTACCGGCGCCATTTTCCTACGCCTCCCCGGTCTAAACCCCCCTCCCTACCGGAGCAGAGCACGATCGTGGTGACACTCTACCCCTTGGCCGTCAACAGAGAATCCAGCGTCCGACTCCTGCTTCAGCTCTATGAGAAGCCGGAGTTTGTAGCTCAGGTGGTCCTGGCTGCGTGTGGCTACGTGGTGGAGGAAATGGAACACAAGAGCCTGCCTGAGGTCCTCCAGGCCACTGTGGGCACACAGCCAGAGAACAGCGGAGGAGCGGATGCCAGGCTGAAGGCGCTGGAGCTACTCAGCTGGATGGCATCTCTCCAGTGTAGTGACAGCAACAGGTATGAAGACTGATGCACTTCCTTACGACAAGCACTGTTAGTTCTGCCTATTAGTAGTCATGTGAGTGAGCTTTAAACAAGCATTAATGCACACAAAATGTCATTAAAAAAAACTAATACAAGATTTAGTATACTGTAAAATCTCTGCAGTACTCACTGTTATCTAAATCTCTCCTTTGCCCCACTCAACTCCACCCACTTTTTTCTGTCCCCTGCCCCACCATTCCCACCCCTCTCCTCCCAGGCACGACCCTTCAGTGGTGTCGAGCGTGGTGTGCCAGCTGCTGGTCTCTCTCCTGCACTCCTGTTTCATCAGAGGCAACCGCAGCCTCTCCCACAAGTGTGCCAGGCTTCTCATCATCCTCTCAAGGTTAGCAGACTCACTAGCCACCAGTTTGATCTCTGTGAGCAAATAGACTACTGGTAGGTTTCCTGGAGATGCAAAGTAGCAGGGAGGGACTCGTCTCCCAAGGAGTAGTAATTACAACATTGCTAAGCTATTGAAACCACTATTTCAAGTAGCCTCAATCAGTCCTATATATTTATTACACATCACGTGATGAAGCTGCCTGGTATTTAGCCAAAATAATTATTTCCACTCTACTTCTCTCCAGGAGTGAGAAGCCCTCTTCGGTTGTGGACCCCTTCCCGCTCTCCATGGCCCAGGCCCTCTGCTCTCTCCTCCCCCTTCTTCCTCTCACGCCCTCAGGTGCCTCCTTGCACTGGTTCCTCAGACTGGTTGCCTTGGTTGCCAGGTCACATGAGAATCACATGACTTCCGGCCTGTGCCTCACACTGCTTGTGGAGTTGACCAAGCATCTGAACTCCAAGATGTCCCTGAACTCCCAAATCCTGCAAACTCAGTGAGTGCTGTTCCCTCAGCCCCATTCCATCCCCCCCCCCCCATTTGATTCTCTGATTCCACTATGCCTATCCCATCATTAATTCATTGTTGTTCACCTATGGAAAAATGCTGATCCAGGCAAGCACCACTTAAAATTCCTTTCAGTGTCTTGGCCCTTTGGTTCTGAGGGTAACCTATCGTAAATATACATTTCTCGTTTTCTGTACTCAGCTTTAAGCAAGAAGGCTCAGTTCTGGAGCCTGAGCTGTTTGACATCTACCTGTCCTACTGTCAGAAGGGCACTTCTCAGTCTCAGCCGAGGGGGGGTGGAGGTGCCACACCCTTCTCCCAATCGTCCATGCAACCACCCCCACCACCCATGCCCCCGGGTGGCGTCAACTGGCAGCAGTACCTTCCTCCCACCAACAGCAACTACAACAATACCTCGACCACTGGCACTCACATCATAGCAGACAAACGCAGCCACACCATCTACGACTCGGAGCTACAGCTGCTGTTGAACTGCTCAGAGAAGACAGAGCAGCAAGCCTCCAAGGCGATCGAGGACTACACCACCTTCAAGCACGGCTCCTTCCTGCTGTACGGGCAGAGGGGACTCCTAGAGACCCACCCGCTGGAGTACAGCTGTATCTCTGTCTCAGGAAACGCCACTGTGCAGGAGTCCAGTTCCCATGCTGCGGCAGCCACCTCAGACGGGACCCCGACTCCATCCCATGCTGCCGAGTCTACCAAAACCACTGGCTACCACTTCCCAACCACCCAAGAAAAGAAACCAGCGTCTAGGATCTCCTTCGAGACTCAGCCCGGCTCCACATCGCAGCCTGTCCCCGCCTCCCTCTCCAACATCCTGGTGATTCCCCGAGAGCTAGTGATGCACATTGAGTCGCTGAAGTCCGGGACGGCGTACTCAGCGGTGCTGCGGCTATCCCATCCTGTGTTCCTCACGGATCTCAGCATACCCGCCACTAACTGTATGTACTCAGTGTCGGTAGAGGTATGGCTAAAGGACAATCGGGAGGCGGTGAGGGTGGCCCACTCGAGTGAGATCCGAGATCGCTCCCTCATGATCGGCAACCTCATGCCTCCTCCACTCTGCCAGTTCATTAAGGTGAGGAGACTACAGCCATGGCAGCTATGGCATCCCTGTGGCACCTGTATGAGGGAGAAGCGTTGTTAGACGTGTCTTGGCAGTCAGTCCCTCCCTCTCTCTACTCACAGGTCACCTTTGTTGGGAAGCTGGGTGCCTCTCGTGAGAAGGCACAAGTACTGGTGGGATCGTTCTTTGCCCGCCCCCAGCTCCTGCCCTCCCAGCCCCTCCCACCGATGGTGCTGTACTCCCTGGAACAACAGCTGCTTTCCCAGTACTTGGCATCCCGGGAGAGACTCAGCTACGCCCTCTCTGCCTATGTGGTGGTGACTCAGAGGAGCCTCGGAGGCACAGCTGCCGTGAGGCAGAGTGAGGATCACGTGTCTGCCTGCTACCGGAACTGCTTCAAGACACAGGTTAGGAGGCTGGCGCAACTGCTTTAGAAAATTCTTACGTTGATGAGCAGGGGATAGCTAACCTGTTGAGCTCCCTGCAGCTTGAGGTTCAACTGGGTACTATGAAACCTATTTTCTTACTAAGCAATCCTCCGATATTTAGTACAGAGAAGGCACTACAGGGCAAGGTAAACTGCAGCTATCAATCCAGTCCCTGACCCTCTCACGTTTGACTGTACTGCCTGGACTGAATGCTGTTCTTGTCTTTCTTTAGGTGAAACTGTCCCGACTGAGGAACTTCATGAGGCATCACGGTGGCAGTGATCAGCAGACTAAAAACGGTGTGCTCTGTTTAGGAGAGCAGGCACGGCTGCTGGATCTCTCAGAGATGTCGTCAAGCCGGTTGTACAAGTTTGTTGGCTGCCTCGTGGACACTCTCTTGGTCTTGAGTGATCAGCAGTACAGCGAAGAGGACCCCAGCAAAGCTGGCTTCCCTGAAGAAGCTATCCAGGTGTTCGAGAGGCAGCAGACTCTGCCTCCAATGTCGGAAGAAGACTGCTATCTCCTCTTCTCGGTACTTTGCATCCATGGCGTACCCAAGCTGCATGCTCGTGCATGTGGGCTACTCATCCGGCTGTGTGGCTCCCAGCCATGGTGGGGGCGGCTCATCACTTCCACCGCCATTGAGCTTTTCAGCAGCAGACAGACCGCAGTCTTCGATAAAGAAAGGTCAGCTATGGGCGACTAGAGGTACAAAGTTTGTAGCTACTGTTAAGTAGTGAGCAACACAGCATCAGTGAGCGAAGTATACAGAGGTTTGCAGGATACCTGGAGAGTGTCCAGCACAGGGCTCAAACTGTCCACCTGCTGTGTGTCTATAATATTGGTGTGTGTCCCCCTGCAGAGCTCTGCTGCAGCTGTCAGCCCTGTGCCAGAGAACCTATCAGGTCAGCGACGCCATCCAGTGTCTATTCCAAGTGCTGGACGAAAAACTGTCGCCCCTAGAGACGGGCCTGGAGGGGAATCCCCCTCGTATTGCCGCTGACCAACAGCTGCTACAGTGGTTAGTTCTGCTATTCTCTCACATCCTGGCCTCACTCTCTCGACACAACCAGCCAAACCAGTCCCAAAACCTGTCAAACCTGTTTGTTCCTGTACTTACCCTACCTCCGTCTGCATCCAAGGAGACATCAACAGGTATACAATTTTTATGTCTAACCTGCTGTAATCACCCGTACCATATTAATTTTGGTTCTCTTCTCTTCAGAGGAAGGCAGTGGTGAGAAGGAGGGGGCACCAGCAGACCCCGTAGTGGAGTTGAGCGAACGGAAGAAGGAGATCCGACGGATGCTGGCGGACATGCAGCAGAAGATCTTCTCCCTCAGCGGTGAAGAGAAGCTGGCCTACAGAGCCAAGTATGACTCCCTGCTGAATGTGAGTTGTGTGAGCCCGGGCTCGGGAAGTAATAGGCTGGTTACATGTGTGTTTTGGGTTTTGCACTGGGCCATTGCCCACTTAGCCATTGCCTCTATTGTGGGCTATTCAAACAGTGTGGTGAAGAGTTAAATCACCATGGTGACAGTTATGCCCTTATTGTTTGCAGGTAATGCCTATATTAGTAGTGGCAAATACTTTCTGCTCCATAGCTCGGCTGTACTGCAACTGGACAGTAACATACTGTAACCCCCGTCTCTCCCGCCCCAGGAGTACCGAGACCAGCGTCGCCTCATGTCCCAACGTCGGCAGCTGAGGGAGGCACAGGATGAGCCCCCTGTTCCACTCTCAGGGGCTGCCATGATCTTGGAACCGGACCCTGTCCTGTCCTCCCTGTCCCTGCCCCTTTGCCTCAGCGTGGCCCGGGGACTGGCCTGCTATGTGCTTGTGCTCACGACCTCTCAGAGCTGGGACTTCATTCCCGTGGCCTGCAAGGTGGGCATAAGACAGAGTTTGAGAAGGCAGGGAGAAGCTAATGAGGAAATGCGTTCTCTAGGGAGGGCTAGGGTCTTGAAATCTTGGGCCAGAGAGTCGGGCTACTAACTGCTAAGATATTTTGCAAATTTTGGTGGGGAGGAGAGCCATTTTAAGTTCAATGTTCAAATAAAGCACCGTCAGGCTAGCTAGAGAGATTTGGATCATTTCCTGTGTGAGCATTTATTGATTAGGTGACTCTTGACTTATTGGGGCGAGCCTGAGCGAGTCCCACACTAGCGTGTATGGTGGAACAATTTTATTGTGCATACGTACGTCTGTACATCCACCATACCGCATATGCGCTTATGCTCCAAATAACCGACAACAGTTCGCATGTTGAGCTCACGTGCGTATACAAATTTACTTGCACTAGCACTTGACTTTGATCGTGCTAACCCTCTTGATGGCTAACTGACAGCAAGAAAGAAGAGTGGACAGCAGCAGATACTATCACAGCTAGGGTACGTGCTAGGCGACAACGTAGTACCCGGAGACCCCAGATGCGAGACCCCAGTGGAAGAGAAGGGTCAGGCGCTAATAGGATAGAAAGGGCCAAGAAGAGAGAAGGATAGCAGGTACCCCGAAAGAGAGAGAGAGGCAAGGCCTCAACGGGAGAGGAACCGTCAGTGAGAGAGAAGGGGAGCTGGCATCCTGGAGGAGAGGAAAACCAGGCACCAACGGGATAAGGAGCGCCAACGAGAGTGAAGGATAGCAGGTACCCAGTCTTAGAAATTAGCTGGCTGCTTAGTGGCCAGCTGGGGGAGAAATTTGAAAATTGGGGCTAAAACTCCTGAAATAAGTACTGCAGGTACCCCAGAGGAGAGGGAGGCCAGACGCCCAACAGGAGAGTGAGTGCCAGTGGGAGAGAAGTGTAGCAGGTACCCTGGCCTGGAGGAGAGAGAGAACCAACAAGAGAGAAGAGCAGCACAAACCTCAAGATGAAGACAGGGCATGCAGGATCGGGAGCATCACTGGCAACATACATGTCACAGGATCCATGCACTCTTTAACCATAAATAATGTAAATGGTAGTCACACAAAAACAGAGTAAAAAACATGACCAAACTTCTGAATTTTTAGCAGCTCTAAAGCACATTCTAGGACCGGACATCCCTCCACCAGATCTATGTCATATTCCTGTGACAGCTAGTTATTGAAAACTCCCAAGGAATTAGCAAGAGACCAAGGGGAAGGTGAAAGTGTGGTGGGCTGGCTCTGACGGCAGGGCAGATGGAATGAATGTGGGATATTCACCTGTGTGTGTATTCCTGTCTCGTGCCCAGCTCTTTCATAATAAATGGCCTGGGTGCAAGGTTTTATTTCTTGGCTGAGAAGTTAAGATACAGGACATACAACTTGTCCCATTGTATTATTCATACGTATGTAAGGATAAACATATCATGAGCTCATCAAACCCACTATATACAAGGGCTTATACTGCAAGTGTGCATTTCCTAATGACTTGGCTGTTGGTAGCTACTGAATAATTCAGTAGCCATCAGCCTGTCAGACTTTAGAGAAGAAAAAAGAAGCCTATAGCTCCTGGTCGGTCAAACAGTTCTTCCCAGGCTTAGTACTGATAGATAGATGACTATTTGTGGTATTTCTATAAAGAGAAACAAATTACAATGTAAGTTGGAGGGAAAAAAGCTTAGCAGCCAATAGCATATCTATAAAAATAGTTATAAATGTTAGCTATAAAATTCAAATTCAAATTTTTTAAATTATTTTTGTGGCATTTCTATAAAGAGAACAACTTAACTTGGAGGGGAAAAAGGAGAAAAAAAATCTTGGAGAGAAAAAAAAAAAGAAACTTGAGAAGAAAAAAAACAAAAACAAAAGCCTAGGGAGCCTCCCATCCCTCCTGGAGTGTTAGACACCCGGAGCGCTGGATAGGCGATGGCTGGGAATTACAGGAGCCGCTGCTGTAACGTACCCAGTCATCCTTTTAGCTTCGGAGTTCTTCCGGAGAAGAAAGTTACCGGCATATTGGCTATAGGCTTAGAAAGTCAAGAATCAGATATGTACGCGGGCGGCATTCGAACCCGCGACCCGATTAATGGGGAGGCCACGTTCCGACCCCAGTCTGAAACGAACGCGCCACCTTGACTTCCCGTCAGACGTTGGCAAAATTTAGTCTTTTAAACCTGTCGGTGATGTGCGTTAAATGGAATTGTTCCTAGAACGAGCGCACAACTGCACATCAGGATGGCTAGAGCGTTCCCGCTGTAGTACAAACACTGGGGATAAAGGTTAGGTAGCTACAGATTGCGCTATGAACCTAGCTACCTAGTCTCAGGTACCCAGACCCGTCTGGGTACCCGAGACTACTACCGGTGGGTAAAGTTTTAGTCCTGAATGTGTATCATTCATTTGAGTGGGCGCACCACAGGCTCGCCCATCGATGATTACCAGCATCTTACTAGTTAAAGAAAGGGGGAATTACATGTACCTCTGTTTTCCTCTAGGCTCTTTCTCAACTGGTGGCACTGAACAGCCAGCGACTACCCCTGCACTCCCTGCTCAGTCAAAAACAGCTGGATTTCTTGATCGCTTTCTGCTGTCATCGATGCACACCCCCTCCTGTAGGCAAGGGTGGGTGTGGCCAGGGGTGGGGGCAACGTGCAGTGGAGTGTCTCTTAATCAACCTGCTCTACCACGGAGAAATTGCAGACTTGATTGGGGGTGTGGAAGTGGGTGGGGCCAATGGGGAGGCACCCGGAAGCTTTGACAGAGAAGCTCACACCCAGGACCTCAAATCAGAGGAGAGTGCTAAGGAAAATCCGAACACTGATTCAGGAGATACTGCTAGAAAGTCAGAGAATGAACACACGCCTACTGCCAGTGAAGGAGAAGTGTTAGTCGCAGTTGAAGAGAAGAGTGGTAGTGGAGCCTCCATGAAGGGCACTGTTATTGCCACAGGCAGTGACAAAGATAAGCCGACTGACAGCCACTCGGAAACTTCTGAAGACACTGTTACCGCAGAAGAAACTGACTCTTCCTCCTGTGATGAAACTGGTAACCAGAACCAGGAATCTCAGTCTGGAATAGAACCTGCTAGTAGTCAGAACCAAGACTCTCAGTCTGGAACAGAGCCGACTAGTAACCAGAATCAGGAATCTCAGTCTGGAATAGAACCTGCTAGTAGTCAGAACCAAGACTCTCAGTCTGGAACAGAGCCGACTAGTAACCAAAATCAGGAATCTCAGTCTGGAATAGAACCTGCTAGTAGTCAGAACCAAGACTCTCAGTCTGGAACAGAGCCGACTAGTAACCAGAACCAGGAATCTCAGTCTGGAATAGAACCTGCTAGTAGTCAGAACCAAGCTTCTCAGTCTGGAACAGAGCCGACTAGTAACCAGAACCAGGAATCTCAGTCTGGAATAGAGTCAGACACTGCTGCAGCCAAGCCTCAAGAATATGACAGTATGAGTAATGCTCCACCAGCTGGTGAGGAGGGTCATGTGACCATGGAGCCTGAGGGCAAACAGACTACCCCGGAAGCTGAGCCAATCAGTTGTGGGACACAAACAGAACAAGAACTGCAACCACAAAGTGAGCAGCAGCAGACCGATCTCCCCTATCTCGATCTCCCCTATCTCCCGCCAGTTTTCGCAGTGAAGCCCCTGAAGATGACAGTCCAGTCCTCCGCTGAGCTAGTGCAGGTTGTGGAGCAAATCAAGCACTTGGCCCAGCACCACACCCCAGGCAGCTCCGTGAAGGCCGTCATCAACTGGGTGGGACCAGCCACTCCAGAGGATAAACCCAAACCTACTAGTAAGAAGAAGCTATCAAAGCAAATGGGATCCGTTTTCAAAAAATTTGCTCCGGGTGACTACTCCGATATCCCGGTCTACCGGCCAACGGTAGGGGGAGATGGAGGCAGTGGTGGCAGCAACTCGACACTGCCCTACCAGTCCTTCATCATCTCCAACACGGTTGACAGTCGGCTGCTCTGTAACACCGAGTTCCCAGCTGAACTGGAGCTGCAGTGTGTGGCAAAGAAGGTCTATGAAGCAGTTCTCGTTGCTCTGCTGAATACAAGGCCGAACCTTCCCGACCCATCCCTACACCCACCCTTCTTGGAAGCAATGGAAGATGTGCAAGAAAGGCATGAGCACAGAGTAGGCATGTCCACTGCCATGCTGTGCCAGTCGATTGAGGGTCTTTTGGTCAAGTGCCTACAGCCTCAGGCCGACATCGACATCATTGCCGTCCTGGAGATGTGGAGCCAACTGAACTCGCTAGCACCGAGAAGAGAACAAGATGAGAAATCGGTAGCTGACAGGGAGAGTACTGCCGAGGTTGCAAGGTCTCCTACAGTACCACACGACATTGGTCTGCCCATCCTCTCAAGAAAAGCAGTGACTCTACTGCAGGAGAACTTACTCTCTGAGCATTTTCAGAGCGCCAAGACGTGGCATCTTGGAGTCACCCTCCTGCACACGGCCGTGAGGGAGCGTGAAGCCAACCCAACAAGTCCCAGACACCACGAGCTCCTAGGAGATGTCGTCACTCTCTCTAAGGTCCTAGTGAAGCTGTTTTCAAGCGGCGAGAAGTTCTGGAGCTCCAGTGCCACTCAGAGCTCTGTCCTGGTCAAGTTCCTGGAGGGGCTGGTGCCGGTGAAGATGCCTGCTGCATGGGAGGAGGGGTGGAGGGGAGTGGAGGATCTGCGGGGAGTACACATGCTCCTCTGGGTGGTGGTCACTGTGTTGGAAAAGAGGTGAGATCTGTAAAGCTAGAGACGAGGATTATCACTCAAAGTGTCCATTCCTGTGCTTGTCTTCTTCCGCAGTGGGGCTGGTGCGCTGGAGTCTCCTCCTCTAATGCACCTCATGGAGACTCTTGGGCAGGAGTCCACTCTGGGTCTTCTCTGGAGCCACACCCCCTCCCCCTGCACCCCCACCCTGGATCTCCTCCGCCAGTTGTGTGTGGCGTCGGTTTCCATCCTGCAGTCCTTCCTGAGTGAGCCACAACACTCTGGGGTCTTGCTCTACGGAGCAGAGTTGGAAGAGGAGAGAAGGAGGTGTGTGCTAGTGGTTTACAGCCATTGTACATAGTACTCCTTCGCTAGTTACGAGATTAATTTAGGCTCTAGTCATTCTTGTCCTCTGGCTTAAAGGGTCTGTCCACGTCTGTGGGTGTGGTCAACAGTGTAAGAGTTTGAGTTTGTATGTATTCACTGCTGCCTCCCTCACGAGAATATTGAACTTGCTTTAACCCTTCCTTGCATTAACCCTTCCTCTCCAGGTATCGCTACCTCTCTTCGTCTGTTGGGCACGAGGTGAAGTGGGTGCAGCTGCAGTTGGAGAGGAGCAATACTCGGAGGAAACTGGCCTCTGAGCTGCTGCAGCTACTCAGACGGATGCTCATAGCTCGCCTCCCTGACTCCGCCCGCATCCCACTACAGATGTTCTGCAGAAGCCACTTTGAGGGTGACGAGACCCTACCTGACTCCGAGCGGAACCACCTGGAACTGGCGGATTCTTCCATGCCACTCCTTGCTCTCATCTACACTAACAAATCTCTGCTCACTCAGCTGCTGAAGCTACTCAACGCCAGTACAAACTCCTCCACCACCGAGGAGAAATTCCAGCTAGTGCCCACCAAGGGATCCGCTGCCATTCCACCGAACCTGGTCGAGAAACTCTTCTGTAATTTCATCCACTTCCTCGATTTGCAGTGCCGCGACCACTCCTGCTTTTTTCAACCCATCCTAGAGGTGCTAGAGTCCCAGGGGGAGGAGCTACAGGCTTCCAGAGAGTTCATGTCCCTCGTAGGAAGACTCACCGCGGAGTTCAGGAAGGAGGACAATTGGGACAAGGTGGTGAGGTTCATCCAGCAGAGCGGGGCCAAACTGATCTTCGAATGCCTCATCTCGGCCTGCAAGCACACCCAGCCTTCCCCAGGGCCCCCTCTTTTGAAGAGTATTACAAAGCTGGGACAGAAGGACACGCCAAAGCTGTTCCGTGAGAACATGTCGTTGATCAACTTCCTCCCGCTGGCATCAATAAAACTCAGCCCAAACCGCACCCCAGTCCGAGACCTGCGTAGCTCCGGCCTCTCGGACCACCCATCTCGCTCCAGTACCTTTCACCACACTTACCACACCAACGAAGACTGGCTAAAGATGACCATCTCCCTCCCCTACCCCATCCTGCTCCACGCGCTGCAGCTCTTCCAGCCCCTAGGCCTGGTCCAGAACGGACCCTCCGCCATCCTGCTTGAGACGGCCTGCCAGAGCAGCCTGTCCCCTGCCACGCCCCTCACCCCCCTCCTCCCCACCAGTGGGCTCTCCTGCATCAAGCTGGAACTACAGCCGCCTGTCGTGGTACAGGAGGTGGTGCTACACCTGTTTCGCCCTCGGGTGGCGGACAGCATCTCCCTCTCTCACATGCACCTGCTGGGGGTGGGCTACGGCGGGGGCACAACGAAGAAGGAGCAGAAACCCCTTTCGCCGGACAGACCACACCCCAGGTACAGAATGTCCAGCTTCCACTCAGACTTCAACATGCCCTGCAGTTAGAGTAGATACCCACTGTGTCCAAATGTGTTGGAAAATGAGGGTAGTTGGGCCAACAAGCAAAAATGCATCACTGTGTTCTATCGCATTAACCGAAAAAGTGGCAGAGTGGGATTGGAAATGAGGCCCTTAAACCCATCGAAGTTCAGCACTGAACATATTGTACTATCTGACATGTAACCAATAATTGACACGTGCACACACACCCACCACCACCAACTCTAGCACTGGCTGGCTGGAGATCGTGAACCAGTGGCTGGATCTCCCAGACAACGTCAAGCAGCAGCTGGTGGAGGTGGCCACTGCGATGCCAGAGCTGCTTTCGAGCTGCCTCTCTCTGCTCACCAGCCAAGAGGCTCTGAGGTCAGAGAGGCTAGTGATACCTAGTAATTACTGTGATGTTAAACTTTTTATGTTTTTCCTGCAGCCCACAGTCCTCTACACAACTGGAGAGATTGCTGGTTGCCATTGCAACACAGTCTCCCGAGCAAGGCCTGGCAATGGTGCAGCACCTGCTGGGCCTCCAGAACTCTCTTCTCATTGGTGGGACCACCTCCACCTCCTCGCTAGTCGCCATAGAGCTACTCCACAGCCTCTGTCTCCCTGGCAACGACAGTGGCTCACAGAGACTCTTTCTCACGTTGCGTCTGTTCTCTCAGTTCTCCAACTCACACCTTCCCACCCCTCCCTCCCTCCCCGCTCTCATCCGGGCAGTCAGTAGCGCAGTCTGGCAGGCAACGGACACACCACTACAGGATGAAGAGCTTTTCAGGTGTGGGGAGGGGCCGTTACTCCAATTTAAGCCCACTCTGCTAAACACATGCTATATAAACTGAGAGCACACAAAGAAATGATGAACGTATTACTATTTTTAGACATTATTTACATGATAGCCAATTACAAAGCTAGGTGTAAAATACCGGTACTAACATTTTCTCTATCACTCCACTTTTCCAAATACCAGTAGCATCTTATTTGTGGCATTTCCCTTCAACCATGCAGTCAGTATAGAAGTGTAGTTGCATGCAGTGATCTGGTATTCCTAAGTTATGCACTCCTGACATCATATACAGGTGGCTAGCAAGTAATGTTCCCCCCTATCCATCTCTCTCGCAGGTCACTGGTGGAGGCTGCCTTTTCTCAGGAGGTTGGCTCTCCCCTCAAGCTAGCCATGGGCTCCCTGCTGTGTGCCCTCTTCAGGCACAACACACACCTGTTCTCTCTGGTGCTAGACAGCTGCCAGCAGGCGGTGCGGGAGGGTGAGGAACGACAGGCAGAGCTACTGCAGACCCTGGCCCTGGCCGCCAAGTCAGAGGAGTGCACTGCAGAGTTGCTCAAGTCGGAGCTGGCCACTGGGATGGTGAGGGAGCTGGAGGAGGGCTTCACGGGCCTTGTCGGAAGTGCTGGAGAACGCGCAGAAGATGACGGAGAGAATGTCAGAACGTTTCTCTCCAAAGCTTGTATGCAGCTGGCTTTTCTGACTGATTTCTGCAGAAACTGGCCCCCGGCAAAAGACTGGTTGGGTACGATCAACAACTGCTCCATGTGGTCCCCTCTGGTGGAGGTTCTCTCCCTCATAGACAGTAGAGGTGTGTCTGCCACCGAGATCACCTTCTGCCAGAAGGTGGCCTGCGAGTTCTTCCAGGCCTGCCTATGTGGCCACCTTCCAAATACGGTCATGTTCATCAGGCTCCTGTGCCATGGCATCCGAGGGTTCTACACGTTCGAACGTCTTCTAGAGCCTGACAAGAATGCCCCTCTCCTCACCCCCTTCCTCTATCGACTGGTGGTGGAAATCGTGCTGAAAACTGAGACCCTGCATGTGATTCTGAGGGACGACTCAAAACCCAACTCCCCCCTCTCCCTTACTCCCACGCATGAGTGTCCGCACTTCCACCCCTCGTTCCCCATAGGGCAGCAGTGCTACCATCTGCAGGTCCCCGCCTCCTCCTCCATAGAGGAAGTGCAGCAGCTCTGCCTCTCCCACCAGCCCCAGCCAACGACAGGTAAGGCAGCAAAGGAAGGCCTGGCAAGCAGGAAGCTACCGGCGGCCAACCCACCCAGTAACAAGCTGGAGATCGCCAAGTTTAATCTACGGAAGATGAATCTGTTTGAAGAGAAAGGCAGCCAGACGGTGGGAAACAAAACTGCTGCAGACCAGAAGTCCTCCCAGGGTGTTTTCTTTGCCCACCCATCCAACCCGAGCTCTGAAATCCCTCCCAACACCGTCATCTCAAGACTGATGCATCTGGAGTCCCAGAAGCCAGCCATGTCTCTCCTCCTGCGACCCCGTCCCTCCCCTCCCACCTCCGAAGAAACCAAAGAGAGTCCTTTAGACATTGATGAAGATCCTGTACCCTCCTTCCTGGAGTTATTCATCCGAGGGGACGGACATCAGCCTCTAGCTAGATGTCTACCAGCTCTTTACCCCTACCACTGGCCAGAGAAGCTCTCTCACAATCAGGGAGCACCCCAGCAACCCGGCACCAAGGCGCACTCCCTCCTCCACACCCCAATGTCCCTTCCTCTCCACTCAACAGTGATGCTAGGGCTAGGCCTAAGACTTGATTGCTATGGCAGCCTGTTGAGGCAAAACTCCAAGGTGGCCTACACACTGATGAAGCTGCTACTGGGAGCTGAGCTCAAGGGTAAGAGACCATTACATATAAATATATGCACTTGAAGAATATCTTGAGAAAGTATTCCCCTATATTATGGATAACCTATAAACGTTGTAGCCTCATTCCCAGGCCTCCGCCCAGCTTTTGTCGCTTGCAGTGGGCAGAGCCTAGTCTGTAGAAGTTGTATTAGTAAAACCTTTAAGCACATTATCATTTGATGAGCAGTGGCAGAGTATTTAACAGTTAGCCTGCTTGCTTCTCCCCAGACCCCTTTCCGAAGGCGACACTAGAGCAGCTCTCCTTCCTGCCTTACCTTCTGCTGCTCCAGTGCCTCAGGGAGCATCCGGTGGCCTCTGAGGAAGGCATGGCTCTCAGGGAGCAGGTCCTTGAAGCCGGCATGGCACACCAGACGCTCCACTGTCTTTCACTCAGTGGACATCACCCGTCCAGAGTCGGACGGGAGGACCCCACCACTGCCGAGCCAGGGGCAGCAGCAGGGTAAGACAGACAGATGAGATTCTTGGGTAGCCAGAACCCAAGATGCTAGCAGTGAAGGAACAGGGCCTTAGGGGGTTGTCCATATGCCATTACAGAAGAATCTGTATTAGAATTGTGGGAAGTACTCATTGGATCTTCCCTCCCTCCTCCACCCACTCCCTCTCTCCTCCACCCACTCCCCCCTCCTCCCCTAAGTTTCAACCCCATTAAAATAGCTGTAGTACAGGCAGGAACGCAGCTTTTACAATTTAGTCTTTTACCAAGCATTCCCCAACCTATTGGCTATTTTCGTGTTAGTTTAACTTAATTGGCGGTTAACTTTAAGATAGTTATTTAAGCTGTTTTATTTAGATACCTGTAGTAATCTACTATTACTCTGTGTAGGTTCACACTTGATTAACATAGCTCTAGAAACATACACGTAACTCCTACCAGTTCAAGACAGGAATTCCAGACCCTAGGAAGTAATCAGGGCATTGGCCCCATCCCCTGGACATAACACTGGGTCCCGGCCTGCCCCTCCGACCCATGGGAATGGGGCCTGCCCACTGCGGCACCTGCATTAATACCCTATGTATACAGTCTAAGTTTCAACCCCATTAAAATAGCTGTAGTACAGGCAGGAACGCAGCTTTTATAATTTAGTCTTTTACCTAGCGTTCCCCAACCTATTGGCTATTTTCGTGTTAGTTTAACTTAATTGGCGGTTAACTTTAAGATAGTTATTTAAGCTGTTTTATTTAGATACCTGTAGTAATCTACTATTACTCTGTGTAGGTTCACACTTGATTAACATAGCTCTAGAAACATACATGTAACTCCTACCAGTTCAAGACAGGAATTCCAGACCCTAGGAAGTAATCAGGGCATTGGCCCCATCCCCTGGACATAACACTGGGTCCCGGCCCACCCCTCCGACCCATGGGAATGGGGCCTGCCCACTGCGGCACCTGCATTAATACCCTATGTATACAGTCTAAGTTTCAACCCCATTGAAATAGCTGTAGTACAGGCAGGAACGCAGCTTTTATAATTTAGTCTTTTACCTAGCATTCCCCAACCTATTGGCTATTTTCTCGTTAGTTTAACCTAATTGGCAGTTAACTTTAAGATAGTTATTTAAGCTGTTTTATTTAGATACCTGTAGTAATCTCCTCCCTCCTCCGCACACTCCCTCTCTCCTCCGCCTACTCACACAGTCCTCACCCTCTCCGCGTCACTTCTACTGCCACTGACAGGCACTACTGGGCGAAGGGGACTGGGTTTGGAACCGGCTCCACTACATCAGCATGGAACATGGAAGCCACGATTGCCAGACAGCGACAGGAGGAGAAGTACGTCAGCCTCTGCTTTGCCATCCTCTCAGAGTACCTTGCCTGTCCCGCAGAGGCCCCTCACCCACCCACCCACTGCCCACCGTATCTCGTCGAGCTGCTGGCTGCCTCCTGTCTACTGCCTGCCCTGGCAGCCTACCTGGTCAATGACTCAGGTGAGTTGAGTGAGTGTGCGGGAGTGGCCTCCATGTAGTGCCAGACTCTCACACTATACGACGAGAGTTACATGACTGCTAGCCTCTTGGGGTTTGGGCCTGGGTACAAGGCTACGTGACTGCCTACAGCTCGTTACTAACCACCCCTGATTCATTAGAAGACATAATAGCTAGTGATGGCTTCTTTGTGGTTGTCAAGCTGCTCACTGAGCAGGGCTATTGGGATGCTTCAAACATGTCAAGCATGTAATATATTTGCAACCAAAGTAATTTGTTTGAAATTGAAAATGCATATTGTGCAAGTGATGCAAGCATTGTGCGCCAGTAGTATCAAATGTCTCTCTCCTTCAGTTCTGGACATATCAAAACACGTGGAGCTGTACCAGTCGATGCTCGCACTGCTCTCCTCCTTGGCCTCCAACCCCTCGCTACGATACCTCCTCGTCTTGCCCGTCTACTCGGAGAAAGACGTGGCCTCAGGCGATGATATCACGCTGGCCTCCCTGGTGGCCAAGCTGAGGGGCATTAGTCACACCTTCCAGAGGACCTTCAAGTGAGTGAGAAGCACAGCTGGTTGTCATAGTAACCCCTACAGCATGAGATTATGTCAAGCTCTCGCTGTTGCTGCCCCTTGCTGTGTCTCGCAGGGCCATACCTACCGATTCACAACTGAAGGAGAAACAAGAGCAGCAGGACCCTTCTGCCCCGCCCCTGCTCCCACGGCAGCCAAAGCTCCCCGGTCCCATCCACCCCACCTCCCCTGACGACACAGACCTGGTGGAGCTAGTCGGCAAGGTCCTGGATACGGCAGAAGGCGTGGCAGCTGCCGTGGAGGAAGGACGGGAAGGGGTGGAGCAAGAGACTGAGCTAACCAGGCAGGAGTCAGTGGAAGGATCTTCGTCTGATATTTACATGAAAACGATGAAACCACTGCAGTTTGGTAAGTCAGGAAGGCTGGGTTCTCTACACAGCTGTAGCTAATCCTTCTTTCCCTCCCCCCTCCCATCCTCCCTCCCGTCCCCCCTCCCATCCTCCCTCCCGTCCTCCCTCCCATCCTCCCTCCCGTCCCCCCTCCCGTCCTCCCTCCCATCCTTTCTCCACCCCTCCCTCTCTCCCATCTTCCCTCCTGCCCCATTCTCCCTCCCTCCCCTTCCATTTTCTCTCCCTCCCTCCCTCCCTCTCTCCTTCCTTTCCTGCCTCCAGACACCTACAAGTTCCTGGAGGAGGACGAGAGTGGCCATGTGCGGTTCCTTATTCCCTTTCACTACGAGTCCCGGGTGCAAAGTGCAGCCTCCTCTGCTGCCCACGGTGCGGCCAGGGCCCGACGACTGGCCCAGGAGGTCACGACCCTAGCCACTTCCCTGCCACTCTCCCCCAGCTCCAGTGTCTTTGTCCGCTGCGATGAGGAGCGACTGGATATAATGAAGGTGAGATGGGTGGAGCCACAGGGGCGGAGTTTTCACGAGTGCTACTTAACACTAGCAAAGCTCTGCCACCCAGCAATGCCAGATTTGTAGTTTAATAATTTATGAATAGTGTACTGTTGCGAATTTTAGAGTACGAGCAATTATTGGAATTTTCTCATAACCTTCACTCAACTATGGTTCCCCCCTCCCAGGTCATGATCACAGGCCCCTCGGACACGCCCTACGCCAATGGCTGCTTTGAGCTGGATGTGTTCTTTCCTCCCGAGTACCCCAAGTCTCCCATGCTGGTCAACCTCATGACCACGGGGCAGGGTAGGGTCCGCTTCAACCCCAACCTCTACAACGATGGCAAGGTGGGCCCATCACTACTACTGCAGACCAGTAATAGGGTACAGAAGTTGCAATTCAGTCCTGTATATTCTGGGCTAGTCTCGGACCCAGGCTTCCTCACACAGATTTTATCTCAACCTTGGTAGCCGTCTCCACTCTAACCGCATGTCCTTTGAGACATCTTGCTGATAGCGTTTGCTCCTCCCTCCTCACAGGTGTGTCTGAGTGTGCTGAACACGTGGCATGGAAGGCCAGAGGAAAAGTGGAACTCGCAAACATCCAGCTTCTTGCAAGTGAGTAACCAGCCCCTCACCTAGTGCCAGCCCCTCACCTAGCCTAAGGTATTTCACTGACTTTGTCATGTTTTCTCTGCCCCGTCCTCTGTCAGGTTCTGGTGTCGATCCAATCCCTAATCCTGGTTCCGGAACCTTACTTCAATGAACCTGGCTACGAGCAGTACCGAGGAACGCCCTATGGGGATCAGAAGTCCCTCACCTACAGTGCTAACATTCAGGTGGCCACAGTGCAGTGGGCCATGATCAACCAGCTCCGCAATCCCTCACCCTGCTTTAAGGAGGTGAGTGGTCAAATTACACTCCTGCCCCCCCCCCCCCCCCCCAAAAAAACTGTTGTAGATAACATGGTTTCCTCTCTCTCTTAGGTGATCCTACAGCACTTTTACCTGCACCAGGCAGAGGTGCTCTCTCAGTGTGAGCAGTGGAAGAGAGAACTGGTGGACGGGATTGCGGCACTACAAGAGATGGGAGTGAGTGTGGCCCACCTCAAGGAGCAGCTGAGGACCCTCATCAAGGTGGTGGACACACTCAGGGTGGAGCTGGGCAAAGTCAAACCCTCAGACTTTCAGAAATCAAAGTCTACAAAAGAGAGTGATGCGGACGATTCCAACAGTTCCTAGCAGTGTGACGTGGTGGTAGTGGATAGCTCATAGTATTTGATGCAGCAGCTAAATAATTATTTATACCATCAATATGATTAAAAAATCTGAGAATGGTGTGGAATACAGCATATTATCCATGAAATGAGACAGAGAATAGAGAAAAGGAATATTTTAGAGAGAATGAGCAGCTGTCAGTTCTTTGGAGCTGTGAAACAGGAAGAAACGGTGGTCATAAAATTTACCGAGATGGTGCATATCTGCTCTCTCACCTCCATACGCCTCCGGCATCCTCTCAATGCTGTACCTGTGCTGGGTGATGTACATGATGGGGACACCTGGCACTTTCCGCAGCCGCCGCTTCAGGTCTCTGTCGCAGGTGGCCACGATGTAGCATTTGTGCTGTGGGAGGAGCCAGAGGGTGGGGTTAGTGGGTGGAGCCAGCCATGGTGTGAGCAGGAACGTACCTGAGTGACCCTGTTCACCAAACAGTCATCAGCATACGTGCCTTTGTGCATACACGGCAGTCTCTCAAATCGTGGGTCCTTGGCAATCCTACCCAGGGTGATCAGACACCACAGTTCAAGACTAGCCCCATTCCCAAGACAGGCATCCTGGGAACGAGGCTACTCCAGTCAAACCTACCTCTGGGCCACTCTGAACCTTGACCCCAGTTTTTCAAGCTCTGCAACTACACAGTCAGTGATGCATGGAACACCTACAAGGAGATATACAGAACATAAAGTGTAACCAGAGTATGTGTCTTGCAGTGAGGTTGGCTCACACTTAGCATAGAGGCAGTCCATCATGCTCTGAACGATGTCCAGCTTGTTCTGGATGGAGAAGTTGATGAAGTTGGTATCCACCAGAATGTGGTACGGTGGGCCCAGCTGTGTGTTGTACTGGAAGAACAGGGCTGAGGAAGCCTGGGGACTGCGGAGGGAGGGAGGGGTAAGACAGGGATAGCTTACTAAAGTCCAGCTGGAGTGTGATCTCCATCTGAGCTAGCCTCGTTCCCAGACTCTTGCGTGGTCGGAGTAAAGACTCCCCTCCACTAGAGCCTGGGTACGAGGCTACATCTGAGCCAATGCAGTGTCAAACACAGTACAGCTAATGGACAGCAGTTTACGATAACTGTGCTCACAGGTGCTTCACTTTCTCCTCCTCTTTTTGCTTCTTCTTTTCATCAGCCTTGTCTTGGTTCTTTTTTCTGAGAGGCACCAGAAACACCATGCACGTGTTAAGGTCACCACTGGGGTTTTAAGTACTGTGTAGCTACGCATACATTCTGGCATCCCTTGCCGAGATCATACGCTTCATCTCTGCAAACTTTCTGGCTTTCTTCATCTTACCCTATGCCAAAAAGGTGTAAAATTATCACCACTCATCATTAACACAAGCAGCTACCAAGTAATGTAGTGAACTATGTACCTGACTCACAAGCCAGGGAACCTTTAAATTAAAGGAGGGTCTGTGGGCCTAAACTAAGGGTAGCAAAGAGCCTTCCAGGTCTCAGCATAGTCTCGGGTACCCAGACTAGTCTCAGCATGCCACCCATCAGACGGGTCTGGGTACCCGAGACTACATCAGGCTGTGCATAAACAGGCAACTATAATGGCACCTCTGGTACCTTCAGCCACGAGTATATACACAAATTACCTGATAAATGCTTACCATGGTCCTTAAAACGTCGCCTTCGGCGTTTATCTGCAGCTCTTGCACCACGTGTCTTCTATCTAATTATCTGACTGCGTCAAAATTTCTAAGGTCGTGACGTCATCAATTAAGGTACTGGGTATTGCTCACAAATTAGTATCTTTTATTTTATCCTCCCGCTTTCTACCAGCTAGCTGACGCTATGGTGACGTGATGAGGCATAGCCAGCTGCAGAGAGAGGTGCTGAGGCTGTACCGAGCCTTTCTGAGGGTGTGTGAGGGCAAGTCCACCGAGACCAGGGATCATGTGAGACAGGTGTTCAGGGAGAACGCCACCAGTGTGGGGCGGACTAATGTCATCCACATAGAGTACCTCATGAGGCGTGGGAGGAGACAACTCAAGATGCTGCAGAACGCTGATGGATTAACTACATATTAGTGACATGTGGGCATCAGTATCTTAACTCCCATGCTCCTGACTAAACGACTCTTGTATAGTACATCATATTAATTTTGAACTGCTTGTGGAATTTGACACTGAAAGAGGAAGAAAGCAGAGCAAGAAAGAAGAGCTTAGCTGAGGACAGTACTAAACCGTTTGCAGTGGGTGCTGGGCTAGTCCCAGTGAGTGTTTGTGTGGTGGTGCTGGTACAGCAGTGCTGGTGGGAGGGAGGGTAGGGGTAGACATTCCACTGTGTGAAGGTGAGGGGGTGCGGGTGACCATTGGCAGACCCTGGGGGGATAAGATGCCTGAGGGCGTGACTGGTAACACGGGGGCGGTCCACTCGTCCTTGACCACCTGGATGGTGAGGTCGTTCAGTTGGCTGGCTAGCCGCGATGTCAGCTGAGTCAGCACCTCCTGGGTGAGGAGGAATGTGAGCAGTTACTGTAGCTACACACACGTCTTCTGTAAAAATACCACCCACATTTTATTTAGATTGTGCATGGCATAAAGTCGACTTGTAAAAAAAAAAGTGGATTGTCTCTTGGCAGCGCACACTGGTTCCAGCCAGGGGCCACCTTCTCGTACCCCCCCCCCCCCCCCCCAAAATCTCACTGTACTAACTTCAACAAAATTCCTACCTTAGTATAAAATCTCAGTGTATGGATAATTCTATCTCTGTATGAGAGCATTTGCAGCCCACCTGATCATTAGCGTCCCTCTTCACTCGGACATGCACTGATCCGGCCTGGAGGGAGGGGAGGGGAGACCTGAGATGCTTGCTGAGGACCAATTACTAGTCCACTCCCTTGGCATTGGCCACTTGTCACTCACATAGTGCCCAAACGCAATGGTCCAGAAGTGTTCCTTCTTGAGCTCTAGCACGCCATCCAGTGTGGATGCCTGCAGCAGGAAAGCACACACGTCATTCCGAACTGACTAGAGGCTGCCGAGAAAGACTCACCTCTCTGAGGGATTTGCCTAGCAGTGGGAGGATGTGCTCAGGTGCAGTCTATGAGGAGTAAAGCTGTCTTATCAGTGCCGTTTAAGCTACACCGACTCCACACCATCACCCTCTCACACACACACCCTCTCACAAACCCACTCCACACCAGCCACCCTCACACATCCACTCCACACCTGCAACATTATCTTAGCACTGTAGATAGTGAGTGGCATCATGGTGCCACAGATCAGAGCCAAGGTGAAGAGTGCCCCAGCTACATCTGCCAAATATAGCTCGCTACAAGGAGCCACCAAGACACAACCAATAAAGAAGTGCCATCACTCTTCACGCCAAGGCTAGTCCATACTCACTCAAGGTCAATGAGGATGTTGGTAATGATGACAGAGATTGCTCCACCAGCAGCCAGCAGGGCAATGGGATCCAGACGCTGGAGGAGGAGCCGCCCAAGAGCAGGAGAGAAGCTACACAGACTGGGAAAGAGCGGGAAACAATCTTCCAATAAAGCCTGAAATACAGTACAGGCCTCTAATGAACGGTTTGGTATTATATACGTGTAGTGGACATTAATACCGTCTCCATGACCGCAGCCTAACAGCATGTGGCTAGCTTACCTATGGCCCAGGTCACTCAGAATGTTCTGGAGCCAGTTTGGAGTGGCAGCTGTGAAGGACCAGAAGAGCTCAATTTGACATCCCATGCTTGTGGATATTATACGGTGCTGATGGCTGACCTTCAGCAGCATGTATCAGAGGCCTGTTAGTGATACCGCATGTGATAATCACATGCACCGCCAGCCCCAGGCATGTACCTAGCAGCATGTACTCTCTGGGAATAGAGAGGACAGCAAGTCGCCTGATATACCAGACAAGTTGCTTTAACAAGCTAACTTACGTGGTAACGACAGGTGGTTCAAATATCCTCTCCATACTGTATTAAAAAAAAGTAGAGTAGATAAAAGTTGTCTGCAATCCAGGAAGGCTGAATTCCCTAACCTGTGCTTGAGTAGATTGATGCCAAAGAGAACGAGGAGGATGGTTGTGGTGAACACGGCTAACACATTCATGCGCTCAAACCCATAGGAGTATTTGAGGGTCGGCTTCTGTTTGGAGACCCATACAGACAGTAGGTACATCAGCAAACTGTGGGGCAGGATACATATTCACATTTCTAAATGCACGTTTGTGGCTGTCCTGTAGCCACATTCCCAGTTTCTCCCTCCTGGCTTTTGTTGTTGCCGGTACAGAGAGCTGGAAAGAAGAGACTGGGAACAAGGCTACTGCAGTAATTCACCTTCCAATGTTGAAAAGGCTGAGGTAGGCAAAGGAGGTGAGGGCTATCAGAAGCAAAGTACAGGATGCAGATTACAAACGGAGGTGCAACTGGTTGGCTGCAGCAGTAGCTGCCATGTCACCCACCGAGGCTGTTGGTTGTGTGGCACCAGTAGAAGAGGAGGGCAGTGAAGGGGAGTGCTGGTATCAGCAGGACCACTACTCGCCATGACTGCATGAGGGATTCAAGGACAGGGGCTATACACATGGACAGCTATACAGGGAGTTGGCTACCTTTAGATTTATTGCCACTTCCAATCTCACCTTCTTGTAACTAATAGAAGATCTGAAGATGTCGACGAGTTCCTTCACTGCCATTAGCTTCGTGCTACATATGTGTTTGGCTCTGGATGAAAACCCCAGTAAATGCGCACCCAATTATTAAATCAGGGGAAGTCCCCCGAACCAAAACCCATACCCATAGTCTGATGCCTCTAACCAGGGTGGGCAAGTGGACGGTGTTGTATGGGGTGATAGCAGTAGAGCTGGCAGCTCTCTACAGCTGCTACAACACTTGGGGCAAGCTCAACAGGAGTCAAGGTAAGCAGATGGGCTGACGTTAAGCTATGAGTGTGTGATCAACTCCTATCATCTCACGTGCAGACTACAGGAGGTGGATGCTTCAGCGTCACCCAAGAGTCTTGGAAGGTCATCATCTACCACTTACCATATCCACTAACATTATGTTGATCACTGTATGAAATACAAACTTAATACAGCCACTTCTTTATTAAAGTGGCGTATTTCTAAGAATTAATGGATAAGATGTGGTGCCATCTTATTTTAGGAGCGGCTGCAGATTAATCTTTTGTAGAATCACTCATAGTGATCCATTTTTGGCTGTGTATGCAGAGGTGGGGTTAAGCATTTGGTTTAGTCAGTCTGTCTGTCTGTCCATGTTCTCAAAATAATGGTGTCAGCATTACTACACAATGTCCCGCACTCTTTATAATAGTGTCCTGGACATGTGCATTTTGTCTATAGTCATTGCAGACTGTCCATTGTGGCTGGTGAGGGTTGATCACCATGACTGGGAGCCCAAGGACCGTGTTCTTGTCCTACAAGAGCTACACCTGTACAGCATGTCTAAAGCAATCCCACGTTATGTACCCCACAGTATTTTACTGGTCCTGTACACTGGCTGGAGTGGAGGACGCAAAGGAGAGAGACTTCAGAGACTGGGACATGAGCAAAAGATGACGCGACTGCTCCATTATAGCAGCTGTTGTGTACCGTGCATGTGTATACTCATAATGAATTATGATTGACAATTATAGATTAGCAGCATACCAATTCAATGGCAGTAAAATGAATTTGATTTAGTTAGGCCATGCAGGAACACCCACCAAAAGGACAACACACAGCACTGACTATGTTACATACAGAGAAAATGGCCTTGTGTGTGTGCATGTGTAGTGTGAACACAAGAGCAAGCATTTATAGAACACAACATAGCAGCCACGCACTATGTTACTCTGGTCTGGAGTCAATGCGATGAAAAGATCTACCAATCTTCTTACTGGCAGGAACCATGTTTTTGAGTGCCTCCTTCCTACCGCCTTCTTTGTGGTCGTAGATACAGCTGTGCTGTTCAGGTAACCGATGTAGAGCACAGAATACATAGCCTAGCCAGGAAGAGAGCAGACCGAGGTAATGGCCGGGATACTGGTATACCCGACCACTAAAAGCCAGCCATGGCTTAGGAGTATTGTGAGCTACTAATCTGGGACTCACCACACTTGCAGCCACCTAGTTCTCGCTGTGCTAGCTCCAGCTTTACTTTGCAACTCCAACACCGTTTCTTGTTCTTCTGAGCTGGTCTTTCTGCCGGGAGGAAGGCATCATCATTCTCCCTCTCCTCCCCCTTGGAGTTCTCTTCCGACACTCTCTCCTTCTCCTCTGACTGGCTCCCCGAGTCTTCAGGAGTATGTAGCCCTGGGAGGTATTGTTGTAGGAGAGGACTGGTGTGTGAGGGTCCGTCACTTCCCTCTGCCTGGGCTGCCTTCGCCTTTTGAAGATGGCCTTGAAACAGTAAAGAACATACAGACAAGGTCACACCCCTATTTCTATCATGCCTATTTACACCCCAACCTTGCACCAATACCTTTATAGCACTTGGAACACATGTTCATTGTCTGGGGTGACCTGTATGAGATACAAAGACACTGGCATGTCCAGTCCCCGAATCTACGATTTAACAATAACAAAGAAGTGGCCAAATGAGTATTCACGTCTATATACTGAGTTAGTCCGTCCCGAAGAACTCGAACTTACCCCCCAGAATCCACAGTATATACTAAGTTAGTCCGTCCCGAAGAACTCGAACTTACCCCCAGAATCCACAGTGACACCTTTTCGGTTCGCCTTCGCCGGCCTCTGCCATTCTCTGTAATTTTTTACTACCACAAACAAGTCATTAATAGATTCCTCTCCGGAACCCGACACAAGGAAGTGCGTACATGTACAAGCGATCGCATGCGAGAAATGACAGCGCAAAAGCTTCCGTGCGTGAATTTGCGTAAGCCAGCCAATAATGCAAGGTCTCTAGGCAACAGGCCTCGTAGCTGATTACATTTTGCTAAAACAAGACTGCAGCGTAAAAGGTTAGATCTAGTTAATGCGCATGCATAAATTGCAGCTGAAATTAAAGCAATTATATTAGATTTACACTAGTTATTTTATGAAGGTAGCCCCGCCTTCCTTCTAAACCCATTAGCTGGCAGCCATGGATTCAGAGGCACTGCTGGGTGACCCTCTGAACAGACATACATTTGCAGGCTATAGCAGGCACTTCTGGTCGGCCAGAGTCCCACGGGATAGACACAATGACCTCGTCTGGGTGAACCGCTGGTATACTCCTGAAGACCTCCGCAGCTCAACCCCAGTGCAGCGCCACAAGTTCCTCTCCCAACCCCTGCCAAAGCCCCCATCCCACTGGGTTTCCCTCTCAGAGGCACCTCTCAAGTCCTTCTCCCGGGCTGCAGAAGAGACCCACATCCACACCTCCGTCCCCTCTTCCCGCAGTGAGCAGTGGTCCACTCTCCGACAGATGCTGCCTTCCAGGGGTCACTGCTTCAGGCACCAGCCACCCAAGTGGGGCACAGGGCTGTCCAAACCACCCTCATGGGCCCTGAAGAAACCCAAACGCTTCCCTCACATCAACAGCCCTATGACCAAGTAAGTATAGCCACACTTACAATAAATTAGTCCATCCTCTTCCGGCAAACGTATGTCAAGAAACTAATGAAGGGCCTGGAAACAGTAGTTTATGACCCTGTGCTTCATAGGAAGGTTAAACATGACGAATTGTAGAACATTCGCATACAGTGCTTTACTCATGAGTTAACATTCAAATTTGCTGTCACATGACATATTTTCTCATGAACGAAACAAAAAATTTACTACTCCCAGGCCATTTCCTCTTTTGCAAGGCCGCACATACATAGTACTTTGTAGCAAGAGATTACAGTTGCCACTCCCCCTTCCCCTCCTGTAGCTACGTGGATGATGTGCACCTGACAAACAGACTTTTCAAACTGCACTGAGTGCTATTCATGACTGAAATTTGTATTTGCTAGACATGAAGATAGTAGACTTTACTCAATTGGACTGTACATGTATAGCGGATGGAAGCTGCTACAATAAAAATATTTCTGATAATTATTCTGTTATTAACCAATGTCCTGGTTCTCTGCTAGCAGTACCTCCCTGTTCTCATAGGTCCAGAACCCATTCAGGTCTGTCAGGATGCTAATCACTGTCTCACCTTGGCCACTGGGGGGTAGCAAGGAGTTCAATTAACGCCCACTCAGCTTTACAATTAACATGAAACTCTACCCCTGGTCCCAGAACAAAAAGGGTATTTTCTCACATCCTAGCTAGTTCTTCACAAGATGAAATAGTGACTTTGGACACACCTGTTGGTAAGGTCCTGCAGAGTGATCCTCAAGGGATTGGCTGGCTTCACCATGTCAAAGATTTCATCCTACCCAGAGAATGGCAGAGCATTAGTATACATGTACCTGTACATGGCTCAGGCTGGCATGGCCTTTTATCGTAACATGCATACCTACTGAATAGCTGGCTAATGCATGGTATAATACCTTTATATCTGCAAACTTCACAGGTTCGTGTCCATGTAGTTTCATCTGTTCCTGAATAGCCTACATGCATTAGGGAAGAGCTAAATAAGGTTCCAGCAAAGGCCATCCTCAGTACTATAGCTGGATTGCAAGTAGGCGTGCCATTATATGGAGGGTAAACGCGCAAGCTCGCGGACGAAAGGCCAGCCTATTGGCTGTCTGGAGAAGCTTTCTTGCTATCTGTTCCAGACACACGAGAGCGTTCATTATATATAGCTGCTACTGTAAAAGAGACTCTTTGATGTCAGTAAATCTCGGTAGGTCATCTCCTATAGTTCTCTCTGTTTTGCCTGCAATGAAAACACATTTGGGTCGTGTTTACTTGCCCTCCGGAAGTGACATTACGTAATTGGACACGCCCCTTGCAATCCATCTATACTTAAACAATAACTCATGTTGCTGTTGTAGCGCTTACGCCCTTGACCATGCACCCACAGTTGCAGATGGAACAGGTATTATCTTCTCACTACATGGTGAGAACTGCCTGGCTGCCAGACCAGGGCACGATAGGCATGTATTAGAGTGAAAGGCTCAGCATACCCTGAAGAAGTAGTTGAGGGTGAAGGTGTCCAAGTAGCCCTGGCCATGGAGGTCTACCAGCCGGAAGAGATACTGAAGTGCCTGTTTACATACATGTAGATGCATTAGGGGTAAAGTACTGTCCACCGCACGATGATGGAGGACCTCACCTGCTGTTCTTTACGATTTTCCATAGCCAATACGAAATCAAGGTATGTTTTGTAATCCTGTGAAAAGGCCAAAGCAATCACTTGGCTTGGTAATTCACAGATGGCATTCAGCACCAATAGGTGTCAATGTACAGCTACTGGCTCTCTGGCTTTATTGTACATATTCTCACTCCCAGGCCAATTTACAAGTGCCTGGGAATGAAGCCTAGCATTCAAGCTGTGTACTCACCACTTCTCCATCATAGGTCAAACACTCTTGGAAGATTCGCTCGACAAATACTCTTGTTAGAGTCCCTGTACCATATCTAGGAGGAGAAAGAAAGAACAGCTGTTGATGGTGAAAACTAGCCACATTTCTAAGACTCCAATCCAGCTTTTTTCTTGCACAGCGCAAAAAGCTATAGAGTGGAGCCTGGGAACAAGGCTAGGTCAACACTACAGCGAGAGGATCTCCACCTCAGTAGCTCCTCCTTGCTGAGCATGCCATTGTGGTCTGTGTCCAGGCTCAAGTACTGGCCTGCAGGGAATTTGGATGTTTACTTTTAAATGTATGTTTGCCTGGACCGCAGCCAACGGCAATCATAATTATGTTGTTTTGTTTGTTATAATAGCAGAAGGAATACTCCATACCATATACACGGAGAGCAGAGGGAGCAGAGAACCAGTTGGTTTCCTGTGCATCCTTTGATAAGTCTTCATCTCTGAGCTGCAGAGGACAATAGTAGTTATTTTTAGCAGAGCTACCCACGCATAATAGTACGTGTGATGTCATACGCAATATTCTTTGCCACGTAGAAATAATCTACGCAAAACTGCAAGACGATCGAAGAACGCCCCCTACACTGCCACGGCACTAGCAAGATAGTTGTATTATAAAAGTAGCAGAGCATATACGAAGATACAAGATTGAGAATTGTAAAGAAAGTAAGAGACGAAGACAGAGTAAACGCAGACCCTTCGGAGATGGGTAACTTCATATCCTCGCTGAAGGGCCTCCTGGAGGGAATAGGCAAGTCGGAGGCTCGCATCCTCATGCTCGGGCTGGATGCGGCGGGTAAGACCACCATTCTCTATAAGCTCAAGCTGAACGAGGCCGTGAGCTCCATCCCAACAATTGGCTTCAATGTGGAGACGGTGTCCCCGGTCAAGAACGTCAGTTTCACCGTGTGGGACGTCGGCGGACAAGACAAGATCCGTCCGCTGTGGAAGCACTATTTTCACAACACGGAGGGGCTAGTGTACGTGGTAGACAGCGCCGACAGGGAGAGATTCAACGAAGTGAGTTGCTCTGTTGAGACAGACGAGGATTGGGTAACTTGGGGTTTGAGGGGGCGGATCTGCAGCATGTTGATGCTGAATAAAATTATCGGTGACTGTGGGTTTCCCTGAGCCCACAATTTCAGAATCTATTTCCTGTTCTTCAATACAGGCAAAAGATGAGTTGTTCTGGATCCTTGACTCTGATGAGATGCGTGGCGTCCCAGTGGTAGTGCTGGCTAACAAACAGGACCTGCCAAATGCCACCTCTACAGCAGACTTAGCCACCAAGCTGGGGCTAAACCAGATCCGGACCCACCAGTGGTTCATCCAGGGCACGTGTGCTGTCAGCGGTGATGGGCTACTAGAATCCATGAGTGAACTAGGCAAGATGGTTAAGGCATTCAAGAAGAGTAAGAGATAGACTGTTCATGCCCTAGGGGCTACAAGAGTACATGTATCAGTAGTGAAATTTTGAACGTCCTTTCTTCACCAAATGATGCTTCAGCACTATCAGTATTGTCACATACTTATGTTCATAATACACCTTGATTTTATCATTCTACACAGCAACAATACTGCCATTGTGTTTTGTGTGTACTTCATCTTGTACAGTACCCAGTGTTCTGCTTCATTTTTCGAAAAAAATTTATTTTTCAATGAGCCAACCAACCTCAAGTAAATCATCCAGAAATCCACAGGCCAAGATATCCTGGATCTTGATTTTGCCTGTGGTAATGACAGCAGAGGTTAGTGGGGTGGTGAGGTATACACAGGGGAATTATTGCAAAAACCGGCAGACTACAGTATAAACGACAACCCAGATTTAGAAATAAAGCTATCTGGTCCCTAGACTTTGTGGTGTTAAATTACAGCCATACCTGTTCGCATTGGATCAAGGAAGAAGAAAAATTTCCGTACGGCTGTGCAGACATAGAAGGAATAGAAAGACTCCTCAAGGCAGTTAAGCTGGGGGAGGGTCGGTATCAGCTCTAGAATGTAGTTTTCCAGATCCTACACAGCCAAAGGTTGCAATAGTAACACACCCAGTAAAGGAGTACTCTTGTGTACACAGCACCTTCCAAAAATGCCAGGGCATTGTATCAATGAATGTGTGCTTGTGCAGAAGTGTTGCTTACAGATTCCTTAAGATAGCCCAGGCCCTGAATGTCAAACAGGCTCAGACCGATCCTAGTCTGTTGTAGCCACACTGCAGTATTGGTACAAACGACGCACACAATGAATTGCTGTACTAAAATTTAATAATACCACAACACAAGTACCTTTTCTCATAATGTATGAGAATAGCTGGGCAATAGCCACCCTGTAGTATCAAAGAAAATCAATAAAGCACAACTGGCAATTGTCCAGGAGCTGTGGAAAGGTGGCCTACCACACCCACCTGCCATAAGGATCGTCTCTCAGAAGTTTGGCAAACAGTTTGGCAGTGAAGAAGGAGCTAGAAAAGGTGAAGAGGTGTGGCGATGAATTGGGTCACCAATAATTCAGGACAAAGTCGTACAACTCACCGACATTTCTCTGAGATGAGGTCTCGAATCTTCATGAAGTCTGTAAAGCTGATCATCTACACCAGTGACAATAATAATGCTATAAACATTACGAGCCACCCACATAGCCTAGTATCATACCCACCCACCTAGCTGTTTACTTCCTGCCCCACCCACCAAGTCTTGTATTTCCTGCCCCACCCACTTAGCCATGTACCACCCACCTAGCCTTGTACTTTATACCAACCCAACTACCCTTGTACTTCATGCTAGCCCACTTAGCCTTGTACTTCAACACATAGCCTTGCACTTTCACTTGTGGCTCAAAATAGGCATGGTAAAATAGGGATTTATAAGCCTAAATTTTGCACACATCTGACGGGAAGTCAAGGTGGCACATTCGGTTACAGACTGGGGTCGGAACGTTGCCTCCCCAATAATCGGGTCGCGTGTTCAAGGCGCACGCGTGCAATCTGATTCTTGGCTTTCTAAGCCTATAGCCAATATGTCGGTAACTTTCCTTCGGGAACTCCGAAACTAAAAGGATGACTGGGTACGTTACAAGGCCTCCTGTGATTCCCAGCCATCGCCTATCCAGTGCTCCGGGTGTCTGACACTCCAGGAGGGATGGGAGGCTCCCTAGGCTTTTGTTGTTGTTTTTTTATCTTCTCAAGTTTCTTTTTTTCCCTCCAAGTTAAGTTGTTCTCTTATACAAATGGCACAAAAATAATTTTAATTCAAAATTTTATAACATTTATTATAGATATGCTATTGGCTGCTAGGCTTTTTTCCCTCCAACTTGCATTGTAATTTGTTTCTCTTTATAGAAATACCACAAATAGTCATCTATCTATCAGTACTAAGCCTGGGAGGAGTTGTTTGAACAACCGGGAGCTATAGGCTTCTTTTCTTCTTCTCTAAGTTAAGTTGTTTCTCTGTATAGAAATACACAAATAGCCATCTATATATCACTACTAAGCCTGGGAAGAATTTTTGCAAGTCTGACAGGCTGATGGCTACTGAATTATTCAGCAGCCAAGTCATTAGGAAATGCACACTTGCAGCATAAGCCCTTGTAGTGGGTTTGATGAGCTCATGATACGTTTATCCTTACATACACATGCAGTTACTGAATGGAGATGCAGTTTGTATGAATAATCCAACGGGACGAGTTGTGTCCTGTATCCTAACTTCTCAGCCAAGAAATAAAACCTCACATTCAGGCCATTCATTATGAAAGAGCTTGGCACGAGACAGGAATACACACACAAGTGAATATCCCACATTCATTCCATCTGCCCTGCCGTCAGAGCCAGCCCACCACACTTTCACCTTCCCCTTGGTCTCTAGCTAGGTTCATAGCGCTATCTGTAGCTACCTAACCTTTATCACCAGTGCTTGTACTATAGCGGGAACGCTCTAGCCATCCCGATGTGCAGTTGTGCGCTCGTTCTAGGAATAATTCCATTTAACGCACATCACCGACAGGTTTAAAAGACTAAATTTTGCCAACGTCTAACGGGAAGTCAAGGTGGCGCGTTCGTTTCAGACTGGGGTCGGAACGTGGCCTCCCCATTAATCGGGTCGCGGGTTCGAATGCCGCCCGCGTACATATCTGATTCTTGACTTTCTAAGCCTATAGCCAATATGCCGGTAACTTTCTTCTCCGGAAGAACTCCGAAGCTAAAAGGATGACTGGGTACGTTACAGCAGCGGCTCCTGTGATTCCCAGCCATCGCCTATCCAGCGCTCCGGGTGTCTAACACTCCAGGAGGGATGGGAGGCTCCCTAGGCTTTTGCTTCTTTTTTTTCTTCTCAAGTTTCTTTATTTTTTTCTCTCTCTCCAAGATTTTTTTCCTCCTTCTTTTCCTCCAAGTTAAGTTGTTCTCTTTATAGAAATACCACAAAAATAATTTTAAAAATTTAATTTGAATTTTATAGCTAACATAGATATGCTATTGGCTGCTAAGCCTTTTTCCCTCCAACTTACATTGTAATTTGTTTCTCTTTATAGAAATACCACAAATAGTCATCTATCTATCAGTACTAAGCCTGGGAAGAACTGTTTGACCGACCAGGAGCTATAGGCTTCTTTTTTCTTCTCTAAAGTCTGACAGGCTGATGGCTACTGAATTATTCAGTAGCTACCAACAGCCAAGTCATTAGGAAATGCACACTTGCAGTATAAGCCCTTGTAGTGGGTTTGATGAGCTCATGATACGTTTATCCTTACATACACATGCAGTGACTGAATGGAGATGCAGTTTGTATGAATAATACAATGGGACAAGTTGTATGTCCTGTATCCTAACTTCTCAGCCAAGAAATAAAACCTCACACCCAGGCCATTCATTATGAAA
This sequence comes from Phakellia ventilabrum, assembly GCA_963921505.1. Taxonomy (NCBI): domain Eukaryota; kingdom Metazoa; phylum Porifera; class Demospongiae; order Axinellida; family Axinellidae; genus Phakellia; species Phakellia ventilabrum. The sequence goes on from OY997391.1 coordinate 6,730,046, forward strand.
GAGCTGGGCACGAGACAGGAATACACACACAGGTGAATATCCCACATTCATTCCATCTGCCCTGCCGTCAGAGCCAGCCCACCACACTTTCACCTTCCCCTTGGTCTCTTGCTAATACAATTCTTTTCCTTGGGACTTTTAAATAACTAGCTATCACAGGAATATGACATAGATCTGGTGGAGGGATGTCCTGTCCAAGAATGTGCTTTAGAGCTGCTAAAAATTCAGAAGTTTGGTCATGTTTTTACTCCGTTTTTGTGCGACTACCGTTTACATTATCTATGGTTAAAGAGTGCATGGATCCTGTGACATGTATGTTGCCAGTGATGCTCCCGATCCCGCTGGAGCCTGCATGCCCTGTCTTCGTCTTGAGGTTTGCGCTACTCTTCTCTCTTGTTAGCGCTCTCTCTCCTCCAGGCCAGGGTACCTGCTACCCTTCTCTCTTGTTGGCCGTTTCTATCCCATTAGCGCCTCACCTTTCTCTTCCACTGGAGCCTCGCATCTAGGGTCTCCGGGTACTACGTTGTCGCCTAGCAAGTACCCTAGCTGTGATAGTATCTTCTGCTGTCCTCTCTTCTTCCTTGCTGTCAGTTAGCCATCAAGAGGGTTAGCACGATCGATGTCAAGTGCTAGTACAAGTAAACTTGAATACGCACGTGAGCTCAACATGCGAACTGTTGTCGGATATTTGGAGCATAGCGGTGGACATACAGACCATGTATAACCCCTCATAACCACGTATAACTCAGTATAACCCCTCATAACGACGTATAACCACATATAACCCCCATAACCACCTACATAACAGAACCCTCCATAATTATCTTATAACCATCTAAACCTTTAAAACATGTTATAAGCTATCCTATATAAAATTCTTACCATCCCTATTTTTAGCCGGGTCTATGCACCTAGCCTTACACTTCACACCTTACCCATCTAGCTCTGTACTTCATGCCCACCCACCTAGCCTGGTATCCATGCCCCATCTACCTAACCTTGTACTTGATGCTCCAGATATCCCATAAAAGACCATAGCTATGAGACAAAGCTGGGGTGAAACGAGGTAGCACTAACCTGCTCATCTCCAATGTCTGGTGGTGTGTGTTTCTCCTCCAGAATGGACCACAGCTTCTGTAGTTCCAAAATGGAAATAATGATGGTTGAATGTACTGCAAAAGGAGTCTCAGCTCAATACCTGCAACTCCTCATTGTCCATCAGCTCCGAACTCCTCCTCTGAAGGAAAGTGGCCCTATACATGATAAAATTATAACTTCATCATGACAGTTAAATAGAGCATAGCTATGCAAATGCTTGTTTGGCGTGGACTGTGCTAATTGTACCAGTATACCAAATCGTAACTAAGTCAGTAATAATAAATCTTACAGTACCTTGCCTCTTCACGAAGCTTCTGTTGTAGGATTTGGTCATCAGAGGGAGGCTGAAAAGAAAAAGTTGGTCTACTTTTGCACCTATCTTATGATTTGATACAAGAATTCTGAGGTGGCTACTTGCCTTGGAGTAAAATTTTGGAATCAGGGAATACTTCTTATCATCTTTCTGGTCTTTAAACCTGGAATAGTATTCAGTTAGTAGCTCTTCATCGCTCTTTTCATCCACAGAACCTGTAGCTGATTATACAACACACGGTCAGCTTGAAGCGTTTATAATAGTTCGGATATCAAATTTGAATTCACCATTATCTTTCGAATGTACTTCATTAAATTTCCTCAGTTTCTCTACCCAGCTCATCTCGAATTTGGATCCCACCACTTCAATGGGCTGACATAGAGAGCAGCACACATAATCGGCACAGCCTCGACCTCGACACCAGAAAATTTTTAATAATTCCAATTAATCCGCACTGGATCCGCGTAAATTTTGTTTGAAACCTTACAACTGAACATCCCATACATTGGTGACAGACACTGTCGCTGCGAAGGTGTAGTACCTGCCAACTAGAGCTCATGGAGCTAGTGCTAAACATGGAGGCGCAAGATGCTGTGCAAGAACTGGAATCCAAAGGCAGCACCGACTGGTGGGCAGTGCTGGAGGCTGTTCAGGAGCACTGGCTGGGCAGTTTCTTACTGAACGTCCTGGGGTATGCACTGATCATCTTGCCAGCAGCCCTGCTCATAAGGAAATTGAAGGATTCTCCGAGCATCAAACATGGTGGGTGCACCGAGGGTCTGGCATGCGAGACCAGTGGGTGCATTCTCAGACAAGAGCTAGAGGATGTGTATATTAATTTATCTATGATAGTATTAGGTCATCGGACACCCCCCTTTTAAGGCCACTTCAACACTGAGCTTCTGTTTCCTCTATCCACATGATAGGGTCGATCAGTCAGAAAAAGAAAAAAATTAGGCCATCCAGAAATGATTGCAGTAGAGAGAGAGAGAGTCAGTCGGTTGGTAGGTAGCCATCAAAGGACGCCCACTAATTGAAATTGAAATGGCAACTCCAGAACCATCGCTGACTCTTCTAAAAACAGACTCGAAGATTAAGGAACTATTAATAAAGTAAAAAAATGTTGGGCTTCCCAGAGCCAAAGGATGGGTCAGTCGGGTTACTTGCAACAAGCAATCATTGGATGGTCTTATCTGCATTACAAGAGACTAATGAAGAGTTAGTCTACCCTCCCACAAAGCTTGTACCACCTTCACTGTGTGTGTTTACTGTAAACCTGGCTCAGGTAGAAGACTAGCATAATTATTGTTTTGTTAAAGTGCATCTAGAAAGGTTTTGGTTAGGTTAGGCCTAACTTGCAATGAAGATTGCCACCCTCCCCCCCACATCAAACTGTTTGGCCTGCTGTGCTAATCTAGTCTACTGTCTGTATGTGTGATAACTGCTAAGCCTCTCTCCAGGCGAAGGCCCTGTGAACTATATCCTGAAGCTGCTGGTGTTTGGAGACTCGGATACACTGAGCACCATGGAGGCGGGGAAGGTTGCTGGGGACAGCAAGACCCAGGAGGCAGCCACAGAGCAGCTCTCAACTACCCAGTACTGCTCCAAGCTGATATTCTGCATCATTGGGCTTCAGGGAGCATACCTCACATGGGGTGTGCTGCAGGTATGGATACACCCTAGCTGTGTCAGGTAAATTATATGGAGGGAGGGAGACATATTATGCTAACCATAAGACATAAGGTGCCTTCATAATTGAAGTTGATAAATGGCTTTGCGGGTGCATGAAGACCTACAGAATGCATTCTCATGGGCCAACTCGACTCTGGTTTCAAAAAGCATATTATGGTATCAAGTATCAAATTGATTAAGACACATTTGAGCTCAAATTTTGCTTTGTACCTCTTACATTACTGCATCTGGCACATGGTGTTGAGAGCTACCCCTCCCCATAGTTGGCTAGTCGAGTCATGGCCCGTGATGTCCAGAGCCACCCCTCCCCGGGGCCCATAGTAGGCTAGTCAGAGAGTCACCCCTCCCTAGAGTAGGCTGGTCTGTGATGTCCAGAGCCACCCCTCCCCGTAGTAGGCTGACCCATGAGACTGAAGCTCTCAACAACCCAATACTCTTATTGTGTTCCTTACTGCCAACAGGAAAGAGTGATGACACAGACCTATGATGGTGAAAAGTTTACCAACTCCCAGTTTCTGGTGTTTGTGAATCGTATTCTGGCCCTGGTGATCGCCTTTGCCTACATCGCCACGACAAAGCAGCCCAGGCACAGCACGCCTCTCTACAAGTACTCCTACGCCTCCATCTCCAACACTCTCAGTAGCTGGTGCCAGTACGAAGCCCTCAAGTTCGTCGGCTTCCCTACCCAGGTACTGGCAAAGTCCTCCAAAGTAATCCCTGTCATGATTATGGGGAAGGTCGTCTCGGATCGGACTTACCCTTGGCATGAGTACCTCACTGCATGCATGATGTCACTAGGGGTTGCCACCTTCCTCCTGGCTGCAGACCCCTCCTCTGACTCACACACAGCAGAGACCACCTTTGCCGGGATCGTTATTCTCCTGGGCTACATGATGTTTGACAGCTTTACCTCCAACTGGCAGTCGGAGATATTCAAGCAGTACAAGGTCTCTTCTGTGCAGATGATGTTTGGAGTAAACCTCTTCTCTTGCATCTTCACAGTTGGCTCACTGCTGTTTCGTGGCGTCTTTTTCTCCTCCATAAGCTTCCTGTTGCAGCACGTGGACTTTGCCTTCCATGCAGCTCTCCTGTCGGTCTGTTCTGCAGTCGGACAGCTGTTCATCTTCAACACCATTGCTGCCTTCGGACCACTCATCTTCACTCTCATCATGACCACCCGACAGGCCATCAGCATTCTCCTCTCCTGCCTCGTCTATGGCCATATACTGAACAGCCAGGCAATAGTGGGACTGGTGGTGGTGTTCATGGCACTCTTCCTCAGAGCATACTTCAGAAGCCAAGAAAGAAAAGGCTCAAAATAGATGGTTATATGATCCATGCTCTTCATTACTTATAATAATCATTAGTAACGTCTTTGCAATCAACAAAGTGCATGTATAAATAATTAGCTATTGTAGTTGGCTATCTGTGTGGACCATTATCAGCAGAAGCTTGCATCTTCCCAACTTTCCATATAGGTTCGCTGCTGGCAGCTGATTCTTTCATTGCCTGCAGTACTTCAATATTCCTTTGTTCTGTCTCAGACAGCTGCTCTGCTGGTATTCTCTGCACATGAGAGCAGGGCATCAATTGGAACATAGCTGTATTACGCGTCCTACCTGCCTGCATGCATGCCTTACTTTCAACATCTCTTCCCTGTTCGGGGCTAGCACCTTCATGAGTCCCCATCCCAGCAACACTACCCCGCCAGTCGCAGCAATGGAGATCAACCAACTCCTTGCCATATCCTAGGCCTTTGATTACATCATTGCCAAACGGGTACTACAGGGAATTCCCCCAAAATGTACTACAACTATAATGTTCATAGTTCTTCCTTCCTCTCAATGTTCAGCAGCTCCACCTCAAACACAAGGGTTGCACCACCTACATGTATACAGCAATGCATGATACCACATTCACCAAAGAGCTTATCATAACACTAACCTGGGATTTTTGGAGGGGCCCCCCTGTCACCGTAGCCTAGCTCTGGGGGAATCACCAGCTTTCTCCTCTCTCCTATACACATACTATTAAAAAAAGAAGAATAAATTACTGCTTGCTACGCATGCATCCACTTCACTACATTACTAGCCTCGTTCCCAGGCTCATGCGAAGAGCCTGGGAACGAGGCTAATGCATCACATGCACAGATTCACAAAAGGAAAATGTTCAAGTGCAGCCTAGCTAGCAAGCTAGCCCGAGTCATCAGATTGAGTAACAATAATTATCCCGTTGAGTAGCTTGTCTGTTGTCTACTCAAAATCTGTAGCTCACTAGTTGACCGTCTTTGTTATATGCACTATTACTATGTCTAAAACATGAACCAGTTATAATTAACCACCTGAAACAACTAAAATACTAACTAACACCTGTTCTGTCAAGGTATTGTCATGACCACCACTCACTTTAGCAGCCCTTGGTCCCAGCCTAAAGTGAAGAAACAAACACCACACATTACTAGTAGTAATACACATAATTTAGATGCCAGACAGATGCTCATTCCCAGGCACTCAATCATGGCCACATGGCCTGCATGGGAATGAGACACTATTCCACAAAGGATAGCTTTGCAGCAGTAACTCTGCTATCCATGGTCTCACATACATCACTATGGTTACCTTTGATCACCATTCCTGCTCCCAGTGTGAATTCAAAGGGCTGATTGCGAGAATAGCTACTGTCAAATGGAGTTTCATCTAACAGGGTCCCCTACAGTGAGTAATTAGAGCTGCACCATAAACATTTCACTGGCAACGTAAAGACAGTGGGCTTAACTCGGGGATTAACTCATACCATGAAAATTACATATTTAGGGTTAGGTTAGGGCCAAGGATAGGCTATATAATTCTTTGCAGGTCACAATTTTTACAGTGCTGTTCTTCCAAGTTGGTGCTAGCCTCGTCCCCAGCCCAGAATCAAGGCTAAGGATCATTGATCAAGGGTCTCATACAGTACCCCGGCATCCTTAACTTTGGTTTGTTGGCTGACAAGACTGAGACAGTGCATGGATACTCACTCACATTGTAGTGCATGGAGAGTTTATCTCCCTTTTTGGAGCGAATCTCGCATGTTTCTGGCCGCTTCTTCACGCCTATCTGTAGCCCCTTTCCGGTAGCTGAAACAACCACAGCAGAGACTACTACCAGCACCAGAAAGATCGAAACCCTCATCTTCTTCAGAGTTCAAAGTTCAACTCCTGCAGTGCGCAGTGCACATGCGCACTACTACACGCATTTCGTTGCAGAAACGTTTTTTACTGCTTCAAGAAAAAAGTAGCATACGCTACCGCAACTGCGAGATCGAGTTCGTCCACCTGGCAGTACCATCTAAAAACTGTAAAGCAGCGCAAGATGGCACAGTAAGTCATTACTGATGAGAAACAACTACAGCATGGTCATGATGCGCGTCTTTTAGAGTTATTTGCCATGCCGCTGCAGGTGACAAGCATCAGGGTGGGAGCTTGCTCAGTGTTTCAGCAATTTACAGACTGTAAATAAATAGTTAACAGAGCTATAATTAACAACCAACGGTTTACCCAGGTGTGTTTAATGTCATGCGCTGCAACCCTCCAGGAAGCCAAAGACAGATTTGAGTGAGGAGGAACTCCGCAAGAGGGAGGAGGAAGAATTTCATACTGGCCCCCTCTCTGTACTCACACAGTCTGTCAAACACAACACACAGGTATTCATCTGTGCCCTGCCTTATTCCCTTTAACTATTGTGGTTTTTGTCATTCGTGGGCCTACTAATTATACTATTGTTTGCAAGCTGTGTGGAAAAAAGTTGTGGTTTTGCAATATTTTGGAAATGCTTTTGTCTCTAGTCCATACTAAGTTTAGCCTTTAAACCATGTTTACCGGTCTCTTCTCAGGTGTTGATTAACTGTCGCAACAATCGTAAGCTGCTAGCCAGAGTGAAGGCCTTTGACCGCCATTTCAACATGGTCCTGGAGAACGTGAAGGAGATGTGGACTGAGGTGCCCAAGACAGGGAAAGGGAAGAAGAAGGCTAAGCCTGTCAACAAGGACAGATACATTTCTAAGCTCTTCCTGCGAGGAGATTCTGTCATTCTGATCTTAAGAAATCCAGCTGCTGTCTCACACAAGTCTTAAGACATTTTCCATCTTTCTGCCTTAATGCACGTTGATAACAATACATGTAAACATGATTTGTTCTTCGTATAATTATAGTTGTGTTGTTCTGAGTCTGATTCAGCTTCAGATTAAGGGTGGAGTATCCGTAGTGCATTGCGTTACGCCGCAGTTGGAATACAGTCCTCGTTCCGACTCGTGCGTGGCCTGGAGACGAGAGTAGCCTCGTACCCAGGCCACACCCCCCCCCTCGTGGACTCTGGGAACGAGGCTAACTCCGGAGAGAATGCAGTGGAGCTGTACTTTCATAGTGATTCTGATGTGCACCTGCAGAACTTCTCTGGAGCAGGATAGGGGCGATCCCAACCCTGTAGACTCGCCCTCAGAGTGCAGTGCAGACTCAGACGTTGGCTGCAGTGCAGTGGACAGGGAGTCACATCTCTTGCATAGAAGAGAAGAAGAGTCTCAAGACGAACTCACTGTTACAATTGAGGAAGAGAATGAACAGCCAGCCAAACCAGATGAGAGAGAAGACCTTGGAGAGACCATAGAGACGATGTCTGAAGAGAAGCCACCTGCAAGAGTGGTTGCAAACCGTCTAATGCTAATCCCAGGCGGAGTGTTCACCATGGGAACCAGTGACCCCATCCTCCCCCAGGATGGGGAGGGGCCCGCTAGAAGGGTGGAGATCAGTACCTTCCACATGGACAAATTTGAAGTCAGCAATTTCGAGTTTGCAGATTTTGTGGAAGAAACGGGCTATATCACAGAGGCAGAGAAATTTGGTGACTCTTTTGTCCTGGAGATGTTGCTATCAGAGGAAGTGCAGTCAGAGATCACCCAGGCGGTGGCCGATGCCCCCTGGTGGCTGCCCGTCAAGGGGGCCTCCTGGAAACACCCTGAGGGAAAGGGATCCGGGGTGGAGGCTCGCTTGGACCACCCTGTTGTCCACGTCTCGTGGAACGATGCAATGGCCTTCTGCGAATGGGCCGGCAAGAGACTTCCTACCGAGGTTGAATGGGAGTATGCAGCCAGAGGAGGACTGGAAGGTCGGCTCTTCCCCTGGGGAAACAGCCCCAACCCCAGGGGTGAACACTGGATTAACATCTGGCAAGGGGATTTCCCCCTTGAGAACACACTCGAAGATGGCTTTTTGGGAACTGCCCCTGTTGACTCCTTCCCTCCCAACAAATACGGCCTGCACAACATGGCAGGTAATGTGTGGGAGTGGACCTCTGACTGGTGGACCACCAGACACACAAAGGACTTCAGGAAAGACCCTCAGGGCCCGGCAAAAGGGAAAGATAAAGTAAAGAAAGGTGGTTCCTTCCTCTGCCACCCTCAGTATTGTTACCGCTATCGCTGCGCAGCTAGAAGCCAGAACTCTCCCGATAGCTCTGCCTCAAACCTTGGATTTAGGTGTGTCAAGAGCTAGGTCTGTGTTATATATTCACCATGTAAATTACCAGAATGGTATTTTTTACTACGAACTGGCACCAGGCCTGCAAGAACCATATACAACACCTTATTCTAACATTATTAGGATACAAACTGTCGATAAAGTGGAGGATACAAAGTCCAGCTTTTCCTCCATAACAAATTGACTACCACAGCGAACGTACATGTACAAAAGTTTAATAATTAGGGATTAAATACATATGGGTTTTCAGCAGAGGCTCCAGTGCGGCCAAAGTCCTCAGGCTCCTTCTTGGAGGCCATGTACTGCGCCACCTCCTCTGAAGTTGCATATGGTGAAATGTCACCTGGGGGGGGAGCAAAGGGCTTCTTTCAGAGCTGGGGTCCCTGCCACTGTATCATGCAACTGCTTTTAATTGGCTATGCCCTCCATTTTTAAACTGGCAGAGTCTCATGACCAGACCTGGGCTACTTAAGGGGGCGAGCCCAGCATGCAAGGGTAGTCCCCCATGCATGAATATTGGGGGTGGGAACGCGGCTTAAGTTTATTTCTATAAGGAAAAGCATAGCATAGCCCAGGATGTGCCAAAGCTACTTCCTACCTGAGTACGTGGGAAACTCTCCTTCAAATTCCGTGTCGACATAGAGAGGATTGCGGAAATGCCGAGCATAGTCCCCTTGGGTTGGCAAGCCCACCACTATGTCTGATGCCAGGTACATGGGATTCTCTGTGACTGTTACCTCTGAGATGGGCGGTGGAAACCTGTCAGCTTTAATCCCTGTGGGAGAACAGATATATTCATGACAAAGTCTCACAACAATGCCAAAGGAGGAGTATCCAGAGCCTCACCAGATGTCTGTACGGCCGGTGTCCTAGTCTTGAAGTAGACAACTGCTACAACTATTACTGCAATAACAGCCAATGCCGCAACTGTCACTATTGCTCCACTGATGACACCGGGTTGCCTATCTGTTTCTTCTTCCTCCTGGCTACCATCTCCTGGCTCCTCTGCCCTAGCATTAGCATCAGATTCTGCACCACCTGCAACCACAGGAGCCACCTCCTCACAGTTTTCGCCGGTATACCCTGCTTCACACACACACTCGTATCTGTTTCCCATTAACTCCTGCAGAGAGTCAATGCATCAACAGTCACAGTATCACCATACTCCAGCGTCATTACACAAGTCACTTACATTGCATGTGCCTCCGTTCTGGCAGGGGGCAGCATCACAGCCTCTCAACATCACATTGCAGTTGTGGCCTGTCCACCCAGCAGCACAGAGGCAGGAAAAGCCCCCAGTGCCGTCATTGTAGCATGTGCCCCCATTTCGGCAGAGAGGCTGCCGCTCACAAGGAAGGAGAGCTGAAGAGGGAGGCCATCAATCAGTCACCACTATAGCTCTATAAGATGTACTTGTAAACATTAGATGCTATTATATTAATGGTGCCATGCAGAAGAGGTCTGCAAACATTAGTCCCCCAACCTTAACATCATTCTTAATGATTATACCAAGCCCAGCTTTCTCAACCTCATCTAGTAACTGATTAATAAAAATGGAAAATAGGATAGGCGATAGACTACAACCCTGTGCTACCCCCTGGCTTATATCAAATGGTTTGGATTTTTCCCCCTCCAGTAAAACAGCACTCTCTGTAATGTCATACATCTTCTTAATAACTCTCCACATCCTACCCCTAACACCCAATTCCCACAACCTAAACCATAAACCATCGTGCCAAACCGTATCAAAAGCCTTCTGGATGTCTAAGAAAAAAGCATAAGTGTATTTTCCTTCTCTTATTCTGCCTTGTATGATCTCGTTCAAAGTATAGACATTATCAACACAACTTCTTTTCGCTCTAAAACCTGCCTGCCCCTCATGAAGAGCCTTTTCCGATTCTAATCTTATTACCAAGCGATTATTTAAAATCTTACAAAACAGTTTACCAACAACGTTCAATAGAGTAATGCCTCTGTAATTACCTGGATCCTCAACATCACCTTTCTTATACAAACTAACAATTAATCCTTGCCTCCATTGTTTAGGAATACCCTCTTCTGTCCAGACTACTTCATATAAAGCTTTCAACAGATTCGCCATTCCAGAGCCACCATACTTAAAAAGCTCCCCAACTAAGCCATCATTACCTCCAGTTTTGTTATTCTTTAGACTTTTCAAACACTTTTTAATTTCGGCATAACTTATATCCCTGTCTAAAACCTTATCCTTCCGTGCACTAGACATCTCGCTGTACTCTGTCACCTTATTCTCTACATGCTCTCTCCAGCTATCATCAAACTGATCATCTACTGATGCTGTACCCAGCTTACCGTAATGCTCATGTAGAACTTCAAGCTTCCCCTTTGTACTGGTTATGCATGAACCTGAACTACTCCTTAATGAAGCAATGCTCTTACGACTACCCTTTGAAGTCCTGCCAACAAATGCCCAAAATTCCTTCTTGTTTTCATCAAAATCTTTATTAGCCTTTTCTATCACCTCATTCCAACTATCTAACTTCTTCTTACGTACCAATTCCTTGATTTCTGAACGTAACTTGTAATACTGTCCCCATTTATCTTCCCTACCACTCTGAATCTCTTTGTAAACCTGTCTTCTTAACCTAATCTTATCTTTAATCTCTTCAACGCTAATCATGATTGTGAATAATTAGTGGTTAAAGGAAGAATATTTCATTTCGGTGTCACTCTGACCTTTCCACTGCCTCCTCCCCCACTCCAAAAGGAAGTGTCAAAGCTATAATTACACTTACCAGTGAGACAGTTGCCACCTGGTTCAGACCACCCGATCAGGCATATCTTCTCCCCACTACTGCCACAACTGTAGTGCCCTCCACTGTTATTTTGTGGCACACAGTAGGTATCACAGAATGAGTCATAGAAATTGGCAGCACACTGCAACCGAAAGCTAAGCCTTAGCTCATTGCCATTCTCCCCAAAATATGATTCTTCTGCTGTGAAGGAGAAGCTAAGACTTAAGCTGAGCTCCACGTAGACGGTATCACTATCACCACCAGTATCACTTCGTCTCCTTCGCTTCCTTCTACGCTTCGAGTCCCCACCAGTGCTATCATTGCTATCTGCAGTACCAGTGCTATCATCACTTTCTTCATTGCTATCTGCCGTACCAGTGCTATCATCACTTTCATCATTGCTATCTGCCGTACCAGTGCTATCATCACTTTCATCATTGCTATCTGCCGTACCAGTGCTATCGTCATCACTTTCATCATTGCTATCTGCCGTGCCAGTGCTATCATCACTTTCATCATTGCTATCTGCCGTACCAGTGCTATCATCACTGCTATCTGCCGTACCAGTGCTATCGTCATCACTTTCATCATTGCTATCTGCCGTACCAGTGCTATCATCACTTTCATCATTGCTATCTGCCGTACCAGTGCTATCATCACTTTCATCATTGCTATCTGCCGTACCAGTGCTATCATCACTTTCATCATTGCTATCTGCCGTACCAGTGCTATCGTCATCACTTTCATCATTGCTATCTGCCGTACCAGTGCTATCGTCATCACTTTCATCATTGCTATCTGCCGTACCAGTGCTGTCATCACTTTCATCATTGCTATCTGCCGTACCAGTGCTATCGTCATCACTTTCATCATTGCTATCTGCCGTACCAGTGCTGTCATCACTTTCATCATTGCTATCTGCCGTACCAGTGCTATCGTCACTTTCATCATTGCTATCTGCCGTACCAGTGCTATCGTCATCACTTTCATCATTGCTATCTGCCGTATCAGTGCTGTCATCACTTTCATCATTGCTATCTGCCGTACCAGTGCTATCATCACTTTCATCATTGCTATCTGCCGTACCAGTGCTATCGTCATCACTTTCATCATTGCTATCTGCCGTACCAGTGCTATCATCACTTTCATCATTGCTATCTGCCGTACCAGTGCTATCGTCATCACTTTCATCATTGCTATCTGCCGTACCAGTGCTGTCATCACTTTCATCATTGCTATCTGCCGTACCAGTGCTATCATCACTTTCATCATTGCTATCTGCCGTACCAGTGCTATCATCACTTTCATCATTGCTATCTGCCGTACCAGTGCTATCATCACTTTCATCATTGCTATCTGCCGTACCAGTGCTATCGTCATCACTTTCATCATTGCTATCTGCCGTACCAGTGCTATCATCACTTTCATCATTGCTATCTGCCGTACCACCAGTGCTATCACCACCAGTTGCAGCAATGGTATCACCAGTGGTATCTGTACTCTCACGGAACTCAATATATAGCCGGAATACTAGTACGTCCTGTGAATGAATTGCGGTTAAATTAGTCATGCATCTGGTTGTTTTGTGGTGCCTAAATACTATCGACATTGCATGCCCATCCCCATATAATCAGACAAACTCACAGGCAAAGTGGTTAAAGTTAAAGCTGCTGTTCCCAAGTCTCCCGTCCCGCCATCCTCCGTCACCTCCCCGCCATAGGGACAGTCACCGTCATACGTAGATCCGGCAGGCAGTAGGCAAAACGAGGCCGCACTGATGGGGTTGTGCACGCGGATCTCCAGAAGATAATCCCCAGCAGTCGGAGGGGGGAACTGTGTCGTTAACAAGAACAAACTCAACAATAACCAGTACTCCATCGCTTTTTTTTTCAGCAACGTAGCTACAGCAATCAGCACAGCCGTGCAAAAGTGGGTGGGGCTCTTATATTGTGCAATCACACTGCGCATGCGTTATTTAACCCTCTAGTTACTCTCGCGAGTCTGGCGCGCGAGACTAAGGCTCTAGTGACGTGAGTGGAAAAGTAGTCTTACTCCACCCACGCAAGAGCCTGGCTTGTATACTAGCCTCGTTCCCAGGCTCTAGTGGAGGGGAGAATTTTACAACGTGGCCTGGGAACAAGGGTAGCTTGTATACATGTAGTGGGCAAAATTAATCAGAAAGGGTCAGTGTGTTTTTCGACCAATCTGCTTTCAGATTTCATTGATGACTGAAAGGTGAAATTTAAATGTTAAGGTTCAGCTTTCAGGTTAGAGCCCTCACCTGAAACCTGAAATTCCAATCAGCTTTCGAGTTAGAGCCCTCACTTGGAATCTGAAATTCTACAGATTTTATATTTAGGTGAGGGCTCTAACTCAATAGCTGAAACCAGCATCTAAATTTCACTATTCAGTCATCAATGAAAGCGGAAAGCAGATTGACCGAAAAGTACACTATTATTATCAGAGTTTTTGGAGTGCTGGGGGGAGAGATGGAAATACTGCGTAGTCAAATGAGTATAATTTGTACTTGAAGGTGCATGATATTCCATTATACACAAGAACATTCTATCTATAAATTTAATTATCACCATCAAATTCAGCAAGCAAGTGCAGGTAGTCTATTATTAATGTACTGTTGCTGCATTTTCATAGGGGCCTATAGCTACTTAAATTAATATTGTGACTCAGTCTCAGGTGTGTTCAATTAATATTGTGACGCAGTCTCATACCAGAGTTCTCACGTAAGTATTCTGGGTATGAGATCAGGCTCCCTAATACTCTTCAGTAGGAGCTGGTCATTTGCTTACAGAGTATGCATGTTTGTACTCACATTTCATAGGTACTAGGTTTTAGGGTTACCCCACTATGGCTTTTCTTCAGTGCTTCCCCTTAGACCCCCCCACTCCTCTCCGCAGACCAAGTTATTCTGACATTATGCTAGATATTTTACTGATAGAACAGACTGTAGCTATTTATGTTTACCAAGCCAGACTACTAGCTGTACTGTGGCTGCATATCCAGAGGTCTAGCTACTTGAATAATAAATTAATATTGTGACGCAGTCTCAGGTGTGTCTACTATTAATATTAAGCACTACTGCTTACAGTTAGCTAATTCTAACTTACCGTAATCTGGCAGGCTTTGGATTTGAACCTGCAATTTTTTTTGGCCACCCCAAACAAAAGCTGATCAAGCATGGAGTCACACATCAAAGGTCAGCTACCTGTCTGTCAGCCTATTGCTATCAAGTAACAATGCTAAAAAATATACTGAGAGACTCATAAAGTGCCTTAGATGCCACCATATTGCCACTCAGGGCACTCAAAATAAAGGATGCCATGTCCTAGATATCATTAGCTAATTGCATTTATATGCAGGCAAGTTTCATTATAATGAGGTACAATGTACTAGCCTCATTCACCCCAATTAATTAGTACTGCATGGGATGAATGGTAGCAGGTGCATATATAGCTAGCTATACAGGACTGAAGGATGAACTTCGAGAGGAAGAGCCAAAACAGGTAGCATGAAAACAACTGGGAACAAGGCTATGGTATTGTAATAGCCCACTAATAATTGGTACTTGTAATTATCATTGATGGTAATGTGATTGAGGCAGTACTGTAGTTTGTATGCTGCATGTATTATATTATTTTGACTCCTGACTCTCGATGTACCAACAAAAGAAAGTAAGTCTGATAATGATGTGTGAACCTATTGAGGTTCAACTCTGAGGGTCAACGCTTTACGGGTATAACCTATTGAGATTCAACTCTCAGACGGTTGGGGTTCACGTCTGACGGATTGTCGAAATGGTGCGCTCGTTTGCAGACTGGGGTTACCTTGGAGGGAAAAAAACAAAAACTTGGGAGTGAAAAAAGCAAAAGCCTAGGGAGCCTCCCATCCCTCCTGGAGTGTTAGACACCCGGAGCGCTGGATAGGCGATGGCTGGGAATCACAGGAGGCACTGCTGTAAATGTACCCAGTCATCCTTTTAGCTTCGGAGTCCCGAAGGAGAAGAAAGTTATTGGCATATTGGCTATAGGCTTAGAAAGTCAAGAATCAGATATGTACACAAGCAGCCTCGAACCCGCGACCCGATTATTGGGGAGGCAACGTTCCGATCCCAGGCTAAACGAACGTGCCACCTTGATAAATGTTTAAAAAATGTCATCTTATAAACTTGTAGCGATTGTTTCGGTGATGTGTGTTAGATGGAATTGTTCCTAGATGAGCACACAACGCACGTCAGGATGGCTAAGAGCTAACAACGCACGTCAGGATGGCTAAGAGCTAAAATAGCGCTATCATCCATGCAGTCACCCACTGAAAGCCCATGAAACAGTTACAAAGCTGTGGCAATCCTGCTCATCATCCAGCACTCCACTCATTTTCATCAAAACTTGCACGAGAGTTGTACGCCTGTCTACATGTAGTGGGGAAGAATGGGTGAGAATGACCATTTTTGGGAAACATTTATAGTGTTGACAAGCTTAATAATTAGGGTTCAAATACATATGGGTTTTCAACAGAGGCTCCAGTGCGTCCAAAGTCCTCAGGCTCCGAGTTAATGGCAGCTGCCTTCTTTTCAATGGCAACATAGTCATACTCTTCCCTGGCACCATTGGAGGCCATGTACTGCGCCACCTCCTCTGAAGTTGCATATGGTGAAATGTCACCTGGGGGGGGGGGGGGGGGGGACGGGACCAAAGGGCTTCTTTCAGAGCTGGGCTCCCTGCCACTGTATCAGGATACAATGAGAACATGATGCAATTGAGATAGTCCAGCTCACCCGAGATATCGATGTCGATGGTTACTTTTCCCTGTCTTTGCCATTTCAGTACTGCCACTAATACCAACACCAGTACTACAATGACCACTAGCAATATTCCGGAAGCAACTGCCCCTCCAATCACGGCTACAGTCTGTGTGTCAAGTCTAGAGTCTGAAGAATATAATACAGTATGTGTTGTGTTATATAGCCTCATCCTCAGGTCACACCCAGGCCACACCCCCCAAAGAGTGACTCTTTTGGGAGGTATGGCCTGGGGACGAGGCTAGCATTATGTTTTGTTGTGTGCTAAGTTTAAAGTAAACAGTTAAGTCATGGACTAATGCATCTAGCTCCCTGATTCCACCATCCACTTCCACACACATGCCACATACACACACACACACCTTCTCTCCTGTCACAATTCCTGCCAGTGAAGCCGGAGGTACAGGAGCAGCTGTAGTTTGACAATAACTACTATAGAAGATGGCATAATCATTTTCTGAGCTAGGATCGGAGCCCCTGGCTGCATCCTACAACTATTACTTAGTGGCTTGATATTAAAGGGCATTAAATCCATCCTCTGAACAATATTCCTATAGGTTTTATACTTTAGCACTCAGCTTTGTAAACATACCTTGCTATACCTGAATGAGATATACATGTACTTTTTGACAGCTTATTTCCATGCTACATATAATTGCATGTGGGAATTTATAATCGGTTGCTTCCTAGACAGTATATCTTCCTATACAATCCTGTCTATATGGAAGTATCCCCTACAAGTCTATAGAGGAAGTGCTCTTCTTACTTTACTGCGGTACATACTACAGTGTGTATAGTAATTGTAATTTCTTGTCCTCCTTTCCACCAGTCCTGACCTCCCATCCAGGTGGATCGCTGCCCTTTTATAGCCTGAGGTTATCAACACCTGCCACACTATTATGCGATATCAGATGCTCCTGGCGACATCATGCTTGCATACAACCACTCACAGCACATGAATGATATTCTATTTCAGAAACATAAGCTATATACCAGGTTCATCCTTATGGTGTCCTGGCTACATAGGGGCAGAAGCCACTTGCAGCTGCAGCACTTACCGTGCAAGTGCCTCCATTCATGCAAGGGTTGGGTATACACTCATCAGTTTCATGGCTGCAGTTCCTCCCCTCATACCCTGCTGAACACTGACACTCATAGTCCAGAAAGACGTCCTGGAAAGATGGGTGCGTTATATGTCTGCACACAACTCATAATAACATGCGCCAGTTTTCATACCACACAGGTTCCTCCATTCTGACAGGGATCTGGGTCACACTCGTCAGTCACCATCAGCTCACACCTATCCCCCTCATACCCCTCCACACACTGGCACTCAAACTGGTCAGCTCCAGTGGTCACACATGTCCCACCATTCTGGCAGGGTGTGGTGTGGGCACAGGGGTCCTCGTCTGTGGAGAAAGCTCAGTTGTGTCAGGCCATAAAACCCTACATATGCATGGGTGTTTTTTTTAGCTTGAGTACTAGTGTTTGTATTGTACCTTAACATAAATGTTAGTGTGGCATGCATGCTTCTGTAACTGTTTCATGCAATTATAGTGACAGCAATACATAAATCCAGCCTTGTACTTGGGAACTCCAAGCACCATAAAACGGGCTCTTGGTTATGCGACTCATAATTTTGTTTTACCAATGTCACAGTTATCTCCAGAGTAGCCATTTTGGCAGATACAGTTGCCACTTGCATTGCAGTAGCCACTAATGGGAGCTGTAGTGGAAAGAGAGGCAATGAAGGCATGAAAGTATTCCCAACAGCAGTGGATTGGCTCACAGCATCCCTCGGCCGGGGTGTAGGGCTGGGTGCAGTTGGAGGTGGGATCCTCAAAACCCTCCAGGCAGACCGTGTTTCCCTGACTATCACAGGTGTAGTGGCCCTGTGCATCATTTCTTGCCAGACAAAAGACACTGCAGTCTGGGGTGTAGAAGTTGTCAGCACAGCTCACTTTGTAGCTAGCTCCAAGGCGTCCAACAGCATTCTCGCCATTTTCTGTGGTACTTGTAACTTCTAAACCAACTACAGCACTTATTTCAATATAGAAACGGGTTACTAGGTCAGAATCTCCAGTCATTGTATCATCTTCATCATCAACTCGTATATACATCATAACTTCTCCCTGTAATATGATAAAGACAATTAACTCTGTGACCTTGAGTAAAAAGGATATTTAGTGTTTTGAATGCTTTGAATAATCAGGACATTGCAATACTTCACCTCCCACACACTTACAGGCCATGCACCCACTCCATTGAACACTAAGGGATTGGGCACACGAGTGTCCAAATTCTCGCCAGCTGTAAACACAATGTTGTCATTGGCAATGACCCCAGTGCTATACTTTCCCAGGGGACACTCTTCGGAGTTCAGAGGAAAGCTGATGGGCCTCAGGCAGAAGAGGAAACGGTTTTCACACTCTGAGCAGTCTGAGTCACAGCAAAAGCCATCTTCTGCACTAGTATGTGCTGAGTTGAAATAGTGTTCCACTTGAAAGTGAAATACATAGTCTGCCTTCAGCAGGTACTGTTAATGTGTAGGAAGGCACAGCAGTGGCAGTATAAATATGCGGCACATGGCAGAATAGCATGTAATATCACTCACCATATTAGTCAAAAGAATTGCTCCCAACAGCTGTACATTCAGCATCGTTGTGAATGGTACTTTACTGTGGATCAGAATGTATCATTGTCTGAGAGTGCATCTATCTCAAAGGCCACTACAATTGTACATTAGTGAATGCTTTCAAAGTCAAACACCTACGACTTTGGCTAAAGCACGTCCTTTCCCTACCAGAGCAGTCATACCCAACACAGTACCAACTCTACGTATAGCAACCAGTTGCAGTCCCCTTTCACTTTAACTGGTGGGGTATTCTGACTGTCCCAAACTATCACTGATGTCCAATAGGTACATGTAGTGTTATTGACGCAGCAATAAAATTATAGCTACTCTTGAACATTTGCAGTTTCAGAGGCTTATCTTTTACCTTAACAATTTAATACAACACCACTATGTGGGTACCGACTCTTTTATGCACAAACGTGGGAGGCACTGGTTTATTATTTACGAGTGAAGAATTGGGTGGGTCTCATTAATTAAAGTCAGAGCGAAAGGCAGCGTTCTGCTTGGGTCTCGGTAGTCCCTTCCTTCATGCACTACAACTTACATGCACATCCACCAGAATCTCGGTTGTGGTTAGAGCAGTTGATACGGTTACCGGGCAAGGACGTCAATGCTGCAATGCGCTGGACACTCGCGTGGGAAGCACAATTAACAGCTAATTGCATTATTGGCAGCGTTAATAGCTGACAACACGTTGGACGGTGGGACAAAAAAAAGATTCTTGAAGCCTTTTAATAGGCCTATTGCATTCAGCTCAGTTGGATGAGTGATATCGATGTTTTATTCAAATTGGATTTCATACAATGTACCAGTATGCAAGTTCTGTGCAATTTTTATTTTCTTGCCTCTCAGTATAAAAAACAAAACTTGATGAGATCTTGGTGAGTGATGTAAGGGTAATCTTTACAGTTAGCTAGCTAATAAGTTGGACCAGCACAGCTATGCAACCACAAGGCTAATAGCGGGTCACAGCATACCCACTAACATTTGGCACATGATGTAAGCATTTTTTATTGGAGGGCTAATTGTTGCCATAGGTAGTTAGCTAATCTTTGAACTGGATCCCACAAAAATGTTGTTAAGTGTCAGCAGCTATATACCGAGTCAATCCAGTGCCCATGTGGACAAATGCATCAATGTGGTTAATTTTCTTAGCCTTGTTTTGTGGCTCCAGCTTAACGGAGTCGAACCAGACTATAAGCTAACCCTCTTGAGGAGATCGGGTGCCGTGAAAGTTCCATCCACTTTCTTTCCGGGCACTGCAATGCCATGTAGTAGTGTCATGAGCCTTAGACTCTCTATTTAAAACAACCAATCATCTCACAAACTGCTCAGGTGTGGAGCCAGAAGACAGCTAGCTACACTGTAGTGTACAAACAGAACCCAAGGGACAGTGGTAATAGAATGCATGTACTGAGTTATGGGCTTCCACCCACAGGGCTTGAGCTACTGTAGGTCAACAGCAGGAAGCCGCTTCCAGCCATAGGCTCCAGGGCATGTTTTAAGCCATATAAAGCACTCACCTCTCTGTAGCTATAAGTTTCAAGTATTGGAGGGGGTTTGCGTATAAGTCAAATGTGGATGCGTGTGTGAAACAAGTATACTATAGCTATTTTATAGTGTCACGCATGCTGTATGGGCTAGCCTATAAGTCATGCATACTTTGTCACTCTGATTAGCTACAGTTATAGCTAAATGTATGTACATGTACCGTGGGAACCATGGCCAGTTATGTCATAGTCATCACTAAACACAAAATTTAGTTATTATGTCATGCAGCCTGGCATGCTCAAACTAAGAGAATTAAGACTTACTTCATCACACTGAAATGTTTTAGCTAACGGGTTTAGACATCGGTCCCAAACTCATCAGTAGCTAGTGGTCAGTTCAGTTGGGATAAGTCTTGGTGTGGAGCACTAAATATGGAGTAATGGTAGCTACATGCATGTGTATTGACAGACGTTGTCCCTGACTTAGTGCCATGGGCAAAGGCCCACCAATGGCAAATGCCACAGGTGCCTCCAAATTCCTCAGATCATCATGAACTACCGTGAGTCATCATTAGCTACTGAGACTCTATCATACACTTTGATGATAAAAACTGCCGGGGCACATTTCTCGAGGTACAGGATGGCTACCATGTTTGAGCCGGAGCGTGGCTGCCCAAACTGTGTAGCTATTCAGACTCAATACTTTACCTCATACATTATAGGAACCAAGCAGTATATATGCACATGCCAAGCACCTAGCTTTTGGCAGCATGCCAAAGGGATAGATCCCAGCTGCAGCATGGGTGTACTAGAGTTTAACAATGTGAGGCATTCCACAATATTATCACAACTGGCAAGGACACTGTACAAATCATCTGGATGTATGTATTGCCAGGAGATAGTTGCTAATAAATATGACCATGACAGTGCCTCCCTCACCTCTGATACAGCCATAACTGTGACTAAATTTTAATGTCACATACTATTGTTCATGACAAGTAGAATTATGTACAAAGGAGCAATATTAATAAGGACACACGGTTCAAAGCATCAGACATCAGGTCCAAATTCATAGTGGTCAGTTGGGTCAAGCGCGCCACTAGGCCCAACATCAGATGGCATCACTTCATAATGCTCATTAACGACAGAAGGGTCCCCAGGATTCGCATACACCGGCTGGCCTGGAGCTGCATAGTCGTACTCATGTATGGGGGGAGCATCAGACTTAGGAGCATGGGGATGGCTGTAGGTATGTGGTGGGAGCTTCGTTGCTGGATCATCAGCGCTATCATACACGGTATCTAGTAATGCTTGGGGCTTGGGGCTATCGGCATAGTCGTAGGCCACGGTGGGTTCAGTGGGGGCTTTAGGGAGTGCAGTCTCATTTGTGGTATAATCATACTCGTGGGTGGGGGGTACCCCCTGCTCTTCAAGGGTGGAGTAGAACGCTTGAGGGGATGTCTTTACATCTGGTGTAGCATACTCACTGTCGCCCTTGATGTCGTACAAGGGGTTCTTGAAATCGTGCTGGGACGAGGAACCAGTGTTGGTGTTCTGAGTATCTGTCTTTGCGAAGGTCCCCACTGCTCCTGCATACACTGGGTTATCTCCACTCAGCGTCTTCACTGGAGTAGCTGTCCCAGGGTCTGTACGGCAGGAGCAGAGAGAAGCGTACTATGATGGCTGACTAAGGGACCACATATACAAACAAGGGAATGTACAACAAAGAAACAAACATAGTTCTGAGAAATGGGCGGCTAGATTGTTTGAATCTTCATCAATGCTGACGTTTCGGCTACTATGCTGTAGCCTTCTTGATGAAGATTTGGACAAGTATTTCGAGTTGGAATTGAAGAATTTCAGCATGAATTCTACTAGCCAACTGAGAGAATCCTTGAAGAATTAAACATAGTTCTGAGTGGAATTTGTACTCATAAAAGTCACTATGTGGCCATACCCCATATCACATTTCAGAGTGGAATTTGTACTCATAAAAGTCACTATGTGGCCAGAACCCCACAACAGTGACTGAAATGGTAGTGTGTTCATAACTCCTATATCTCGGGATACCTATTACCATGGAGCCCCCGACCCACAGGCAGTGCACTTCCCTCATGACCAGGTACTCACCAGCGATGGCCACCTCCTTGTGCCCCTGATGTTTCATCAGCACCAGCACCAGCACCAGTACCAGCACCACAATCACCACCAGCAGCACCCCAGCAGCCACTGCCCCCCCAATCACACCTCCGTTCACAGAGTCCGCTAGAAAGGAAATGAGAGACTGAGAGCCGTAGGTTGGTAGAGTAGTCCTTGGAATGAGGTAATGGCAGGCGGACCACTTTATGAAGGGTACACTTTTGCCTAGCAACTAATTATCTGTGATGTCATGTTAGTTGTGATGTCATGCAGTAGTGCCCATGAGGTCAAAGCCTAAGCGGTCTTGGTTGCTTAGGCTACGGGAAAACAATGGTTTTTGTGCACCTCTACACAGCACTACTGGTGCAGACATTATGCGGCCTTCAACCTCCGTGTCTCATGGCATTGCAAGTGGTCAAGAGACAAACTTACAAAAGGCTACCGTACAGCAGGTTATTTTCGTGGGTGGAAATTTTCGTGAAAAGCTTCAGAAGTTGTTAGAAATAATTTTCATGTTTAGTGATGATTCGATTGCGGATACACGATGACGTAATCTTAACAATAGTGCACACGGTTCGATTATCAACATGACAGATGGAGCACTTCAGCATTGAGAAGCACTTAACAGCACACGAACCCTGCTTGTGTTTCCATACTTGGCTACTTGTGCCTTCTTCACGGTGAAGGAGAGGTATGGGCCTCGCTTTTCGTTATCGCGTCTGCTTCTTCAGTTCTCTACTCCCTTTGCTGATCACAGCACGAGGGAAGTACGGCTTGCGTCAGAGGACCCCGTGGATCCAGGGCATTGTCGATGGGACGCAGGTACATGTATCTATTAAATAAGAGCCGTAGTGAAAGTAGATTTAGCACCTAGTCTGCTCGATATTGAACAGCGTATGTAATCCATGGGTAGAAATTTTCGTGACTTGCAGATTAACCACAAAAATAATGAAAATTGGCACCCCACAAAAATAACCCGCTATACACTACCCTTCCTGGCCCTCCCCCCTCCTCCCCCTCCTGAGTGGTGCTGTAACCTCACCTTTCCCCTCCTCCTCCTCCTGTGCACAGTTCCTTCCAGTGAAGCCTGAGGCACAGGAGCAGCTGTAGTCTGCTGTCAGGTCCTGGGGATGGGAAACAGAATAGAACACTGGACACTGCAGCAGACATGACCTGGGCTACACTGATGTCTCACTGTGCATGACGCCCCGTTCTGACAAGGGTTGGGATCGCACTCGTTGGTCTCCTCACTACAGTTCCTCCCCTCGTACCCCGCTGCACATTGGCACTCATAGTTCAGGAACATGTCCTGAGATAAAGGGCATAGTATCCCTACTAGCTGTCCTCCATGTACACTATACTGGCGACAGGCTCACTTGGCATGTCCCTCCATTCTGACAAGGGTTTGGTTCACACTCATTAGTCTCCACACTACAGTTCCTGCCCTCATACCCCGCTGTACATTGGCATATGAAGTCCAGGGACATGTCCTGAGATAAAGGGTATAGTATCCCTACTAGCTGTCGTCTCCATGTACACTATACTGGCGACAGGCTCACTTGGCATGTCCCTCCATTCTGACAAGGGTTTGGTTCACACTCATTAGTCTCCACACTACAGTTCCTGCCCTCATACCCCGCTGTACATTGGCACATGTAGTCCAGGAGCATGTCCTGAGATAAAGGGTATACAAATGGCTATCCGTTGTAAAATAAGAAGGTAACGTCTTACAGTGCAGGTTCCTCCATTCTGACATGGATCTGGGTCACACTCATCTATTTCATCCTCACACATATCTCCCTCATACCCCGCTGTACATTGGCACATGTAGTCCAGGAGCATGTCCTGAGATAAAGGGTATACAAATGGCTATCCGTTGTAAAATAAGAAGGTAACGTCTTACAGTGCAGGTTCCTCCATTCTGACAGGGATCTGGGTCACACTCGTCAGTCACCATCAGCTCACACCTATTCCCCTCATACCCCTCCACACACTGGCACTCAAACTGGTCTGGTCCAGGGGTCACACATGTCCCACCATTCTGGCAGGGTGTGGTGTGGGTACAGGGGTCCAGGTCTGTGGAGAATATACTGTGATCATGATGAATGCCTTAGCCAAGTCAGAGGGTCTCATCCTACCAACGTCACAGTCGTCCCCAGAGTAGCCATCTCGACAGACACATACATCAGGTGCATTGCAGAAGCCACCAATGGGAGCTGTGGGAAATGAACGAGCAATGAACAACATGAGCACTGGAAGAAGCTGTAGTCTACTCTCCACACACTTACAGCATCCCTGGGCTGGAGTGCAGGTCTCAGTGCAGCCAGAGGCAGGGTTCTGGAAGCCCTCTCTACAGATACTGCAGTTGGGGCCCATAGAGTTGCCTGTACACATCACCCGGAAACTCACTGTCATGTTCACAGATATTAATGTTACACTCATGAGAGTCACTGAAGAGAAGTCACTCCCAGAGGAAATGTCAACTAAAGTAATCAGTGTGTTAATTCCAGGATTAGGTCCAGAACCATCATCATCAGTCGCTCGCACAAGAAATCGGACACCCTATAGAACACATGAGTGAAGTATTTACCAGCTGGTGCACTGCATGCAGTCAGCAGTTATCATACGAGTACCCTAGCCTCATTCCCAGTCCATGTAAGCTGGGTATGAGATGAACTGCTGTGGAGTGCACTAGTGGAGTGCGTGGTGGGATCTGTGGTGCTCTAGTCTGGATACGTTTCCGATCATGAGACCTGGGGCAAAGTGCACTACATATACCAGCTTTGGGTTGGGATTTCAACAGCCACTGGCTCCGACAGTCTACACTCAGTAACTACTGACTCCAATAGCTATCACTTGCTCACTGCACTCACCCCACAATGCCCTGCACATAGTATGTACTCTTGACTTACTTGCCATGTGCCACTCCCATTGAATGACAGAGGATTGCTGACTCCACCTCCCAAGTCTTGGTTCATACTGAAAGTAATATCATCATTATTTTGGAAGACAGAACTACCATGAAGCAGTAAGGGGCATGTCTGCTCTGTCAAGTTGTCATCGTCTGTAGCGGCAAACTCTTGTACACAGAAGAAAAAAACATTGTCACATGGATCAGTGCAGGCACCTCCACCATCCGGTGGTCCATCACAGCAGTCGCCATTGAATCTAGAGTGTGTTGGGTTTTGGTATGACTCCAGCCGGGCCTCAAAGATGAAGTCTGCTCCCACACAAACCTATAAAGGGACAGTCAGCGCACATTTAATAACTCAGAGACAGAGGTATGACATAGCACAAAACCACACCCACTAGAAGCTGCATCGCCCACGCAATTGCCGGAGAAGCTACTGTACACGAATGAGCCTTCGGGAGACGAATGTCTCTGTATACAACACAGTTCCAAGGACCAGTTATGGCTACACGAGAGCAGAGTTGCTTGAAACTCACGTTCGTATTGCTGGCGATCGATCCGCGTACCGTCTGTCTCCAGCGGTCAGATCTCTGCTGAAACAGAGGCTACACAAAACTCTAATCGCGTTGGAGCTGTAGTAAGCCTACCTGGGTAAAAAGAAGTGATCGATTTGTCCAGATCTCTAATCCTTCGGGCGTCAGAAGTACAAAGGCGGCATCCATGTAACTCGTCAGGACGCCATCTTGAACACGCGCTTGCCCCCCGGGGTGCCCCCGGGGCCGGAAGCGTTTCGTTACAGCTGTAGTAACAACGCGTATACGGAACGTACAGACATAGTAATAACACGTATAAGGAACGTAACCGGAGATTTAATTGCATTCCTAAGCGTGACGGAAGTTGCGCACATATATATATATACATGTATATATACGCTAGCTGAGATTTCAGCCCACACTGCACAATTAGTTGCCTCGCGCTAAGGCGCTCGGTTTGTGAGATTTGATCATGAGCAAAGTCCTGCACACTCCATTGACTTGACTGTGTGGGCTAGGCATACAACAAGCTATAACAAGTGACTCACCAGGTGTGTCAGTGCCAGAACTCCCACCCATTGGAGAAGCATCTTATGACAGGACAGCACAGGGAATTAGCAGGACAAGATACTACAGAGGACGAATTAACACATGCAGGAAGTTAGTACCAAATGCCACAGAAAATATATAGCAGGACAGGACACCACGGGAGAATAATAAAGGGCGCAGTGGGATAATTATTAATTAACCCCAAAATCAAGGAAATTGCTTGACTTGCACAAAAATGAAGTATTCATACACAATGAGCATATGACCAAAATTTTACAGCTCCTCACTGCAAAAAAACATTTAAGTCTAGTTCCAGATGTGTGAGCATCTAGAAAACAGGCCTCAAAAAGCTTAATCGTTAACATTTTGACATGCCACAGCCTAAGCAATAAATTGGACAGGTTTATCCATTTCACAGTGGTTGAGCAACCATCTGTTTACATTCCGCAATAAATTAACAAAAGAATTTTGTACGCCTCCTTGAAGTGTGGTAAAAGGTGCATCACACACACAGGGATCTCATAGAGGCCGACTCCTGTGGGCTCAAACATCTAGAGTAACTGCTACCAAGCAAGTATTATATATTTTTACAGCACTGGACACATTTTAGGAGTATTCTCAAGTTTGGGTAGGGCAAGTTACATATTGTGGGTTAGACAGAAATAACAGGACAGTAGGACCAAGGGTGCACGAGCCGAAGGTGTCTTGATGTGTCCTGGGTAGGACTGATGGAAGCCATAGCAAACAGCCAGTATAATAGTAGTAAACACTGATGAGTTAACATTTGGCAAGACCCCTGCTCCAGCTACTCATAAGGTTGCAGGACTACCAACAAGGCTTTGAACTCCAACTCACTCACAACACCTGGTAACAATAACAACAAGATAATGTGTGCAAGGGCTGTGTGTGTACTTAAGGATTGACCACAGGACAAAACATGGCCCACCCCAGATCCCTACATGTAGCTACCCAGATGTCCATGCAAAGCAGTGTGAATGAACATTCTTATAAAAAGTCTTTCCGCTTTAGAATTTCCCAGCTTCAATCAGATTGCAGCTTAGCCCCTCTGCAACATTGCTATGATGTTTAGCTCAATAATATCTCTTCAGTGGTATTGGTCAGTTTGAGGAATATACCGTACATACAGTAATCAATGATGTTAATTTGAGACTGCGACAAGAGTATTCATTCAAGATACGACGCTTCTTTGCTGGAAGGGCATGGACATTTCCCCTACCACAGCTGGCACAGACATCCGAGCAGATAAGTGCTTGTACAAACAACTAACAGACACTATCACTTCCTGACAGCAGCAGCACTTGCTGACTAGACTAGTATACAGGAGGGCTAACCACAACACCACAACAACCACCCTTCTACATAAGAGCACACCACATACATAGCTCATGCTAGAGCTAGTGCTGGAAATGCTGGACACACTTTGTTAGAACAGGAGGTACAGTACCTCAGACTGCCTCCTCGGGCAAGTCAGGGAAACCATGCTAATCCTGTGCATGCTGTTCTTTAAGATGGCCATAATACAAGTATCTGGTACACATGATTGTATGAGGTGGCTGCCGAAGCACAGCTGGTCACTGATCACCTCATTACCTGGACTGATGGATGAGCCATCTACGGCAATAAATAGCCACTGGTAGGGATGATCAACAGGGCACTCCACCTGAGGCTAAATGAGGCACAAGACATTACAAATACCAACATGAACACTGGCAATGATCCACTTTATAATGGGACTGTTTATTCAGTCATTTAATATAAGGACCTTGTAAGTATCACTAGCCTTAGTGTAATGTATTTATCAATTACTCTTTTGTAATTCATTACAAGATAGCCCTCACTATTAATTTAATAGTCTCATTCGCCCCCTACCCCTACCAAGGCTAAGGGTCGCTATATAGCATCCCACGTGCTGGAGCAGGTGAAGTTAGCCATACAGTAATTAACGCCAGTATTTAACATCCATCTTGCATACAGAAGTACTGGGGAGTGCATTGCACAAATTAGAAATTATACAACAGTAAACAGTGACCGTTAACGACTTACCTTTCCACCCGCACAGTGTATGCAGACAGTCTCAAGTATCTCGGTGCTTAATAAACAGCGACGCAGAAATCCTATAAGGGAAACTATGTCCTGACGTCATGAACGTCTAAAGTGCAAGTTAAGTAGTCTCGTGCACGTGCCGGCCAGATCCGAGTAGGCTGTAGTAGGCGTGACCCCAGTTACACTTATTTACATAGTACCTGGACCCGGATGTGATGCATGCCTGCATCATAGCGCGTCCTGGCCGTGTTGCACCGGAAGCGTTGCGAGTTTTGATAACTTATAATAATTGGCTGGCGTTATTTGGAGTATAGAAGCATCGCGACTCGAACTCAGCAGAGCTAGAGTGAGTGGTGTACGTGAAGTGTTTATCATGGCTCTTCAGGATCAGTCTGTTCAAGGTATGAGGCTTTATCATCTAAGCTTATCTTTTGATAAACTGGTTCCAGTAAAATGTATTACTATATAATTTCTATTCTTTAGCTTCCAGCTACCTTGCAACAGCTGTAGAGGTCATAGTTTCTGATGACACCTTTCAAACCCAGTCTGAAATTGCTGCAAACGTACTAAAATTGGCAGAAAGGCACAGAAGAGCAAGTGTCAATCACCACACAGGAGATGAATGCCCTACGGTATGCTGCAGGGTATATCCCAAGAGCACTGCAAAAGAAGCTGCAAAAGTCTGCTCATCCACTCAAAGAAGAGCTACAGCTGTGTCTAATGGATCTACTAAGTGACGGTGAAGAGGAGGAAGGAACAGCAGAAGGGGAGTGGCTGAATTTGATTGATAGAGGTGGCCTAAAACATATCAGTGAGGGCACATTTCAAGCGATGCTTGCGATGGAACTTGAACTAAGAAAGCATTTACAACCCCAACAGCCGCCAAACTTGCACAAGGTCACTGAGCACATTCTGAAGAACGAAGATGTCCAATTTCATTGGTGCATTGTGGCAAGTGACTGGGAGGAAGAGGAAACTGAAGCACTATTACAACTTGTTGTGAACATGTGGATAACAATATGGGGATTCTCATACGCTAGTGCTTGGATGGAGAAGTTTAAGTCTGCACATGCAAAATCGCTTCAGAAGTCAAAAGGATTACGAAAGAAGCAAATTACCAAAGAGAGTACTTGACTATTATGTATAATTATGACATGCATGTAACTGTTAGATAATTGTATTACCCCCCTTATATATATATGTTGTGTAAGTGGTAACCAAGGAATATCAATACTCAAATACACTCAGCATAAAAATATAAGGATAACACATGAGTTTACTGTTTTGATCGATGTGCTTGTCGCTTGTGCAAAGGCCTGTTCTCTTTATCCATACTGACATGTGCATACTCCCCACCGAAACCTCGGCAATTTCCTTTTGCTGGCCCCCTGGCAAAGGAGTTGATCACTCGTAGTGCTTGCATGTTCTTTTGGAACTCCTGCATATTAGGATTATCGTGAGTTCCACCACGCTGCCGTTGGCAACCAAAAAAGTTCTCAAGAGGGTCTTGGCAGACACTGGAAAACCATGACCTCTTTTGTTAGCTCAATGCTAACAGGTAGTGCCCTGCAAGCATACTTCTTCCGTTCTTCGTTCTTCCGGTGAACACTGAGCCTGAATCGTCTCCCAGGCATAGTCCGAGGTTAGCACTAAGTGGGACAAACAAAATATTCTGTAACTCCCATTCTCATTGAACTACAGACCTAGTTCAAAAACCATGCAAACATAGAATGGTCTAGGTATACTTTGGCAGCATCAGCAGGTCAATACACAGGATATAATGACTGTGGCTCCCCCACAAAAATCAAGAACAGTAATTCACCAATTTCACACTTTGGTCCCAAAATTTCTACCAAAAGAAAGAACATCCTTGATAAAAGTATTGTTCATGCAAAACTTCAATGACTATACTATCTTCTCCACCAAGGCCCTTAGCATAGATAGTAGTTCTGTTGGTGTAGGCCCCCCACAAAGTTTCTTCCTCTACCCGCCTTAAAATAAAAGCGCACAGACAAGCACTAGCAGAAACCGCTATTGTGGCCTAATGCTATTTAATGCACACTACTATGCTTTGCAGCCTCAACCTCAAGTTTTAAACGCTTACATGTGCAACTATACTCCACTGGCTCTGCTTCTTCTGTCTCTGAAAGTACTGAAAAGTACTGGTTCTTCAAGGTAGAAATTCGCCGCTCAAAGGAATCAACACTTCAAAAGGTGAGGAAAACAACAACGCGCCCTGCCCGCGAGCTTATGTATTGCACGTATAGCATCACGTGATTTGTCTCCAATCCCGGGTTGCTATATTATCTATGCCTGCATGTACTGTACATACTGTGTCAAGCGGGTTAAATAGGAGAACATTAACATAGTCCTGTTGGCATAAGGAATCACATGACAACTGGGTCACGCCTACTCGGATGTATGTGACAAACTGTTACAGTCTCGCGTGAATAAATTTACTTTTGGCACAGTACAGATCTGAAAAGACATGACAAACTGGCTATATATACACCACATTATCGTGTGAATAATGCACCGTGAGAAATATGTGACAAACTGTATATATAGCCCCTGCAAGAGATGCGCACTTCTACACAGCAGACACTTGTCAATGAATACTAAGAACTGAATTGATCTCTGAATGGCTACAGTGCCAGCATAGCCCCTGTACAAGGCTTTGCCCAAACACGTAGCCAGCACTTGATATATACTCCTGCACGCTTGTGCATGCAATAAAAAAATTATAAAAATGACATTGGGTGTACATGGTTATTACTGCGGTGTCTCGTAAACGCCCTGTGACATCATGAGGTTGTTCACATAGTGGGGCTGAGCCTGCCCTTCCATGTAGTCATAGCTGTCACTTCCCGGCTCCAAAGTAGCGTAGGTGGCACCAGGGATGGCATACTCCCCATCGAGTTGCACGGCTCCTCCCAAAGCCGGGCTGTACAGCGGATTATCATAGTCTCTTTCGGCCACAGAACTGGTTCCAGTGTTGGTTCTCCCGTTGCCAGTATGGCTCGGAACAGAGTAGGGAGTTCCGCTGGCATCAGGGGACTTCCCCCCTGCTGTCGCTGAGGCATATAGTGGATTATCAAAGTCCAATTCCTCCACAGAGCTGGCTCCAGTGTTGGTTCTCCAGCCATTAGCTCCTCCGCTCACTCTTACAGAAGACAGTGCAATGTCCTCCCCAAGGCCATACGTGGGGTTATCACCGGGGGCACTGTCGGCAGTCTTGGGGTCACCTGGGAAAGATTAACGTGGCACGCAGCCCAATCATTTTGTCTGCAGTTACTAAGGAATGCAATAGGTATGCAGATCCAATTTGCACTCACATCACTTTCAAAAAGGAAACTTAAGTAGGGTCACATGACAGACCATACTCAGGGTTGGTCCTAAGGCATTCACAAACAACAACTGACTTGAAATAACAGCTTTCTGTCTTCTTTTCCTCAGCACTGCCATGACAACCAGAGCGATGACCACAGCCACCACAACAGCTGTCAGCCCAGCCACTACCCCACCAACAATAGGAGCGATCTCACTGTCAGATCCTGCAGAGGTCACAGTGAGGCTTCTGACACAAGTGAAGGAAATCCCAGAAAGTGTAAACTGAATCACATCAAATTTTTAAGACTCCTAATTCAGGCCACACTCCCACAAAAAGAAGTGACTATTTTTTTTGTGGTGGTGTGGCCCTGGGTACAAGCTACCTTGAGTCCTTAAATTAAACTGCAGGTCTCATTCCCAGACCCCAGACCCCTAGCTGTTTGCCACCCCTTCACGTAGAACTATCCTGGTCCTAGAGCCTGACTGAAAAACAGCTGGTTTAACATTTATGGGTGAACATGGTCAGGGGCGGCGGAGCAGGGGGGGCAGGGGGGGCAATTGCCCCCCCCCCCAACTTAAAAACTGGGGGGCATCGCCCCCCCAAAATAAACGTTCGTCAATAACTATTTGAGGGGAGGTGGCCGCCGTGCAATTGACAACCGAGGTGAAATGAAGGCAGCTCAGCGCGATAAAAAGTGTGTGCGGTCAAGGAAGAGGCAGGAGAGTGTCAGAGTAGTAGTGCTAGTAGTGAAGAACAGCGCAATCAACAGCTAAAGATGGTATTTACGATCGCGCAAGGTGAAGGGGCGGAGTTTCAGCATGCCATGTTTTACTATAGCGGGTTCAAGGAAAGCTGAGGTAGTGTGCTTCCGTTTCGTTCACCACCACTGCAGTATACTTGCTTGCAAACTCGAATAAGCCTTCTTTTAGTTTGCAGTCGCAGTTCAATGTCCGTGCATAAATTGCCTTATGAATATTTAATTAGGCAAAATTTTCGGCGCGCTTTGCGCGCCAGCTAAACTTGCCCCCCCAATCTTACAGATGCTCCGCCGCCCCTGATGGTGTAAGTGTCCCTTTTGACTGCTATATACTCAAAGTGCTTGCTTTCTTGCACTGATTGGACACATCAATACGGGTACTAAAAATCAGACTTTTGGTGGGTGGGGGCAAAAAGCGGAGTAGGTAATTAAAAGACAGCGAAAGCCGGACAAGCTACGTACCTTGAGCCCCAGTTTCAGCTGATACTCTCTGCTCACAGAACTGTCCTGTGTGCTCTGGTTGGCAGACACAGGTGAAGGTAGCCACCCCATCCTCACACCTGCCATTACCACTGCAGTTCACCTCCCGGCATTCATCAATGTTGACCTCACAGTTGCTACCAGAGAAGCCAACTGCACAGGCACAGCTGCTGCCAGCCACAAGGTCCTGTCAATGGGGGACACAGGATGTGCAGCTATAAACAAAATCTGATACACTGACCATATTAAGGCATGATGCCTTTGACACTCAGAACTCCCAAACTACCTGGAAAAGGAAATTAAGACAGCTAAGAGCACTCATATGCAGCTAGCTCAGGATAATTAGATGGATTAACAAGTGGAGGTACTTATTTCTGAATAAGATGTGGCAAGACATGTGGAGCCAGGAGGTATGAAATCACCCAAAGCTGGCTGCTTGTACATGCTCTACTGCTAATTAACTCACTGTACAAGTTCCTCCGTTCATACAGGGAGTAGGGTCACACTCGTTGGTCTCCTCACTACAGTTCCTCCCCTCGTACCCTGCTGCACATTGGCACATGTAGTCCAGGAACATGTCCTAAAATAAAGGATATATAAATTGCTATTCAGTACAGAAACATGTCCTGTAATAAAGGATATAAAACTGTAGGTGTCTTACAGTGCAGTTTCCGCCATTCAGGCAGGGATTTGGGTCACACTCATCTGTTTCATCCTCGCACATATCCCCCTCGTACCCCTCCACACACTGGCACTCAAGAGTCCTAACAATAAATTTTCAAAGATGAATTTTTTATCGTGAAATGTAAACTGAACTTACATGCAGTTCCTCCATTCTGACAGGGATTGGGTCACACTCATCACATCCTGCACATATCCCCTCATACCCCTCCACACACTGGCACTCAAAGTTTTGAAAGAGATCCTAACAATAAAATTATCAACAGATGAATTTCTTTATCGTGAAATGTAAACTGAGTGTCTTACAGTGCAGTTTCCTCCATTCTGACATGGATCTGGGTCACACTCATCTATTTCATCCTCACACATATCCCCCTCGTACCCCTCCACACACTGGCACTCAAAGGTTCGGAAGAGGTCCTGACAGTAAAATTATTAACACAATGTCATGAATTTTCATCGTCCAATGTAAACTGAAGGTCTTACAGTGCAGGTTCCTCCATTCTGACAGGGATCTGGGTCACACTCGTCAGTCATCAGCTCACACCTATCTCCCTCATACCCCTCCACACACTGGCACACAAACTGGTCTGGTCCAGTGATCGTCACATGTCCCACCATTCTGGCAGGGTGTGGTGTGGGCACAGGGATCCAGGTCTGTGGAATAGTTCAGCATGTACCCATCAAGGGATGCTATAGACCAGTCTCAAGAACTATATGCAGGCCTAGATAGAGTGAGGTACTGGTTTCATGGTTGCCATAGTAAAGTTATTATTCTCAGGCCCTTGTGCACATTTCACTTTGCTACTTGTCACATGGCAAGGAGCAGTCCAAAGATAACTGCACTTCTGACATTATTTTGGCACTCAGTCTGTGGTATAAGTGGTATAAACATGCTCACTACAAGAAAAGTAAAATTTGCTGCTTTCCTTCACTGTCTAAGAACTGCAACTGCCTGCCCACATAAAATCAAAGGCTAACCCTTTTGTACCCTCTACATCCTGCATGTAAGTATCAAAGCTGTAAATGGAAACACACACGTGCTGGGGATGAGGTCTACAAGTTTACAGTAGCCCACGCAGGAGCATTATAGCACAGGAAAGTAAACAGCCCTGGGGCTAGTGTTATTTCAGACACTGGCAGTGGCAGTCTTACCAATATTGCAATCTTCTCCAGAAAATCCCTCCGCACAATTTACTCTCAGTCTCAACTGTATACGTCCCCAGCCAAAGCTCCCAGTGTAAAGTGTTGTAGCTGAAAAACCAGCTCCAAGCTCAAGATCATCTCTGTCAATGAAGAACCTATCCACTATCTCATCAAGGTTATTATCCCCGAAGGGTGGGTCATGGTCTATTACTTGTATGAACACCTGTATTGCCCCCTGCAATGTGTTGAGTATGATACAAGTTAATATTATATTAGGCCAACTAAAATTAAACATTAGTTTCTCATCACTGTCTGTGCGCAGTTCCAGCCACCGTCCACAATTTTTAGGGACATAATCATTGTATGACGTCGTAGCAATACTCATCATGCTACTGTCTCTGATTTCCTGGGCATCTGGACTACAGTGCTGGAACACTTGTTCAAAGCTACCAAACCACAATATAGTCTTACACGCTAGAGTTCAGCGTGTAAGACTATATGTCATGGTGTAATATGTGGGTGTGGTTTAGTGACTAAACTACACCCACCTATTATGATCGCTGCAGCATATAAAATAATATCCCTCCTGGACTATCCAGGGTTGGGGAAGAGGTGTGCAGGTACACCAACCCAACTATATATCCACCTTCTAGTTACTACAGGCGATGCTAGGGTAATTACACAATTAGTGAGCAGTGACATCATTGCAAAATGGCCCACCAGCATGTAGGTAGTCTCACAGGCCAGACACACGTGCGCAGAGCAGAAGAGTGATGAGAAACTAATAATTCATTTTGCTATAATTGCTACAGCCAGTATACTCTAGCACTCACCGTCCATCTTCCAGGTATGGCGAAGCGACGAACAAAATTGTTAAATATTAGCTGATCAGCATCCTGTATGATATTGTCTATAGAAGTAGTCAGTTGTCCGAGAGGGCAATCTGTTTCAATACTCAGATTGAGGTTGGATTCTGACTCAAATGGTCTGATGCAAAATGTAAAGTAGTTATCACACACCAATACTCCAGAACAGACATCTTCTGCAAAACGGTCACAACAGCCTTGGTTATCTCCACACTCCGCACATCTACTCATTGAATTTTGGTATTGAAGCGGCTGGACATCCAGTACATAGTCTCCTTGCACGAGGGCCTGCAAAAACAATGATGAATTTAGTATAGCTTAGACGACCTGTAACATTCACCGTTGCATGCTGCCCCACATCACACGTGCAATAAGGCCTGCTGTGCACTGCCACGTGTACCACATGTGGCCATGCAATGTCATACATACTTCCGGGTGCATATTTGCTGTCTAATCCCTAGCAATGTCATACATACTTCCGGGTGCATATTTGCTGTCTAATCCCTAGCAAGTTCTCCACAGTCACCTGTGCCTTTAAGGATTCCTCACTCATTGCTAGGGTTCTAGTATCATCTGCATGAAGAAAGCCACCTGCATAGAAGTTGTTAATGGAGAGCCCTAGCCCAGAAGCCTGCAACTACCTAAGGAGTGGGTTCATCACCAGCAAAAAAAGTGCAGGTGATAGTACCGAGCCTTATTTTACAACCCCTTTCAGCTGGATACCTCTCAGACAGACTCCCATCCACTTTTACATGACCATCATACCAGCTCTTCAGGAGACACCACATCTTGCCATTCACCCAGATATGAAAAAGCTTATCCAGAAGCTCAGAAGCACAAATATTCAAAAGCCTTCTGTAAGTCACAAAGACACCTTGCCACGCCGATGCCTGGCTATGGCTTCCTGGGTAGCAAAATTGGAATCCACACAAGACACTGACTTCCTATAAGCAGTCTGGTTCACATGAGGTAAATCAGCTTCCAGGAAGACCATCTCAAAGTCTGTGAAAAACACATAACAGATTCTTTCCACTCCCCTCGTAAACGGGCATCAACCACCCCATTCTTCAAAATAGCCTGAATAGTAGCACTGAAAAACTCGCTTGATAGTAGCACTGAAAACTCGCTTGATTATACATGTACCCTACAACCACTCTTACAACTCAAACACACGTGCCTAAACCTACTACAGAAGCCAGCGCAGCTTGAGCGGGCCCCCTAAAGGATATGACATAAGCTGTCCACCATGACATCAACAATAGTCATTACACTGCAACTCCACTTGGGAAATAGTTGTGCACCACCTGCAGAGGAGCAGATTTCAATTCCCCCTTTGGACAGCAAATTAGTGATATAGTTGTTCTAACCCCATAGACACAATTACTGTTCCTCAGCAGGAGGTGTACGTTTATTAGCCCAATGTAGATGGACGGAAAGCACGCGCATGTGCATTCGTGCACTAGCTAACTCGCAACCCAGCGAACTCTAAACCCAACATTAGTCCCTAGCCAAACCTTAACCCTTCCCCTAAACTCTAACCGTGCACAATAGCCACTTCGAATTAATAATCAACTCACGAATACAGCCAAGAAAAGAAAAATCCGCCGAAATCCCATCTCAGTGAGTAATTAAACGACCGAGTGCCTCTGCAGCAACAAGGACACTTTAATAGCGTATGCGCTGGCAACCACTTCCTGGAGCTGGAGGTCAAGGAAGTGATGCATACTGACATTGATTAAGTCAGAGATTTTCGGGCTCTGAGCTTCCACTGCACTTCTAACTCTACATGTCATGCGTCTGCTCCGTTCTTCCCAACATAGAAGTACGCATATATCCTGCCATGCACTGGTCTCATAGTGGGCATCACTATTATAGCTATCTCTTGGAGGTGATGGCTTTGAGGACTGAGACATAAGCATATCTGTGGGAGGTATCAGCAATCTGTTCAATGGTGGCTATGACAGTTTGAGGGTCAATATTTCCATCATTGTTGGATTGTCACCTGGAGTGAATAATTCTGTATGGGCTGACTTTGAACCCCCCCCCCCCCCCCCCTGTAAAAGCATAGATAATATAGCTATATTATCTATGGTAAAAGGAAACAGTTAAGCTGCAGTAGAAATGATAAACCTCATTTCTACCGGAAACTGAAATTGTTCTGGAGCTAATTATTTTATGCCTTCTCATCCTCCTCCTGACTACAGCTGAACCTACCACAGCAGCCAGGACGATCAGGTTCAGGGCTGCCACCACTCCTCCTGCTAAGTGTTTGAGCCCCTCCCACTTGCTGGAGACTGCAATTCACTATGGTGGAATTTTGTTCCGCAAGGATTGTATGACTTTGCAGTGATTGTCAAACATTTCTTTATTAGTAATAACTCTGTATGCAAATTCATCCGGGAGGGTGAATCTCTGGGTCCTTAGCAACAGGTTCTGAAATATACCTGTGTGCCCCTGGCAACAGCTTCCCTGGGGGCAGTAGTATACATACCAAAAATTTCAGTGCAATGCAAGCGATCTGACCCAGGAAGAAATGCGCTGAAGAGCAAAGGCTTCACTGCAAGCTATACAACTCAAGACCTGCTATCAATGCAAAGAATATGTAGTTGTTTTGACTATTTAGTGGTTACCTGAATTTCAGAAGTCTGAGTATGAAGGTAGGAGTTAGGCCTCAAAGCGTTACGGTAATTTGTTCGAACTTGACATTCCATAGTCAATTTCCATAAGGAACAAATTGCCCACTTTGAGGCCTAATTCATACTCAGACTTCTGAAATTCAGGTAACCACTTAATAAGTCAAATCAACCGCATATTTTTTGCAGTGATAGCTACAGAACTGGAAAGCCGAGTATGCGAAGTATGTCATGAGTTGCAAATTTAAATTACGCTGCACATACTCTCACTTTCCCGCCGAGAGTCAGGCTACGCGAGACTAGCGCATGATATGTCAGCAGCATAATGGCTAAAAGTATACAAGCACTGGGGATAAATAGCTACAGATTCTTGCAGTTTCTAGTATATGACTTGATTTTGGGTTAATCCACTATGGTTGTCAATTAGTGCCCACAGAGTTAATGCAATAGCTTGTCATAGTGGGTGTTACTGAATTCATTGTTGTTGTCTGAGAGTTCACTTTCGCTGCTGCTGCTGGAGATCGCAGTTGGAATGCCACTGTGCTCAACATATTCATAGTGGTGAGAAGAAGGAGGGGGAGATGCACCATCGGAAATGGTGGAATAGTGTCCTGAGCTCACACCACCGGGAGAGTGGGCTTCAGGTATGGCATAGTCGTGGTTTTCCACAGCTCCGTACATGGGGTTCTCCAGCTTGTGGTAGAGACTGCTCTCTGAGTCAGTCTCGGAGGCATAGACTGCATGAGTGCTCGTGGTGCCAGCGTACGTGGGGTTGTCTCCTGGGTCAAACCCTTCACCAGTCACAGAATCTACGGATATGGCAATAAAGGGAGATACTGGGTAAGTGCTATGCATTCCTAATATAGTGATTTCTAAAATAGACCACTAAAACTCAAACACACAAAGCTTATACAGATGAATATGGAACAAAGCATACAGGATATGCATACATACACGCACAAACATTCAAACTGTATATAAATCTCCAGCCTTATAGCCCATTTACACCCACTACCACCATACACACAGTACATATCCAAGTGTTTGTCCTTGCCTGGCTTGAGGTAAGCATGGTCTTCACTTCGTCTCCTCCGGCACACTACTACGACTACTACCAGCATAATAATACCCAGCACCAGCAGCACCAGCAGCACCACTCCCCCCACCACACCACCCACGATTGCCGCAGTAGTACCACCACTGGATCCTGAATCGAAAGGAAGACAGAAGTGTCCTTACATGTAGAGTTATCAATTACGGATAGTTATCAATTACGGATAGTTATCAATTATGGATTACATATTGTGGTATTACGCAACTCACTGCATCCTTCCACTCCACAGTAGGCAGTGCAGTTTGGGCCTCCAAAGTTCTCATTACAAGTTACACGGAAGCTCATTTGCATGAGTCCAATCTTGTACACTCCTGGGAACTCCATTTGTCTTGTGCTGCTCCCAGCATCCAGCCACTGCTCTGTGATGATGGCATCAACAAAACCATCTTCATTAGGTGTGTCTACATTTTCCACCGTTGTAACCAGCTGGAAACCTCCCTGCAGATATACACAAAATTCCATGATGACCTTAAACTGGTTAACTTGTCATCTATAGTATACCGGTAGTCTATAGGATAATGCTGTCAATGAAGTGCGACACCTATAGCCTTATTTGTCCCCAAGCCACACAGGGTGTGTGGCCGGGGACAACTCTTCTTTGCACTTCCATGAAAGCTCTAGTAGCCTCGTTCCCAGTCTCCACTCCCAGCTTTTTTTCGCATGTTGTAAAAAAAGCTGGGAGTGGAGACTGGGAACGAGGCTAAGCTCTAGCACTCAGCACTTCTTTTAACAGGTCTTCTTGAAAGCTAGATCAGGCAGAAGCCCATTGAACTGCTAGAATGCTTTGGCTGGGCCCATGAAACAGCTCGGAGTATCACATACAGGCCATGAATCTCCAGAGAAGGTAAGAGGGTTGGATGCACTGCCAAACGAGTCATCATCATCAGTAAACTCCAGTAGGTCACAATCCACTCCCTGCTGTGATCTCCTTGTGGTGTCACTGTCAGGGGTGGAACTCGAACAAAACGCTGGCACATAATAACGCCCAAAGGGGCAGTAGCTGCTGGACATGGCCAGGTGAGGATTGCCATATGGACGCAGGCAGAAAGTGAAACTGTTGTTACAAGGATTTTCACAGACAGAGAAGTTCCCACCATCACAGCATCTCATTGAAACACCCAATCTGTGCATTGGGTTACTGTAGCGATGGATGCGGACACTGAGTATGAAGCCACTCTGGGCTTGCACAGCCTGAGGCTCAGCCTGTTATGCACAGATGAAATACAGTATATCACAGACTGTACATGGGTACAGTGATGGCTGTATATCATACTGAGTAGCCAAGTAAAAAACTGAGAAGATTGATACATTTATACACTGTCAGTGAATTTTACATCGTCTACACGTGCATGCCACAACTTACGGTGTAGCTGAGTGCTGCCAACAGTACCACTGCAGCCTGCCAGTCACTGCGCAGAGACCTCATACTCTAACAACATTCAAGATTGTAACTTACCATGGGCTTCCTGTACCGCGTGACCTGTGGCATTTGCAGCCATGCAGCCACTCCCACACCGCGTACCACGCATCATAATTAGGGGTATGGCCTGGGCGCGAGGCTAGCATCACCCATTATTCCTTCCATCATAGATCGATATTATAAACCGTAGTTGACTGTAACAGAGAATATGTTTCCCACACCAATGGCCACTTATACTCTATCACTACTTTACTGCAGTGTTGGAAAGAATAATAGGGTAAATTGAGGAATAGGAGAATTGTGCCTGTCCCTACTGCTAGGCTTGAACCATATCTCATCTGAGTAATTTACTCCATTGTCTGAGCTACACATCACTGAAATTTACTCATTTTAATTTCCATAGTGAATCCCCCCCCCCCACCCGTACACTCGGCTCTCTATAGATATTTCACGGCTGTATATTTCCAAGACAGATCAAGCTCAATCAAAATTGAAATATTGTTTCTGTAGCAGCTTTAACATTTTGGAGAAAAGTTGACAAAATTTAATTAGCATGACATGTGGATGACAGCGGAAACTGGTCTATAGCAAATGACTAATCAGTCAGCTATGCAGGAGGCAACTGTACACATCCATATTGATCATCATCAAAGCTGGGGACTGCAAAATCTGCAGAATCTTCATTTAGTGTATTCTGGCTCGCCACTCTTTTCAATGTGTTATCACCATACTCCCCATACGGCTGGATGGTAACAGCATAGGACGGGGGAGGAGAGAGGTCTTCTGGGGGTTGCTTGTAAAGAGGGTTAGCTAACAGGTATTCTGTGCTGGGCGCGCCAGATAGGTTTGTCTGGGAACTATGGGTGTAGCTGTTGTTCAGGCTGGGAGGATCTGCAAGTCCAATCTCCACGCTGTCATAGATTGGATTCTGAATCGTGTGAGTAACATCCTGTGCATCAGTCTTAGCAGTGTGATCCATGCCATAAGAACCTACAGAGTTGTATTTACACTTTAAAATTGAATATCCTGCACACATGGCATGGTATACTCCATGATATTCATTTACCTCTCTTTGAGCTGATCTTCCAGAGAACAATCGCCACTGTCACGCCTGCCACGGTCAGCAGTACTCCCAGCAGTGTCCCAGCCACTGCACCACCCACTAGGCCAGCTGAGTCTACAATGGCAGGCCAGGACGGTTTGAGCATCACTACAATTAGCATGGTACTAGCTAGTACAGTAACAGAGCATACTATCAGTGTTGGAGCTTCCTGTGTCATTGTCTTCAGGTTGGTTAGATTCACACAGCAGACCCTATAAAGCCAGGAGAGTACAGTAATTAAAAGTATGCATATATTAGTATTATATATATTTGGCTATAGCGATATAGCGATTAAGAATAACCTGGAATCCTGGAAGGCACTGGCATTGGAAGTGATTCTGGCCAGCACTGGTGCAGGTCCCTCCATTCTGGCAGGGAACACTGGTGCAGTCACCCACCGCTAAGGTAACATCACAGTTCTGGCCATCAAAGCCAACAGAGCAAGAACAAGTATAGCCTCCATCCCCAGCATTACTGCAGTTCCCCCCATTTTGGCAGAGCATGGTTCTGCTACCACATAGATCCAGATCTGCAGATATAGTGTTATATGCATATTTGGCTAAAGACAGACCTGCATATCATGCAAATATGCTGAAGCCTACCAGTTTCACACAAACTTCCAGTGAATCCTTCCAGGCAGCTGCATTCTCCTGGGCTGGTACAGAATCCTTGATTTGGCACTGCATTCATTTTTAGACAGAAATGTTAAACAATGACACAACTATGCCAAGATTCTATCAACAAAGGTAGTACAACAATCTGCAGTAACTTCCTTTTCCTGCAAGCTAGCACAACAATAAGAATACATTGCTTATCAATATGGTATTGTCTAATTCTGTTATGCCATTACAGCTCAACTCACTGCATCCCTCAGCTGGTACACATGCAGTGCAGTTGGCTGACACATTTGTGTAGCCGCTGTTGCAGACAATCTCTCCAGCGCTGTTACAGGTAAAGTGCCCTTCCGAGTCATTTCTTGGCACACATCTAACAGTGCAGTTGGGGCCATAGTAGTTCTCCAAACACATCACTCGGAAGCTAAACTCAATTCGGCTGTTGTTGTGCACCCCAGAATAGCTCCTGGGACTAGTGAAGTTGCGACTAACTTGAAGGTTCTCCGTGATAAATACCATGTCCACCAGTTCTTGGTTATTGCCCCTATCATCATCTTGGACTCTAACATATAACTGAAATGTTCCCTGTAGCATATGCATGATGTTGGAATAATTGCAGTGACGTAAGACTCTATGATAAAGAGTACAGACTCAAAACTTACCGGCCATGCTGACTCCCCAGTGAAAGCTAAGGGGTTAGTCACCCGCCTGTCCAGGCCATCCCCAAGTTCAAAAACTTCCTGATCTGTAAGTGTATCCCTAGTGCTCATCATACCCAGTGGGCAAGATTCATCATCCTGGGAGTGTCCCGCCTCCCGCAGGCAGAAGAGAAAAAGGTTATCGCAATCATTATTGCAGCCTGCGTCGCAGCACTGGGCCTCTGCCTGCTGGTGGGTCGGATTGCTGTACGAACTGAGATACGCCTCCAATTGGTACTCCGCCCCCACCTGCAATCGGAAATGCATGAATGTACTGGTAGCCTCCCGTTATTAACAATCTTAGTCTGAACTTATATTATTACAACACTTACTTTCAGCAGTAGGAGGCAGAGCAGTGCAAGGGTGCACAGAGCCGTCGCAGACATAACTTTACTACTGATACGTGTTAATACTTACAACATTCCGAGCAAATGCTCTGAACAGCTGAAAACGCCATACCGGTAATAATTAAATAGTACAGCCAATTTACAGACACAAAAGGAATGACTTGTATGGCTCAGAACACACCATGTACCATACATGGCCCCACCCCGTTTGAAAATGATTTCCAGTTGACACACGTCCCTGCATCAGCTTTCTTCTGCAGGCATCGAGACATATGGAGCCATGTACTGTCCCTCTGGGGTTGCTTGCAGGCTGTTCACAGGGTCATATACACCTCCAGCCACCAGGGGTGATCCCGAGACAGAGGAGGCTGAGCGAAGCCTCTGGTTGTGGTCGATAGTGGAGTAGGGCTTCTCAGTCGTTGCAGGTCGGTTGTCACGGATCGAGGCATAGGAGGCTGACAGTGGAGTCCCATTGCGTTCACTGTAGAGGGGGTTATCGAATTTGAAATCCGCAGATGAGGCACTACTGAACGTGCCAGTGACATAGGGCCTCTCGGACGTTGCAAACTG
This sequence comes from Phakellia ventilabrum, assembly GCA_963921505.1. Lineage (NCBI taxonomy): Eukaryota > Metazoa > Porifera > Demospongiae > Axinellida > Axinellidae > Phakellia > Phakellia ventilabrum. The sequence continues at coordinate 6,774,328 of OY997391.1, forward strand.
GTTATCGTGGATGGAGGCATAGGAGGTAGACAGCGGAGTCCTGCTGTGTTCACTGTAGAGAGGATTATCAAACTGGTGATCTGTTGAGGTGCCACTGCTGGGAGTGTTGACCACCCCCATGGCAGAGGGGATGTACATGGGGTTCTCTCGAGGGGCGTGCGGGGGAGATGTTTGGGCATCAGCTGCATCCAAGAGGGTGGTAGTTACTTCTGCAAACAACAACAACAAAGGGATACACGTTCATTGCTTAATAATTTGTCTCTTTACAGGATACTCTACCACACAGCTATTGGGTGCCAGGCTGGACTTAGAGATGAGAAACAGAGAGTTATGCATGTGGCTGATTAATGGCAACTGTTTTACTAGTGCTGGCCAGAGTTGTGAAACACAATAACACAGTGGCCATAATAAAGACCAAACGACCTGTACACTGCAGCTCCAACACAAGTAATGCAACGGTTGCACACCTCCAGAAAACCTCCATTTTCTCCTGTGCCTCTGGCACACCAGCACAAGTGTGACTATGACGACTACACTCAGTAGCACCACCAGAAGGGGTACAGCCACTGCAGCGGCCAGCACACCAGCGCCAGGACCACCAGTGCTCTGCTGATTACTGCGGCCACCTGAGGAATGGGCAGCGATCTTCATGGCATGCAGGATCATGAAGGGCTCCAGATTTCTGACCTGGGAGAAGGGTGGGGTCTAGGGAGCCTGGTGTGTCTGCTGGTGGAATTGATGGTTGTGATTCTCCAGTATCCCTGATATCTGTGGGTGTGGTCTCACTTGTGGGTGTGGTCTCATCAGTGGGCATGTTGGGGATAGAGTCATCTCCAGGTGTATCTGTGGCTGTGGTTTGGTTTGTGGGTGTGGTCTCATCAGTAGGGTTAGTCTCATTGTCTATGGGCATGGTTTCACTTGCATCTGTATCACTTGTGGGTGTGGTCTCATCAGTGGGCATGTTGGGAATAGCGTCATCTCCGGAAGCATCTGTGGGTGTGGTTTGGCTTGTGGGTGTGGTCTCATCAGTAGGGGTAGTCTCATTGTCTATGGGCGTGGTTTCACTTGTGGATGTGGTCTCATCAGTGGGCATGTTGGGAATAGCGTCATCTCCGGAAGCATCTGTGGGTGTGGTTTGGCTTGTGGGTGTGGTCTCATCAGTAGGGGTAGTCTCATTGTCTATGGGCGTGGTTTCACTTGTGGATGTGGTCTCATCTGTGGGTGTGGTCTCATCAGTGGGCATGCTGGGGATAGCGTCATCTCCGGAAGCATCTGTGGGTGTGGTTTGGCTTGTGGGTGTGGTCTCATCAGTAGGGGTAGTCTCATTGTCTATGGGTGTGGTCTCACTTGTGGGTGTGGTCTCATCAGTGGGGATCTCACAGCTGGGACCCATGAATCCCAGTGCACAAGAGCATGAGAGATTGCCCAGTGCATCTGTTTCACAGCTGCCGCCATTCTGGCAGGGGTTCAGCTGATCACAAGCATCTACCACTGCGGGAGCAATAGATACTTCAGTTACAAGTACTCAATGCTGTCCGTTGCCTTAATGCTAAACAGCCCTGGATAGCCATCATACCCAGGGCTTTGAAATTCCTTACTCACCGTTTCAGCTGTGGAGTTTTATATCTCCATGGCTGTCCTAGGACTTCCTCACTACATTCTAAGCTTAAGGTTGGCTTGTTAATGGTATCTTTCTGTACACTAGTTCATCAAGATGGGAATATCAGGCAAGCAAAAAGGAATGAGCTGCAATCTGAAGCTTGATGCAGAGACTATCTCCTGTAATAGCAGTGCTATTATGATGCCTTAACTATATTTATACTGAATATGCATATTGTGTACACACACATTATTAGAAAGATAATTATACTGTTAGTGTACATACCAAACACAAACAAGACTGCTAGTGTACACACCATTACACTGACACAAAATAAATCTCGTATGTGATTGGTCACTGTATATATGGAATTTTTATTCTAATTCATCAAACTGACCAATAGTATTGAAGATTTATCAAACTAACATCATAGCAACTTTACGGAAGGACTAAAAGCTGCAATCTGATTGGATCCTTTGGAATTCCAAAGCAGAAAGGTGTCTATGACAGGAAATTTCATTTAGGACACCAGACTTTCTTTCGCCGGGAGGGGGGGGGGGGGGCATGAACGCCACTACAACAGCTGCCTGCTACACAAAACCACAACTGAGTACTTCCTGTATGAATGTCATTATCACACTGTGCCGCTCTAGCTAAGTATTCAATTGTTAGTCAACTTCCTTGTTGCTGTAAATGGAGAATAACTACATAATTACTTCACTGTCAACAGATGAGATAACCTCATTTCCTCTAGCCCTTTAAGGAATAAATACAGGAGGCGGAAGGGTTCACATGATCCAATATTAACTTACAGCATCCTTCAGAGGGCAAACACTGGGTACAGTTGGAGGTGGGATCCTGATAGCCATCGAAACAGACCCTGTTTCCCTGGCTGTTGCAGGTGTAGTGGCCCCTGCTGCTGTCCTGCGGTACGCAGAGAGTGCCGCAGTCTGGGCCATAGAAATTCTCCGTGCACACGACCTGGAAACTAACAACAATAGTGCCTCTCCTGTTCTCCCCCAAGTAAGTCTCTTCTCCAGTGAAGGGCTCACCCACAGCCAGGGAGCGGGTGATAGTAATGGAGTCCACAAACTCATCTCCATTGAGAGTGGCTGGGAAGATGTCATCATCATCATTTACCTCAATAACTAACTGAAAGGAGCCCTAAAAAAGGAGATGATCCAAGTTACCTAATCAGACAGCACATCCTATGTGCACAAATATATCCAACACTCACAGTCCAATTTCCAGTGTTTGTGAAGTGGAGAGGGTTGGATAGGCGGCCAAAGCTCCCTCCTACTCCGGGGTTGAAGGTTAGACTATCACCGCCCACTTCCCCAGAGTGAAGTTCCCCTAGGGGGCAATCCCGTGTGGCCCCTGGAGTCCGCAGGCAGAAGAGGAAATAATTGTCACAGTCACCGCACCGAACGATTGGAAAAAACAGAAAGAAAACAACTGTCAGATCACAACAGCCTCCACCTGCATGCAAGTGAGAGGGGTTGCGATAGGAGTGCACTGCCACTCGAACTTCATAGTCTGCACACACCAGCAGCTGGGATGTAAAAACAGACATGTCAGGTTAAGCCTGAGACCCAGCAACTGTACATGGGATATCATGTGAACCATGACGCATGTATGCAGGGTCAGTGTTCGTGAGGATACTTTAACCATAGATATTAGAGTCCACGTACATGGACTCTAATATCTATGCTTTAACTTACCAGCTGTGCTATGGAGAGAAGCACTAGTGAGAAGGCTAGTCTGTTCCAGAGAGACGCCATCCAGCAATGTTTTAACACATGCCACGGCCTCGTACACACACATTCGACAATATACCTGCTTTGATCAGGTATCGGATGTCTTACGCATTATCCTACGCGTGCGCCTCCGCAATATTAAACATGCGAGCGGCCCGCGCGGCTACCAACATTGAAATTTGCAGTACAGTATGATGCTTAATGCTGTGTACAAGTAGGGTAATGCTATCTGACTGAGTGGGTGGAGCTGACAGGCACAATGATGTTGCTTTGCCCAGAGCAACACAGCAGCCACCAGCGTGTTCTGTGCCGGGATGCCTATATATAGGAGGAGTGTGTGTGTGTGTTCCATGTACGGCAACAATAAGTCTTATCTGTTGTGCAATAATCCAGCTACACAAAAGATGTGAAAGTATACCTGTTGCTGTGGGTTTCTTGCTCCAGCCCACTGAGTGAGGCTGGCAGATGAAGAGCTCTGCTGCTGCTCAGCAGGAGGCGAGGAATCTGGAGATGGTATGTAGGGTACAGTTATTGCACAGGTGTCTGTCCCCTACAAATGCAGTACACATAGAGGCCAGGTTTGCCCTCTCCTGACCTGGAGCAAGCTCTGCTGTCTCTGCTGCCCCATGTTCCTCTGGGATGCCATCGGAGTGAGCCTGTCCATCCGCTGGGAGCCGGTCCATGGAGCTCACAGAAGCACTCGTGAGGGAGAATCGTCTCTTGGGTCGGCGCGGGGGGATGTGGCCAAACTCATCCAGTGTTGGGGGAGGCATAGCTTGGATGGACACCTGGGAGGCAATGGAGAGGGCCGAGGGGGGCCGTCGGAGGCCATAGGTCCGCAGGATCCTCACACACTCAGAATGCTCTCGCTGCTGGGCATAGTCTAGAGCCGTCATGTCTTCACTGTCTTTCTTGGCTCGGTCAGCTCCCCGTCTGAGGGGGTTGAGGAGCATTCTTAGGATAGTCATCCAAAGACAATGAGAGCTGTCTGCTTACCTCAGCAGTAGCTGTAATAGCCCCGGTTGGTTCGCCGCTGCGGACCAGTGGAGGGGTGTGGTGCCCCTGCCGTCGGTGCAGTGGAGGTTGCAGCTGTGATGTGGAGAGAAGAGTGTAAGTATTGGCAATGCAAGTGAAGGTCAGTTGCAGCTGACCTGTGGTAGGAGAGCAGCGTTCTAACACAGTCAGCCGAGCCCTCAGCACAGGCATAGTGCAGCGCTGTCCGGCCCTTAGCATCAGTCAAGTTCACAGCACTCTCACGACAGTCCAGGATGGCCTGCACAGGAGGAGAGTAAGACAAATGGAAGTCTAGTAGCCTCGTTCCCAGGCTCTAGTGGAGCAAGAGCCTGGGAACGAGGCTACAAATCTAGCAGACAGCACACCGGGTAGTGCATTGTCCCTATTATTCGAGACATCTATTGTTAGCATGTCAACTACTACTGTAGGGGAATGTGTATCGGCCAACTTGCCTTAATGCAAGCTGGAGAGAAGTTGAGCACCGCAAAATTGAGAGCAGTCCTTCCCTCCCTGTCCTGCAAGCTGACATCGGCACTCGTAGAGGTCAGCAGGAGACGCACGTGGGATGGCTGGTCACACATCACCGCCCAGTGCAAGGGAGTTAGTCCTTCTCTATCCTACACAGAGGAGACAGATGGACTGCAATGACAGTGACCTTGTCTGACAATTCCTGTATACCAGTCCTTCAGATGTAGTCACAGACTCAGTGGTCAACATTTGTGTTGCACAGAAGTCAAGTGTAGGGCTTCATGTCTTGTGGTTAGCAAACAAATCTCTTCACAGTGAAACACACTACAGTTTAGCCCAAACCGGTCTTCATCAAGCACACATGCATGGAAGTGTGGCTACTACATAATCACGTCAAGATGTGCACAGAACAATAGTGTAGAAGCACTCAACTCACAATGCAGTTGATGACACTGCTGTTGGCGTACTTGCACAACAGCTTAAGGCAGTGGATGTTGGGAGTTTTCACTGCCCAATGGTAGGCCGTCCGACCCTCCGGGTCACATGACTTGGTGTCACTGCCATGACTAGAGAGATAGGAAGATGTACCCACAGTAAACTGAGAAGCATGGCGCGTGACGTCAGGCAAGCACACTGAACTAGCTCTGCCTCTTACCGTAATAGCACCTTCATGCAGTGTGGTTTGGCCTGGTAGGTGGCCCAGAGGAGGGGGGTGAGGTTGGAAGAATCCTTCGTGTTCACACCTGCCCCCAGCCCGAGCAGCACCTCACACATCTTGGGCTGGTTGCCAAGCACAGCGTACATGAGAGGGGTCCGCCCACCGTGGTCCCAGTAGTCAACGCCAAACCGAGTGGCCTGCATGGTGCAAAGCAGCAAACTTTGATACCAGTGCTGGTAGCCTGGCACCGGGCCTCAGTGCCAGCTGGCTGGACTCACCAGCTTCCTCAGGACAGAGGCCTTGACTCCCTCCATGGCTGCCACATGGATCTCCTCACCGCTGACATACTGGGCCATTTCCACATTGTCTTCTCTCTCCTCTCGCCTGATTGCTCTTGGCTCCCGGTAATAATCAGGGGGACTTCCCCCGGTTGTTGTTTGTTGCCGTGGGCTACCTTCGAAACTGGCTTGCTCATAGCTGGGAGGGTCACTGGGTTGGCGGGAGGGAGTGCCAAATGTGGGGGTGGGAGGGTGTGAGTGTGCAGGTGGGGTACTGAGAGGGGAAGGGGCTGCCTGTGCTATGGGAGGGAGGATCGGGAGCCGAGCCACGCCAGTAGTACGCTGGGCAGCTGCATCTGATAGAGGGGATGAATGCTTAGGTAAACTGATACATGACTGATCAATTCACAGCATTACAAAACCACCTCTGTACTAGCAGTGCAGAGCATTGGTCTATGCATCAAGACACTCACATGGTCTCACTGGCAGCATGGTCAGCTGTCGTCGCTGGATATCTGTAGAAATATCAACAGTTAACCTCAAGAACCATCAGATAGGAAGGTAAGGACAGTTAACCTCAAGAACCATCAGATAGGTGCTAGAAGCAGGCAGCAATGAAACACCAACTCACTAGGATCAAAGCTGTCCCGGGCCTCATCACTCAGCTCTGAGTCACTGTCAGTGAGTGTCACACTACTGCTACTTTGGGAGACTGTGGGATGGGGGGAGGACCACATTGGAGCAAGGGTGGGACGTGAGGAGGGGCCCATTCCCGCTGGCCTGAGAGGACTCAGAGGACCCTTGGGAGGGAGACTGGGGAAAGTGGGCAGCTGTTGGGGAAGAGGAGGGGGAGCAGAAGTCTCCAGTTGCTGTAAAGCCAAGGCTGTGTTGCAATGTACCTGCTTGCTGCCCTGAGTGCTGGGCCCAGGCTGAGGCTGGGAGAACTGCAGACCGGCAGTGGTTGGTTGTGGCTGTTCATTCAGTGCTGGTAGGAGGGTACGTCTGGCTTTTGGGGTGGATGAGAAAATTGGGCCTACCAGGGGGTCCACCGAAGCTGGGCTCACTGGAGCCGGGACGGCTGCCTTGGGAGTGTTAGGTTCAGTGTGATGTCCTGGTGTTGCGGTTGCCATGGTTATTAGAGGTCTGGCCTCACCAGTGGGTGTGGGCAGTGGTGGGCGTGAACTGGATTGCTGGGGTGAATCGTCCGAGAACTTTGGAGTCTTTGGTCTCTGCAAAGGCTGTGCAAGAAACAGCGGCACTTGCCTGGGTGGAGCCCCGGGGGCTGAGGCACCCTGCCTGGGTGGAGCCCCGGGGGCTGAGGCACCCTGCTGTCTTCCAGGATGGTTGATTGGTCTCACAACAATTGAAGCTGGCAGCTGCCTGGGGAGGGGAGGAGGGAGGAGAGATGGGGGAGCTGCCTCTCCAGTACCCGAGTTGGGTTTGACGTGGGGAATTCCCCTCAGCGGGGGTGGGGGTGGTCCAGAGGCTACGACAGGAGGCTCTCCATCCGAATCTGAAGAGTCAGTGTCTGTGAGGGGCAGACATCAGTGGCATCTGGCAACTGTGGCTGGGTGGAAGTGGTACCTGCATACGACCTCATACCTTCCTCCACTGATGAGATGCTGTCTGTATCACTCTCCTCCTGAACAGTCCCTGGGCGTGGCTTTGGCTGGTTCTGCTGCTCCTGTGGAGCTGCAGCAGTCTGTGGATGGGATAGAGGGCACTATTACCTACAATTTAGTGCCCTTTACCTACAATGCAGAAATGCACTGACCAGCGGGACTCTAGCGGTGCTTGGGAGTTTGACGATTCCTTTGGTCTGTGGCCTCACCATGGCTGCAGGACCACTGGATGGCTTCCCAGCTGGCTGGGAGGGGCTATGGGGTATAAATGACAGTGTAGTAACACCGACTTCAAACTCTGTAATGCAGGAGATAATTATATACCTCTCTTTGATACCACAAGCAATAATATTCAGAAAGTAAATTTTGCTAATAAGAATTCTCAGAGGCCCTACCACTTAATTTGATGGCTCCTATGCACAGCAAGACCACTACAGTTATCAAAATGAGCTCACGTTGGTCCCTGCCACTGCAATGCTCTCCCGTCCCTGATAACCTGTGCCTCTGCCTTTGCCACCTTCCGCAGGAGGTCTTGGCATGAGGCGTTCAGCTGCTCATGGAGAGTTCCACTGATCTTCACAGCTGAGTCCCCGACAGCTTCCCAGCTGGTCGCCACAGAGCCAACACCAACCTTACGGGAGAGCTCTAACTTCAATCTCTCCACCTCTGCCAAACATTTGCCTAGAGCACTCTGTGACAGAGAGATGGTTGTGGGCTTTGAGTAGTTCTTGATCCTCCTGGCTTGCTCGAGCAACTCCAGGCACCTCCTCGTGGCTATGGCCGCTGATTCACTCTGGTCCATGCTTGCAACAAGCAGTGTTTGGCAGTTGCCCCCAAAGCAAGGCTTCAGGAGTTTGGTGAGGCTTGACCTCGCAAACAGATTGGATGCTGCCAGGACACCTTCTGATGGCAGGGTGGTCAGAATTTTGTTGAGCACCTCGATTCCAGTGTCAGGGCAGGGCTGGCCAGAATGAAGCATTTCAATGCTCCTTCCTGCGAGATCGACGATTGTGATGCGAGAGACCACGACAGAGGAATCTCCACTCCTGCCCATGTGCTCAACACGGAAGGTGAACACGGCATGACTGCGGTGCTGGCGGTATTGCTGCAAAGGATGTGCTGTAAGTGCTTTCTTCTCTGTAGGCTCCCTCAGACAACCAGTCGCGTTTCGCATGAAGTAGCCCTTTTCAACCAGACGCACGACATCATGGGTGGACGTCACCGCATGCCCAGTGAGACCGGAGACAGAGTAGAGCAGAGTGCTGGCATCCTCAGTGACGTCCAAGTTCCTCTTTTTGGTGTCAAAAAGATCAGCCACTCGTCCATCCTCAAACACATGACAGAAGGTGGTGGTCACTTGACAGACAGAGCCACACCCCTCCTCAACTTTCTGCAACATATCAAATAGCTGCTGGCCGCAGCGGGCAATGATCCCCCGCGCCTCCTGCCTCACACGGGACTGCCCTGACGTCCCAAATACCGTATGAGACTTTCCAGTCCCAGGAAGGCCATAGACGACCACGCCCACATTGTTTCCCTCTAGGGAACCCGCCACAAGTGGTTCTATCGCCACATACACGTCAGAGTGGCCCGAGGCATCGCTTAACACGCGATCAAACGCGAGAGATTTGAAATCTTCCTCCCTCCCTGCGTACTGTAGCCTGCTACCTTCCAGTTTCCATGCCTTTTCCTCCACACTGGGCCTACACCGCACCACCACGCTGAAATGATTCATGCCGTGTACGGCTTCTCGACTGACGGTTTCTAGGTTTAAAAGTGGGTGGGGCTCAAATAAGGCGTGGGAGGGAGTAGTCTCGTGCCCAGAGGCGCTATATACGGGGAAGCCCTATTTGTTTCAGTGCGTTTGGAGACCCGCGAGAGGCGATCGAGAGACATGGCAGGGCTCGAGGTGATCAACATCAAGCAATGGCTGGAGGAGAACAAAGCCTCCTTCCTTCCGCCAGTGTGCAACAAGCTCATGTGAGCGGTCTTGTGCTGCCTGCCTATCTGTTGTGGGAGCTGCATCAGGTGACCTCCCCTCCCCCTCTCCTCAATCCCCCCTCCATCCGCTGTAGGTACGCTGGTCAACTCAAAGTGATGTTTATTGGAGGCCCCAACCAGCGTAAAGATTACCACATTGAAGAAGGAGAAGAGGTTTGAGGAAGGACGGGGGGAGGGGGGGATTAGTCTCGCGTGGCCAGACTCTCGACCGTCGAGAGTCTGGCCACGCGAGACTAGGGGGGATTGGAACATTGGGGAAGGACGTGGCGAGGGGTGGAACATTGGGAAAGGACGTGGGGAGGGAGTGGAACATTGGGGAAGGACGTGGGGAGGGGTGGAACATTGGGGAAGGACGTGGCGAGGGGTGGAACATTGGGGAAGGACGTGGGGAGGGGTGGAACATTGAGGAATGACATGAGGAGGGGTGGAACATTGAGGAAGGACGTGGGGAGGGGTGGAACATTGGGGAACATTAGGGAAGGGGTATGGGAATGGACATGAGTGCAACTACTAATTCTACTATTAATTTGAAGTTGACTGTGAATGTCAACAGTATCCTCCTTGGCTCCATGGCACTTTTAATACACTAAAATGTTTTGTCTAGTTCCCCCCGCCCTCAGCCAGCACTGTAATTAGAGGGATGTGTTAATTTGAACAACTGGAAGGTGTGCTGTATGGCAACCAAACTTTCCATGAACAGTGTTACCAAAGGTAGAGGAATAACAGCTGTATCTGCTTCCTACTGTGCCTGGGGCATCTTATGGTGTGCATATATTCCTTTGGTGCTGCAGTTGTTTTTCCAGTACAAGGGAGATATGGTGCTGAAGATCGTGGAGAAAGGAGCACACAAAGACGTGGTGATCAAAGAGGGAGAGGTAGGGGGAGCCAAGTCTTCCCATTTGTGCTTACAGGTGCTGTAATGAGAGATGGACTCTGCCCTCTGTAGATCTACCTGCACCCGAGTCGCATCCCCCACTCCCCCCAGCGCTACGAGAACACTGTGGGACTGGTGAGTCCAATCTCTCTCCTAGCTGAGCAAGCTACCAGGTGGGTGGGTGACGCAGCAGCCCTGTTCTGTTGCCTAGGTGATAGAGAGGGAACGATCCTTGGAGGAGAAGGACGGGCTCAGGTGAGAAATGTGCCACGCCTTCTCTGCCCAGACCACCTCCACAAGTAATGAAAAAGGCTGAGGGCCTGAGCAGGAGACCAGTCACAAGTATACTTCGTGTATACACGTCATGTACAAAGCCTGCAGTCTTCCCACTTCCATGCTTTTTTGGGGCTACACAAAGTGAAAAAGCAGGGGTCTGTGAGTGGATGAGGCTACAAAGCTTATAGTGAAGGAGCAGCTATGACAATCTGATGGCGTGTCTAGCCAGCTATGTATACTGAGAACTGATTGTGCAGTTGTTCCATTGCTTCCTCTTCACCTGTTGACTGTCTCTGTGTCAGGTACTATGTCGAGGGCTCCACGGACCCTCTGTGGGAGGAGTGGTTCCATTGCTATGACCTGGGCACACAGCTCGGACCAGTCATCAAAAAGTTAGCGACCCTCCCCTTCTCCCGATCCTTGTCCACCGTCATTTGCTTCACACTTCCCGTATCCCATTGTGCCACACACAGGTTCTTTGCCTCTGAAGAGCACAAGACGGGAAAGCCACCACCAGGTAGGTTTGAGTATCTAACCCTGGAAAGGATGGCAGGACACACTACGGGTGTGTTGGTTGAGTGTCCTTGTGTTCCTCCCTGCCCTCCAGGCAAAGTGTTCCCTCCTCCTCCCATCAATATTGACACTACGACTGCCACCAACGACCCCTTCACCCTGAAGAAGGTAGGAGTGGAAACTGACCGATCCAAGTGTCTACAGTAATGGACCTCTTGGGGTGTTCAGCTGTGCAATATCAGTTTGATCAGCATGTGCTACCAGTGAATGTTCTCATTCGCAGTGGTTGGCGGACAGCGATGCTGAGATCAGGAGCAAAGGCAGCAAGGTCCTCTTTGGAAATGGAGAGTTCAAGGTACTAGCTAGTTTAGGATGTGCTATAATGCTGACATCATAGTGATGTCATTGTTTTCCAGGTGGTGGTCTGGGGAGAGGGTGTGCAGGAGGCACAGCCTGCGGGGGAGGCTTTCCTCTGGCAGCTGGTGAGGGCTGTGTGTGTTAAGAAGGTGGTAGCCTTGTTCCCAAGGCCGCACAGTTGGCTGACTGTGTGTGTTAAGAAGGTGGGAACGAGGCTATATAGATGGATAGTGGCTTTAAAACTGTGCTGTTCCAAACAATCTGCACTACACACGCATCTTCTCTAAAAATTCTAATTCTACATTCTGGAGGGTAGCAATTAGCGGGGCAATTTCATTTTAATCCAGGAAGGTGAATCGGAGGTCACTTGTGGGCATGGCAGTGGGAGGATGGAGGCAAACTGTTGCACAATCATGCAAACTGGAGAGAAGTGAGTGGAAGTATCCTGTGGTATGTGAATTAGAAATGATGTATACCTCGGCCCTTCCCCCCCTACAGGTTCACTGTTAGGTACCAGCCAGGCTCTTTGGCCATCACCGTTACTACAGACCCCCTGGCCAACAAACCCAAGGCCTGAGCTCACTCTCAAAGACAATGCTCGTTCCAGTGTGTGTTCTGTGGGCCACCCATATGTATAGTGTTATCCTCAACCTGTACAGGCAACAAAGATGGCAACTGGTGTTTGTTTGTGTGTCAGTGAATGATAGTTGATACTAGCCAAGACAAAACTCGGCCAGCCATGCTGGCACTACAAAACACCACACAACATAACAAAAGCATAGCATTGTATTCAAGTAGACTTGAGGCGCCAGTGTGGGACCTCTTCCAGCCTGTGCATTGCATTCATGAGCCACTCAAAGTAGAATGCCCCCAGGAACCAGAGGGGGGCATACTCCAGCGTGATCAGCCCCATGATGTCATAGGCAAAGGGGGTGTAGTCCCAGGGGCAGGCATTGAAGTAGCTGAGGACTAGTCCACAGGAGAACTCCCACACATACGTCATCAGGACATAGACAACGCACCTCAGGAGTAGGGGTGTTCTTAGTGATTTCAGGTAACCATGGAGATGCTCCATTCCCAAGAGAGTCCCCAGGCCATAGATGAAGAAGGACCAGAGGGATGAATAGCCTTTGAGGGTCCAGTTGCCCGAGGCAACAAAATCCCAGAGTCCTGTAAAGACCACCTCTACAAACACCCCGTGCACTCCCCAGAAGAATAGCCGGAAGGACCAGGGAAGCATGGCTGCCTGCACAGCACTCCACTCGTGAGGATCACCCAACACCGGTCTTGATCAGCAGCTGTGATGCGGTGGAAAGGTAAGGACACGACTGACGAATCAACAACCTTCACTTACCGGTACTGTCACGCAAAATTTGGTCCGGGGCCAAAAGTGTAGCCAGACCGCTTGCAAGACAGTGGGTGGGGCTCGTGGGTGGAGCAAATTAGACGTTCTCATTCCAATTAATTCCCACCAGAGCCATGGGAGCAGAAGGTCAAGCGAGTGATGCGGAGTTCCGAGCGACCTTTTCTCTTCTTCCTCACGTGCTGAGACTGAGCCAGACCCTCGCCAGTGTCAGCAGCGGCCAAGCAGACTCCCAGAGCGCCTATAAAGCAGTGAGGACGTTTGACTCGTAGAATGTCACGTGACCAGTTGTTTAGCTGTAGCTATTGCTATAGGTCTCGGAGCTGCAGGTACAGCTGCAACGGTGCCACCAGCTGCTGGACACAATCCCCGCCCTCAACCACACCCCCCAAGAGCAACAGGCTGTGCTGGAGAGGAAAAAGGAACAGCTGAAACGAAAGTGGTGAGTCCCCTGTCACTGGCCTGTACTACGTGTGTACATTCCTTATATGGTATGTCTCATGTCCCCCTGCAGCGACTTGTTACTGAAGTACAAGACACTGACTGTTCTGTCTAGCAGCTCATACAGATAGCACTCACAAAGAACAGCATTTGTTAGCGAACATCCATTACATAGCAGTCCACCTCTTTTTCAAAGGTAGTTCTGTTGTCAAAGATTGTTCAACATCCATCAATGCAATTTACATACACAGTAAAATTTAAAATGGGCGATCAATAATGTTATGTGCTACACTCTGTGATTCAGGAGTTGACTGATGCGTACAATTATACACCATACATGTACTTGATGTGCATGTAAGGAGCATGCGATTGCATGGTGTAGGGGGAGCTATATATATAGCAGGTGGTGCTGGTATGGTCATGCTACTGTTTACAAGTGTGTTCCTCTTTCGTCGATGTCTGGTACAAATGCTAATGAAACGTACTTCTGGCGAATGAACTCAGTTCTGTCACTCCTGTGGTGTGTTATGAAATTTTTGTGTGTGCAAGTGAGGGGTGGACAACACAGAAGCAACTTAGCAGGGTAGAAAGGTCATAGCTACATTGACTGCTCTTATGCCACACAATGCAAGAGGTGTCTTACTTGTTGGCATTGGCTGCTGGTTTCCTGATATCTGGGTGTTGGTCCAGTAGGGCTTCGTAGTAGCTGTTGGATTTGTCATTACCTTGAGACAGCATGAACTAGGGAAAAGTGGACAGATACGTTGCCACGGTAAATGATTAGGTCATTAGTCTGAGTGAGTCTTCACTGCAGTCATTCAGAGGCACCATATTTGAAACTAGGGTACCTGGGAATACGGCTAGGGTGAGCGGAGAGACAGGGTGTTCCCACCACCCCCAGAAATGGCCTCAGGCATAGCTCACCTCCACAGTGGGCCTGTCCCACTTGTCCAGGTTGAGGGAGCGGACCTTGGAGACGTGGACCCCCAGACCACGGTGGACCCCAGAGCAGGTGATGCAGAGTACGATACCCAGGTTGATACTGGCCCACTCCACACCTGTGAGGGTGGGGCACACAGGAGACATCAAACCGCTGCCACAGCACATAAGCAATTGACAATTTTAGAGGTGGAACAAAGTAATTGAATCCACTGTAGTGAATGATGGTCACATGATTAGTAGAGGGCATCAGCTATTGTGATATGATTCTTAACAGGCTTCTAATACGGTAGTCATGGTCTAGCTATTAGACATAGACATTGGCACACAGTCGCTTTATCAGTAAGGTCTTGGTAAATATACTTGACTGTCCTCCTCTAAGCCAATTCCACATAAGAGACATTGACACATGGACCACATTATACTGACAAAAGAGGTGAAGCAGTTCTAATTGGAGCTCACCAGTGCTGCTGCAATCTGCACAATATCTGTTGCCAAGGACACTGAGAATGAAGCTCATAGCATCAGGCACAGACTCTGCAGTGCTGGGTGTGCTAGGCTCTACTGAATGGGTGGGCGTGGTCTGCTGTGTGGGCGTCTGAAGAGGAAAAAGGGGGTGGTCACTGTGGGCATATTGGTGAAGACCCCTCCCTGTTTTCCCACCCACCACAATCATCCACCTACCCTGGTTCCATCAGAGTTCTTGAGGGCCTCAGCAGTGGCTTCCTGCATGCCTGACATCCACACCTGTAGCTCTTGAGCATTCAGTGTTTGGAAGAGGTGCTCCGAGGTCGGGGAGATCACCTGAGTGGGTAGGGCCAGCACTGGTTAGTGGTGGTTAGTGGTAGTAGTTATATGAGCCGAAAGTATACACACGTAAATGCAGTACTGCTCTAAGGCTGCAATGGGTCAAGAATGTGAGTGGACCCCTACACACGAGACAGACTTTGTCCCACCCCTACCCCCTGCCCCTCCCCCTTACCCTAAAGCAGAAGTTTCTGTCGATGAAGTCAGGTGTGCAGGGCTTGGTGGTGCAAAGGAGGAGGTTCTCCAGTGGACGTGGCTCCGGGAGGCTCTGCTCCTGGACCATCAGCTGTCCCAACACCCGGTCTATCACACAGAACTGGGAAGGGAGAGGGGGTGGGCCAAGGTGAGGGATGTCTCGCGACACAGACAAGGGAGCCATAGGTACCCTCCCACCCAATAAGGCAGTATAGAGATCCAAGAACTACATGTGTACAGACTAGCAGGCTTTCACACAGAGGGGGAGGGGGGATTCAGAGTACTCCCACACACCCTAGGGTACATGGCTCCACGCATATCATTTTTCCCACCCTCACCGAAAAATCCTACCCTGACTAATGTCTCCAATTAAAGTTCTCAGACAGAGTTACACAACTGGTAATGCTAGAAGGGGTAACATTCCAAAAGTTGCATTGTCTGGATAGCTAAATAGGACACTACAGATAATGTTACAGGAGGTTGATTCAATGCATGTGACTCAAATTCCCATCAACAGGTCTGCTGCCTGCAGTGCAGCCTGCAAATGCCATCTTGGAAGTGATTATAAGCTACAGACGCCAACACATTCCAAATAAGCTCTCAACTCACAGTTTACAGTGTTAGCACCTAATCAGTTGACATGCCCGTGACTATACTGCAAACCACACCCACTCACAATGAAGGTCCAAGCATATCTGTTGTTCGGCAGCTTCATACGGAGCCAGAGGTAGCCAGACTTGATCCAGTTAGGGTTTACGGGGTTGATAAGACTGTGAAGATCAAATGAGCTTATTGAGTCGTCCGAGCATTTGCGAATGATAACTGGAGAGATGTTTGGGCTGGCAGAAGACAGGTTCTTGTTCTTATTCCTCTTCACTTGCAGCAGGTCCAAGCCATCGGGAGAATTGGCACGGACGAGTGAACCGTTGGATTTACCAGGCTTCTTCTCTGACTGGTCTTGGGAGGGAGGGGAGGAGGGGTGTTCCCCACGGTCTGATGGCGAGACTTTGTGTAGCAAAGACTCCTTTGCCCGCTTGAATATGCCCCCAGAGGTACCTTTGCTGCCCTTCCGTGGAAAAAGAGGGCTGGGCTCCTCTGGTGTCGACGAGCCCGAGTGCAGCTGTTTCGTCGCGGAGGAGGAGGGGGCAGTGAGGTCTTCTAGTGAGCTAAAGATCTTCCCTGCTCGCTGCAGTTTCTTGTCTTCTTTCTCTCGATGCTTGGCACGGGAGCGGTTCAGGATGGCGGCCAGTGGGCGGAAGGGACCGGAGAAGGAGTGGTTGGAGTGGCTGGATGTGCGGTAGAGAAACTCATCCATTGACTGAGGCGAGGAGGAGTGTCTGTGCAGTGTGGTTGTGTAGGGGAGCGTCACTTTGCCCTTCAGCTTCACTTCTTTTGGCTTCTCACTTTCCCTAAGACTACTGTGGATGGTCCCCTTCCCTGGGACGGAGCCATTAGCTGCTTCAGCCGCTTGCAGAGCTAGCTCCAAGCTCTTGGAGGCCAGGAGGTCTGGGTCTGACACGGAGCGCACCAGTTTCCTTCTGGCCTTCTGCACCCGCTTCTTCCGGGTCTGCAGGCGTTCCTCCTCCTCGTTCTGGATGGGGATGCTGTAGGTGCGCAGGACCGGCTTGTGGCGTTGCCGGGGACTGTTGGCCACTTCTTTTTTATCTTGAGCAGCAAGATGGGGCAGACGTGGCCGGAAGTCAAGGTTGCTACAGTCACCGTCTTCACAGCCATCAACGACACACCAATCAGAAGTGACCTGGAGAAGCAATAAAGTGGAGTGAAGGAGAGGAGAGGGAGGGACATGAATTGCCAAATATGGGAGGAGGGCTTATGTACCTGTGGCTCAGTTTTGGGGTCTTTCTGAGGATGGCCTGCAGAGGAGAGAGAGGGGGAAAGGGTAAAGATGGGGTCGTTGTAGTGCTAGGCATCCACACACCTCCACCAGGGAACATCTTCAAAATTGGCTTTAGGACATTTCTGCCAAGCTGTGTAGTGGTGTCGGACCTGTGGGCACCAAGTACACACACAGCACTCAATCCCCATAAATAAATCACCATGGCAACATAAGCTGTAGCCCAGCAGACTGACCAGGAGGAAGTGGAGTCTGTGGGGGAGGCCGGGATGAGCCCCATGTTGTGCTGGAACTCGGCCATGACGTTGCGCTGGATGCTCTGCTGCAGTTTCTTCCACAGCAGAACCTCATCTTCGTAGTGGAGCTTCCACTCCTTTGTCTTGGTGAACAGCTCGTTCACCATCGGCTCAATCTCCTTCATCACCTACAGAGGCAAGGTGTGTGTGTGTGTGTGTGTCAGGGGCAGTCAGACAGTAGCTACATGTGTCACTATTGCTGGGTGGTAAGATAATCTTTTCACACTTGTCAGAAGCAGCTGCTGTACCACTTGAGCTGTGGATTATCATATAATGAGGTAATGCATCCTCAAGAGTATGGGACAAACAACTACCTGTTGGGTTATTAACTTCCCCCCAAGGGCCCAATCACCAGGTGAGGTACCTTCCAGAGGTTTTTCTGCACATCCTGAATGCTGAACTCATGTCCTGGACGCCAGGATCCTAAACCCATGTCCAGGACGCCAGGATCCTAAACCCATGTCCTGGACCTCAGGATCCTAAACCCATGTCCAGGACGCCAGGATCCTAAACCCATGTCCTGGACCTCAGGATCCTAAATCCATGTCCAGGACGCCAGGATCCTAAACCCATGTCCTGGACCTCAGGATCCTAAACCCATGTCCAGGACGCCAGGATCCTAAACCCATGTCCTGGACCTCAGGATCCTAAACCCATGTCCAGGACGCCAGGATCCTAAACCCATGTCCAGGACGCCAGGATCCTAAACCCATGTCCTGGACCTCAGGATCCTAAACCCATGTCCAGGACGCCAGGCAATCTGAATGCTCATCTGCTCTCAGATTTCAGCTTACAGATCTTCTGGACAGAGGGAACCCAATCCTGAGCACTCGAGACCCAGTCAACAGCCAGTCTGGAGACTTGCTCATTGTTGGCGGGACTAGCCATGATCCCAGACCATATTACATATAGCCACATGCCATGCTCTCAGGCCACATACCAAGCTCCCAGGCCACATGTTATGTCCCAAAACACGTCCTAGAGCATGTGCTTAGAACGAGGCTAGAATATTGTGTTGACTATCCCTTTTCCAAGTAACTGGGGCCCTGCCTAGTGCCTGGAGGGAGCCCGACTGAGAGCACTCACTTGTGTGGCATAGTTGTGGTAGGAGTAAATGCTCAGTAGGTGCTCAATGGTTCGTCTCATAAAAGTCATCTAAAGTGGAGAGAAAATGCCGTATAAGGAACTCGTAAAGCACGTTATGAAGTCAATGTTTGTTTAATGCTATGTCAGCGAGCTTAGTGTGCTAGTCTAGCAACCGTCTCACCATGTCCTGGGTGTGAGCCTGTCTCAAGGAGACCACATACTTAGACAACACAAGCCGGTACGTCTTCTGGGCTGTGTAGCAGGTCTCTGTCAGGCTAGAGAACTGAGCCTGGAGTGTGGGGGAGGGGGAAACATCTGTAGTAGCTGTTTTAGGGCATATTTCTGGGGCTGCCCAACGCTAATGGTATTATTTTATTCTGGGGCAGGGCAAACAGTAGAGCAAATGAAATAGTTAGCAGGCTGTCTCCGTGCCTTCAATGGAGACAGATGTAACTGATCCTGATCCACAGATGCCATACATACGAGAGCAGAGGCCCTCAAAAGCAGGGGTCAGCTGCCCGCTCCACTTACATCAGTAGCCTTAGTTATGTGTCTGCACGCACACAGCTTCTCCGCTGCCAAGATGTACTCTTTACGATAGTGCAGCAGCTCCTCATAGAGTTTCTGCAGGGGGAAGCACCATATTTAGTCTACATCATAACAGCTGCCATGGTCACTTAAGCAATTAAAGTAAACTAAAGAGGTTCCTTGCCACCCTCTTACCTTCAGGTTGTTGAAGGTCAGAGCTAGCTCCTGCAGAGGCTCAGCATTCAGCATGAGTGTCTGGCCCAGGAATGCCTCGTAGTAACACCACATACTGTTGAGGACTTCGGCAAACTGTGGGCAAAGGGTAAGTGGGTATTGTTTACCTAAGAATCTCCATTGTCCTATTCAATATCTAACCAATAGTACCAGAGGTCACGAGAAAGGGCACAGTGGATAGTGAATAACAGTTCAGTTTCAGCAATGGTAAACCTTGGAAGCTAATTGCCTGTGAGACTGCAGACTTGCTCTTTCACAATGGCTAAAACTTCATCCAGGAAAAACCCTAACCCCCCTCCCCCTCGCCTACCTTCTGCACTGGGCCGGCAATAGTGTTGCCCCTATTGTTGCTGCAGTGGCCGACAACCTCCTGCAGTCCCTGCACGACACTGATGGCCGTCTTGTGGTGCTCCAGCCCAGAGCTGTGGAACTGCTGAAATGATTCTGCCAGGTTCGTGAGGCTGGTTGCAAGCTGCAGAGAGAGGGACATCCCATTGGCCACCTCTGTTTTTTCAGAAAAAAATTGATCAGACTGGTTCTAGTTTAGTCCAGTCTTGCAGGCCAGACACATCCCCCTAAAAATTGGCTAGCTCGTGAGACTATTTCTGTCTCGCTGGCGAGATCTTAACATCTTACAGGCAACTGGATCATAAGAGTAAGCAGTTCAGCCTGTTACACAATGGAAAGCAATGGTTCACACGGGAAAACTGTAGTACACACTGCAGCAAACCATTAAAGCTAATAAGCTTTGTTGAATAAATATCAGATCAAACTCCATTACAGAGGTTAAGTGGCTGGCATGGCCTCTGTCTCCAAGCAAACCTCCAACCCCTGGCTTCTTCGCTGACTTAGCTAGCCTCACCCCCCTGTTTGGAACAAACCCTACTGCCACGAGTTACGGTCTTACCTTGTCCGTTTTGAGGGCCCAGTGCGAGAGACATTGCCGGAACTTGGGTCCGTCTTGGAAGCTAGCATCGTACGTTGGAAAGTCTCTCAAATGACGTAGATCTTCGGGAATATCAACCATCTTCTCAATACTTTTCGGTTAGCCTAAATTATGTACACGATTAATAATGTTGGAAGTGCGAGTTGTACAAAGAGGGGAGGGAAGGGGCGGGGCAGCTAATTAAGTTAGTAGGTGTGGCTTAAATTTCTATGGCAACGACCGTATTAAAAAACAAAATGGCTACATGATCCGTGAGAGTGGAATACAAGTAAGAAAGTGTTTTAAATGCGTGGGACTAAGCTACGGATTTTACCTGTGAGCTCTTTCCTTCAGGAAGACATAAGCAATGGAATCTGAGAATCTGTTTGCTCATCTGAGTCACCTGGGCAGTAGTGGGGTGGTCCTGAGCGTGGAGCAGCGCTCAGCCTTGCAGTCCTCCTTGGTTCTGCTGAGGAGGGAGCATAAGTTTCGCCGGGTGAAGCTGTGGGGAGTGATTCGCGGTATTGAGAGCAGCTACTTCATTGCCATGGGGGTGGGCAGGGATGAGATCAAGGACAGAAAGACTCTCTACAGGTGCAGTGCTCTACACATATTCTGTCATAGATGATTCAATACTATTCCTAAAGTCCTGCTAGGCTGTCCATCAGGAACACAGGTATTTCCATGGCGGAATACCTCATTTTAGACTTCAAAATAAACTAGCTTTGTACCAGGTGCTCAAACACGCCTCATGCCAGGAACCAGGCTGGGCCTGATGCATGTGTTTGCTAGTCATCCAAAGGAGTTCTATCCCTGCACCACTGCATGAGCTAGAGCTAGTGTTCTGGCTCCCTCCCCAGCCAAGACTGCACTCAGTGGCTGCAGCTGCCTCATGTGGACGATGGGCTCAAGGAGCGCTCCTCCAGACTGCAGGGGAGGTTCACTGGAGACCCCTCCTACGACTATGAGCACTCCTACACCCATCGGGTGGGCGAGGGGGAAAGTGCTCAGGAAAATATTACCAAAGTAAGTAGCCCAGTTCCCAGTCTCCACTAGTTTTTACGTTCCTTGCAGTACGAAAACCGTTTTTCATACTGTAAGTGACGTAACAAGTAGTGGCGAGACCGGGAACTGGGCTAGGCAGTAAGCACAACATTGCTGCTCTTAGGGGCCCAATTCTGTTAGGACTGGGTGGCTCATAACTTACAACATCTTTTTCTCTTCGGGTGTTGCATTTCCTCTAGATCAACATACTTTATTACAAACAGCAAAATAGATAAATAGGTGCACTCAATAGAGTCTTGTCACTCACCTCTTCTCAAGTTTCACAGCCTGCATTGCTGTCCTTACACCTCTCCAGATTGAAATGAAGGAGGTTGACCGTCTGGCAGCTGTGGTCGCCAGAATTGATGAGGATGCAGCAGTGGTCCCCCGGGGGGCCTACATCAGAACCCCCCTGGGGGAGGCAGTGATCAACAAGTCCTTCCAGGGTGAGTGGTTCAGGACTCCTAAAACCATTGCGAGTGTGTGTGACGTGCACAGGGCTGTCTCTCACAGGCCTGGCCCTAGCTGATGCCAAACGCCTGAGGCACTACCTTCACTTCAAGCACCCATCCAGCGACCAAGAGAAGGTACTTGTGTCATTTTAAGATGAAAAAATATGGAGTAATACATTTTACTGTGGTATTTTGCATCTCGACAGAGCATCACTCAAGCCATAGACTTCCTGGAGCCCATTGAGAAAGATATTCCAAAAGGTAGGAATGTGCAGTATGCACCTTTAACTGTGAGTTCATCAACACCAAGGAATGTAGTGAGAAGGGTAAAAACGTAACAGAATTTGAGATTGCAACTTAATTTGTTCTTGATAGCAGCTCTAGGTGTCACCTTGGCGTTTGCTTTTTTCTGAGCTGGCTCCCTCCCCTCCCCTCCCCCCTCCCACAGGGTGCTGGAGTCTCCGCTGTGAGCAGGGTGGGGCCTGTGTGGTGTTGCGCAGCCTGGTGTGGGTGGGGCTGGTGGCGTACCACGTCCCCAGTTCCCCCAACTATGGCTACTTCTACTGTGGCACTGGAGAGAAGAACCCCAACCTACTGTTTATGCTCTAGCCATCTCAGGATACAACACACATAGCCATGTTATGCATGCAAATATACAACTTCCTCTATTATTGTTTATAGTCTGGAGTGCGCTATAATATATAATGTGTGTTAATCTTAATAGGTTGATATATGACACTATTATAGTACATTTTTCTGTTACATGGAAGCACACATACACACATACACACACACACTAGGTATTGATCACAGCATAAAATTACAGAACTCATAAATACTGACAAACAGAAGACACGTTCCCTCCTTCCTGTGCTGGGTCCAGGGTGGGCAGCTCTGCAATGCGCAGCACAGTTGCCCCGAAGGGAAGGAGAGTGATGCAAACAAGGTCGTTGGAAGAGTGGGTGGGAGAAAGGGGCGGGGCTGCTGCTGCGTTGTGGGATATCCCCCATGAGTCCAACAGTCGGCCCTGCATGCGAAGACGACAATCGGGGAAGCCAGTGAGTGCACAAATGGGGCTGCAGGAAAAGGCAGTCACCTACCAGGGCTAGGATCCTTCCTGGGGCTCCTTTTGATGAGAAGGGGTGTGTCCCAGCTATCCAGCCAGTGGTCACAAAGATCATGTCATCCTCAGGGGTAGAGTCATTTCTCAGCTGGATGGTGTAGTTCCAGGAGTGACTTGGTAGTCTTGGCTCTGGAAGGCATAGCTCTTCAGCACGCCATAGTTCTCCTCTATCTCCAAGCTGTAGAGCAGAGGCCTAGGAGGAGGAATGCTGGCTGACACATTATTGGGTGAAGAAACATCTACTCCAATCAGTCAATTAACCAACCAAACAACTAACCAACCAACTGAAGGCTTACTCCCAAAAGTGAGTTGCTACCTTGTGAAAGGTGAGGACTCATCCTAGTTAGTCAGTCTTACCCTCGATATATGGAGGCAGCATTGTTGTATCGCCGCTCCACTCTGATGGCCATGGGCAGCTGGAGCAGAACGGTCGTGGAGTGGACGCAGGCCATGCTGTACAGCTCTCCTGCATACAATAATATAACAATCACATCAAACATGGTTGCATGACGTTCCATGCACATGGTACCTGCTGTTGCCTGTCGAGGTGCACTGCTGTTCACTTGTACTGAGGCTCCCCGGGCCCATGATGGAATCCTTAATGACAGGGTCAGCCCCTCAGCACACTGGGCACTTATCTTCACCTTGTCATCGAAGGGATAGTCTGTGGCTATATTCAATGACACGGCACTGCCAGACGGCAGTTTATACTGCACCAGCGCAGGAGCCAACATTGCCACCACCAGTGCCCGCCCATCATCGGCTGCCATCACCAGGTGCTCAGTGAACTTGGGCCAGCCCTGGTTGAAGTTGGCCGTGCAACAGCCGTAGTTGGGAGCTAGACCATAGCTGGGGGTAGGGAAGGAGTGAGGAGGGGGGAGTAGGGAAGGGGAGAGATGGGTATAGCTATTACTCAGGAGAAAAAAGATACCTTTCATAAGAAATCACATCTACCAGTGCCACGTAGCCACAGTAGCTGAACACTTTCATATAATTGTAGTAAAGATTGTCAAACTTACAGAGTGGAATCTGGGCCGTCATTTTCCCATATATGGTCATCAGAGTGCACAGCATTCATTTCATTGCTCTGCTGCAGGTACTGGTGTGCCCACATGTTGGGAGTGAGGGTGGCAGGGAGGGCGTTGTAGGCCAGCTTCTCTGCCCGCTCAGCTGAAGAGGAAACATATATGGATAGTGCTACACTTTACAAACTAACAAAGCAAAAATACTGGCATAGCAACTCCACGATCTGGAGGTAGCGGTGTGGTGCATGAACGTGGTGTTACCTCACCAAATATGGGATCCCCCTGGATGCTAAAGAGGACCTCATAGGAGAACATGGTCTCCACCACGGTGCAGAGCTCCGAGCCACGTGAGGGCATGTTGCCAGCCAGGTGCTCGTCACAGCCGAAGATGCCTGAGGCTAGCCCGTGGTATTTGTCAAGCTTGTACATGCGCACGTAGGATGAGTTGAAGTCAGACATGTCGTGAGACTGACGGTACCTGGGGAGGGAAGATCATTTCGCTAACTTGTCACTTAATGCAGCAGTCTGTAGGAGACATATCTGGAGGCTGCAACTCACCAAACCCCCTCTGACTTGATGGCCTGACCATTGTTGACCCCATGGGTGTATAGGTTGGTGGTCTTGACGGACCCAGTGGGGAAGGTGTCATTATCAAACCACCCCTTCCAGTCAAAGCCCTGCAACCGAAAACCTACACTGCATGACAGTACAGCAACTCAGCAGACACTAGACATGTAGTTAGCTACAAGAGATTTTTCTACTGCCCAGAGGAGCTCCACCCCCTTACACCACCATGCCTGGAGCCCCGCCTCACACCTGCTGGTGAAGCAGCTCCGCCAGGTCCCACAACATCTGCTCCTGGCCACTGGCATGGAAGTCCAGCAGCCAGTGCACTGTCAACACAAGGTCCTGCCACCGAGCACCAGACCTGGGAGTACGAATGTGTGTGTGGGAGGTAGGGGCTTCAGGGGGAGGAGAGGTAAGGTACTGAAGGGGGAGGGCATGATACTGTTAGATCTACGGAAAGTACCATGGGGCAGTAGAGGGTTGTGATAAATTTCTACTCGTGAGGTGGTTACCAGGTGTAGCCCAGGGGGCTGTCCTTCAGCATTCTCTTGTGGGCTATCTGCAGGAACTTGAGCATGGCTGGAATGATGCGGGTATCAGAGCTGTTGGCCTCGTAGTACTGAGAGAGAGAGGGCACTGAAAAGTTACTACGCGTAAGAAAAATGTCTATTAAACAGCTACCAATTGGCCAATAGCCACCCCAATCCTCTGTAAAGTACAGTGAAGGGAAGGCTTTAACTGACACTGGTAGCTCCTACCTACCTGTCTGAGTGCTAGCAGCATGGGAAACTTGGACCAGTAGGCGTTACCATCCCGGATATCGTCTGGACCCAGCCACCCCTCAGAGGACTGATGGGCAAGGATGTAGTCGATATACTTGAGTACCTGAGGAGAAGTTTAAGTATACGTACGTAGAGCAGATGTTAAGAATTCAGAGGATGGTTGCAGCCCACTGTATTGATGAGAGAGCTGTCTTGCAGCTGGTAGGCAAGAGGTATGAAGCCATTGAGCCAGTAAGGCGTCCTCTCATGCAGCCCTGTGTCTGCCTTCCCTCCCATCCAGCTGGTGTCATTGATGTCCGCCCAGAACAGAAAGAGGTGACCGGAGAGGCCACTGGCCTGGGTGAGCAGCTGCTGCTTCAGCCAGCCTGTGACGGGAGAGCCATAGGAAGTTGTTCCTGGCTACTGCTGCTACAATAGTTTGAGTTCCACTGGGTAGGTCCGGAGGTCAGGAGCACAATGATGGCATTATGCACTGCTACTTCTAAGCTTGCTTACCTTGTGGTAAGATGGAGGCGGTGGGCAGAGGCCGGAATTTGGGAGAAAGAAGCTGGTGGTCCTTTACTCCAGATACCTGAAGGGAAGAGAAAGTGGTGCTGACTGATAACAAGAGGAAATTGCATACGGTAGTTATGCAATCTTGTCACGCTAATGTTTATTTTAATATGCCAATGCATCTGCAGTGAATATCAGAAAAATCTGCCTGCTGCATGGAATATGCAATTTGTAACTTTCGAAATCTGCTGCAGTTGAACTAAAGTACAAATGTACCCCCCCCCCCCCACTGACAATGTCGGAGTTGTAGCTCTGTTTCATGAGCTCTCCCTTCAGGTAGCACAGAGGGTTAACCCTGCTACTGCAGTTCGGCTTGCGGAAGGCCCAGGCCACACACCGGCTGCTGTCAGCGCAGAGTGCGGCGCAGGCACTTGCAGCGGTAGAGCAGCTCATATTAGTGATGGGCATATTTGGAAGATCTCCATTAGGCCTATCCACGCCGTCATCACCGTCCAGCCAGCCGTCAGCAGCCGCACCGACGCAGAGAACCAGCAAAAATGTACACAATCGACCATCCATATTTCCCCCTAGGCGCTCTCAGGCTCTCAGCCCCGCCCACAAATATGAAGCGGAAATAGTCACTTTTCTACTTCCGCTTCCTGCGGACACCATTGACACATCGCAAACGAATACAAACGACCTACACAACAATCAAAAATCATTTCTTATTGTGCACCTGCAATACGGCATACTGTCCTGTGATCATCCAGTCTTTGTTCTGGCTAGCAGCCCTCGTGGCTACCCCTGGAGCCAGCCCTGTCACCAGGTCCGCCTTTAGGGTGCGTAGTGCACACACGTTGGTGGGCTCAAACCCCCTGAGGGCAATGCTAAAAGTTTCTGTGTACAGCCAGTTCCTGTCTGCCAGCAGCTTACGGTAGTTGAGGTCGCCCTTGAAAAACACGAGGAAGGCCTCCGACAGCTGTGCGTAGAGTTCTGGAGCAACTATCTTCATTGCTGCATACTCAAATGAGGTGGTCCAGAAGGGATGGTCAGTGACAGCCATGCTGCCGTCCTTCACGCGTGCCTTCCACTTCTTGCCAAGTTCGGCCATGTCCTTGTTCTCGTGGGACGCCAAGCTCTCCAGCGTCCAATCAAAATCCTTGATGAGTGCGTCAGACACAAACCAGGGCAGTTGCTTTAGATGAAACTGCACCTTATCGGCAAATCCTTCACTGAGCAGCCACTCCGCAAAACAGAGATCAGAGACTATCTCGAAGCCGGCGTTATCCAGCACAAAGTCGATCCTCCGGTAGCCATCCTTGGGCCTGCTGACCAGCTGTAGAAGCTCCCATAGGGCAGCGCTGTGGTCGGCCAGGATGTTGGTCCGCAGCTCCTGGGCTTGAGAACCAGCGTCCAGTGAAGAAAGGTGGTCCTGTCCCCCATCATAGCCATCCACCGAGGCCATCATAGAGAGGTCCATCTTGTTGCCCCATAGGCACAGCTGCAATGGGGGAAGGGAGAGATGACAGAAACTATCATAGGAGATATGTCTCTAGAAATTTGCTCCAAAATAGCAACAGGAATCACTAAAGTACGTGCCAACAGGTCACTGCCATGTGGAAATAGGAAGACTGACACTTATTCATCTCCTACGTTGACTGCCGTCTGATGGACATCAGAGACAGGGAATGCTGCAGGACTCACCAGTAGCAGGTGCTCAAACTCTACCCTGAGTTCAGAGGGCGAATGCTTGCTCTGCCCAATGAGCCGGGTGAGGTAGCCCATGAGGGCGGCGATCTGAGGTAGAGAGCTCTTGAAAGAAGCCTCCTTCTGCGCAGCAAAAGGGTCAAAGTCCTTCAGATAGGTGCTGGAGAGGGAAGATGTGGCACCAGATCAGACCACGACAGACACAGTGTGGCTGACACTGCTTGCAATAGCACAATCCACTCTGCACCGGGGCTACTACCAACAGCACACAGCCATGGCTAGAGCCCCCAGGGCACAGTACTACCAACAGCACACAGCCATGGCTAGATCCCCCAGGGCACAGTACTACCAACAGCACACAGCCATGGCTAGAGCCCCCAGGGCACAGTACTACCAACAGCACACAGCCATGGCTAGATCCCCCAGGGCACAGTACTACCAACAGCACACAGCCATGGCTAGATCCCCCAGGGCACAGTACTACCAACAGCACACAGCCATGGCTAGAGCCCCCAGGGCACAGTACTACCAACAGCACACAGCCATGGCTAGATCCCCCAGGGCACAGTACTACCAACAGCACACAGCCATGGCTAGAGCCCCCAGGGCACAGTACTACCAACAGCACACAGCCATGGCTAGAGCCCCCAGGGCACAGTACTACCAACAGCACACAGCCATGGCTAGAACCCCCACCCCCAGGGCACAGTACTACCAACAGCACACAGCCATGGCTAGATCCCCCAGGGCACAGTACTACCAACAGCACACAGCCATGGCTAGATCCCCCAGGGCACAGTACTACCAACAGCACACAGCCATGGCTAGATCCCCCAGGGCACAGTACTACCAACAGCACACAGCCATGGCTAGATCCCCCAGGGCACAGTACTACCAACAGCACACAGCCATGGCTAGATCCCCCAGGGCACAGTACTACCAACAGCACACAGCCATGGCTAGAGCCCCCAGGGCACAGTACTACCAACAGCACACAGCCATGGCTAGATCCCCCAGGGCACAGTACTACCAACAGCACACAGCCATGGCTAGATCCCCCAGGGCACAGTACTACCAACAGCACACAGCCATGGCTAGATCCCCCAGGGCACAGTACTACCAACAGCACACAGCCATGGCTAGAACCCCCAGGGCACAGTACTACCAACAGCACACAGCCATGGCTAGAGCCCCCAGGGCACAGTACTACCAACAGCACACAGCCATGGCTAGAGCCCCCAGGGCACAGTACTACCAACAGCACACAGCCATGGCTAGAGCCCCCAGGGCACAGTACTACCAACAGCACACAGCCATGGCTAGAGCCCCCAGGGCACAGTAAGTGATGGGTTCTAGTCTATATACCTGGTCTGGAGGATCTCAGCAATCTTCCTGTACATGTAGCACTCTGCAAAGAGCCACGAGACGGCAAACCACTGAGGCTCCTCCCCCTGCAGCTGGCTGCGATAGGCATCAAACACTTGAGACCACTCCTTCACGTCCACGCCAAACTCAATGGGAATCATGGGCTTGCTGGTCTGCATCGCATAGCGCAGCTCAGAGAGTTTGGCTATCACACTCTTCACATCCTCTGTACCTGCCTGCCCGTGTGTGTGTGTGTGTGTGTGTGTGAGAGAGAGAGAGAGAGAGAGTGGCGGAGGATGCTATACACCCACTACAGCAAAAGGTTGTATTATTTCCCAGGGCTTTTCCTTCAGCTGTCCAAGAGAGTGTGCACCAAGCAGTGTATACAGGGGCAATTGATGTGTCCTAGGGCTTGCAGCATGGAACCTGGGGGGCTAGGGGTATTTGGCAGGCCAACTGATTTGTCCTGGAGGTCAAACTAATTTGTCTTAGGAAGTAATATCTGTTCTGGATGTAGTAAGGACGTCTCCAATTCCATATAAGGCCATGCCTATTGTTTCATGAACCCAACTGATCCGTTTTGTTTTGTTATTTTCCCCCGAAGTTTTTCCAACCAACCTCCCAACCCAAAATGCTAGGTATGGCCTAATTTAGGCCTAATTTAGGAACAGCACACTTCAATATTAAATCATGATAGCAATCGACTTACAAGAGATCTAAAGGGCTCACCTGTCCGTGCAGCTCCTTCAGCTTCTCCTGCTCCCGGTGGATGGTGTCCACCACCTGGCTGAGGATGCGAGGCATGCGTTCCTTCACCGTCACGTAGGCGAAAGTCCTGCAGGGACAACGGGCTCCTTTGACCTTTTAGAATAGTATTTAGAAGCTGTTTAGTTACTGTAGCTGCCCGACTTACCCTTCATATCTCGGGGACATGCGCTTGGAGACCGGGTATCCTGCAGTCTTGGTCAACTCTTTGGCTGCCATTTTGCATACTCAAAGTGGGCGTTGCAAAGTTTGCGGTTTTGTGGGTCGTGCATATAAAATTTTTGGCAATCCGGCATGCATGCGGAAGACGGATACGACGTCCGTTACCTGCACAAGAGGCCTGAGCTACTGAAAGAGACTGCAGAGCTGATTAATATCGAGTGGCCGAGGTCCCTGGCGGCCAGGTATTCACTATTAAATACTTAATTAATAACAACTGATATTAATTTATTAAGCCCCGCCCACCCACCTAGACTTGCCTCCATTGAGGGTGGCAGCGATGCTCTGCCCTGCTCTCTGGTGCTCACCTCGCAGAGAGAGGGGGGGAGAGCAGTGGGCCATGCCAGGATCATGGCCGTAGCTGGGAGGGCTGATGCTGCCCTTGTCGAGACTGGTGACCATGAATCTGTAAAATGTCTTATATTTTAGAATTAATATACCTTCCTTCTCCACCCCTTTAGTTGTGGTGGCAACACATGTGAGGGGGTGTGGCTTAGGCCGACTGCTCATGGAAGCTGCCGAGAAGCATGCACACAAGTGAGCCCTAGCCTAGCAGCCGTGGAGAAACATTTTTCTCCACGGCTGCGAGATAAAATCTGGGCGTGGAAGGCCTGGGTACAAGGCTAACTGAGCCCCACTCCTTTGCTTATTAGTTTCTATGGCTGATCTAAAGCTATAGAACCATGCCATTTCTTGTTTTATTGTGGGCTACACAAAGTGGCGGTAGAGTGTTGAAATTCTACAATATCCCTGCAGAGTTGGCTGTAGTGTGATGCACCTGTCCACCCACAACCAGCAGGGCTTCTATGCCCACTTGGGCTATAGCGGTGGGCCAGCCGTGTCGCCCCTCAGGAAATGTGTGTCCCAGCTCTCCATGGACCAGGTGCAGCTAATTATAACTCTCTGCTTTGATTTCCATTTATCTTCCACTTCATCTATAGTGTCAACTCTAGAAGTGAGACAAAACTATTTTTTCTCTTCCTGCAGACCGAGTCCCTACTGGAGGGTCTAACTGGCTCTGTTAGCCATGAAACTCCAGGGCACTGTGATAGCCATGCACCACTTGCCATTGCTACACCATCACACCCACTCCCACCTGGACTACCCCCACCACCTCTACCACCTCCCCCTCCCAAGGTACTACAGGGTAGCAAGTTCCCTCCTGTGACCGTGACATGGATGAAGAAGGACCTTGCTTGACTGAAATGCCTGAGGCTATTTGTTATACAGTACAGGCCAGGGCAGCATACAGCAGAGTGCCAAGATTGAAGATACTGGTATTGCTTGATTTTTTGAAGTTGTAATAAAAAATTTGCTGTAGTACTGCACGGGGATATTAAGGTTTGTACAAGGTAAGAGCTAGGTGGAGGTACAAAGGTTTTATTGAGAGAAGAGAAAGCTTCTTTCGCAGGAAATCAGTTGGCTTCTTGTAGCTGCAGAAAATGGCAAAAATTTGACCACAGATAGCACACTATCAACACTGACTTGGATTTAAATAAGCATGATTGCACAGTACTGCTTGTACAAATGTCATGTATACCGTTTAAGTTGCTAAACTGACATGCCACAACTGTGCTGTAACATACATGACTTATTCTTTTGTGTACTTTTCATGCCAGGATAGCAACTAATACTCATTTCTTATAAAGTGGCCTCCATTAATATTGGACATTTTACACAAAACTTACATCTCGAGGAAAGCCTTGCCTGGCTTTATTTCATCCATTTCCATGAAGGAGAAGCAACGTGTAGAGGTTGTACTCTTCTTGGGCTTGAAGTGCTTGAACTCGAAGAAGATGGCAGAACCTGAAAGAGTGCATGGTAAACATTACATGACTCCAGTCCTATGGAATCAAGATGCAACTGCACCATGCTGTCCTCCTCTAACCTTGTGGGAACTCTTCAACTGGCCTCTGGATCTCCACTGGTGTGCCAAAGACAATGTAGGATAGTTCCCTCGTTGAGGTCACAGGAGTGTCCTGCTGTGGTTCAATGTCCTCCCCCAAGAGGCCTATAGGGTGTGAGGTGAACAGGCAACTGGTGTGTGTCTTCCTCCATATGCTCTGCCACTTACTCTTGACAGAGATGGTGATAAACGGATCAATGTAGTTGTGTGGGTCCTTTAGCCCGATCTTCTCAATGGTGATGTTGATGTAGGTGTGTCCTGGCAGGAGCTGTGAGCGCTGAACCAGTGTACCAGCTGAGGAGGGAAGGAGGAGACACTGTGCTTTATGTAGGCATGATTAAATTGTAGAATTATCGTATGGGTGCTTGGGAATATGGAACTGCACTTTTGGACAATAAATAAAGGCACCTCTTTTTGGCCATTCAAGACCCCATGACAATAATTGTAGAGAGATGTAGATAACACCAATACAAGTACTGTATAAGTGATCTTTTTAAGCTTCATAGTTGAAATTATGCAGGTGTTTAACAAACCTAATTCTTTTCCCACTGCTGTGGAAGAGTAGTCATCGTCCGAAAGCACAAGGGAGCGAATGCGATCCGGCCTTGCAAGAAGGGTGAGGCAATGATGAATCACACTAGAATATGGCACACACGCCTGTGCCTTACAGTTGTCCAGCCCTGGGTGGCTGTGGCAATGCTTCAGCCAGGCTCGACTCCAGGACACTGATACCACCACTGCTATCCAGCAGACTTTGCAAAGCTGGGGCAACACATTTGGCATAGTATGAGGCATGAGCCCAGATTGCCAGATCTATTACGGTACCTGTCTTGAGCTTCCTGATATCCACCTTGCTGGCAGCACTGTGCTCCTGTACAGAGGACAGGTCCTGGAACCAAATGATGCATTATGCACAAGAACAGGGTGGATCAGACCTTCAAATGCAGATGAAACACCATGATAGACTCATTCCCATGCTGCACTGCCATGATAGCCTCATTCCCATGCTGCACCGTGATAGCCTCATTCCCATGCTGCACCATGATAGCCTCATTCCCATGCTGCACTGCCATGATAGCCTCATTCCCATGCTGCACTGCCCATCTTTTGCAGTGTATAGTTATTCCGTACAAGCAAAACAATACTGGGTAGTGGAGCTTGGGAAACAGACAAGGTCTTATCACCTACCTGCAGGCTGGCGGCCTTAACCTGCAGTCCCTGAATCACCCTCATGAAGAATTCCTGTAAATGAAAATTATGTGAGGTGCTAACATGAATAACTGGTACAACCATTGGTGCAGTAGAAGGCTACCTTCTACTCTACTATCTATGCTACAATTCTAATGTGCACTTGTGGCTCAAAATAGGGATGATAAGAATTTTATAGGAGAGCTTATAACATGTTTTAAAGGCCAGTTCAGATGGTTATAAGATAATTATAGTGGGTTATGTTATGTATGGTGGTTACCGGTGGTTACGGGAGGTTACAGGGGGTTATACCTTCTCATCTGCAGAGAAGCTGTAATTTTCAGGAACCACTGCAACATTCAGCTTGCGAATAGTTCTATGCAACGAAGAAGATTTAATATCACAGCCTCCAATAATGGATGACCGCACGCCCACGCAGTCTGGGGTATTAAAGCCCGGCTACTACTCACTTTTGGTATTCTTCGGCTGCCTCCACAAACAGACCCCATGACTCCATATCCATCGCCTGACCCAGTGGTTCCAGGACTCCTTGCAGCACCCTCGCTCTCTCACCACCTGCAGATGCCATAGTTCTCGCGCTGATGAGTGGGTGGATCCGCGTAAATAAATAAACACCATGCCCCCGCACCTGCCCCACCCCAGCGTAGCCACGTGGCCAGCTTATGGCGCATTCGATTCCAGGATTGCATCAGTTTCTGTGCCTCCTGTGGCTGCGCGTGTGGACCTAAGGTATGCAGTGCTGTCGTCCTTTGTAAAGTCTGGCTCCAGATCTAGCGATCTACAGGTCCAATCTTATATTGTTGTCTAGTTTGGTATCAGTTCAGGATTTCTCCAGGGGAAGGCATGGCTGAGAGTGGTTTGCAGGAGGTACCAAATCCAGAGGGAGGTGTGGAAGAGAGGGAGCAGAAGGTGACGCCGTGGGAGGCACATGCTGCTGAGGGAGAAGCTGCTATTGACTATGAAAAACTCATCAGTGAGTTAGTCAGTTGGGGACAACCCCTTTAATGGTGAATGCTCTATAACCAAAAGTCTACTTCTGCAGGGCAGTTTGGCAGTCAGCGCATTGACCAGGAGCTGCTGCAGAGGATCGAAGTTGTATCCAAGGAGAAACCTCACCACTTCCTCCGCCGAGGGATCTTCTTCTCACATCGGTGAGGACACGTACCTCATTCACTGCATGTGGGCTTAGATAATCTAAATCAAGGACCTCAATGGACTCTAATACACCGTAGAAGAAGTAGAGGTAGTTTGATATTTATATTCAAGTCAGTCGTTCAAGGATGCATGTGACACCATGTCCTCCCATGACCCTCCAGAGACATGAATGGTATCCTGGATGCCTATGAGAAGAAGAAGCCATTCTTCCTCTACACTGGGCGGGGTCCCTCATCGGAGTCCATGCATCTCGGCCATCTCATCCCTTTTCTCTTCACCAAGTGGGTGACCCCTCAGACTCCGTAACCTATCCACCATCCCGACCTGCTGACTTCATTTAAAGCCCACTGCCCTGCCTACCCTTCCTAGGTACCTGCAGGAGGTATTTGATGTACCTCTGGTCATCCAGATGACGGACGATGAGAAGTTCCTCTGGAAGGATCTGGCACTGGAGGAAGCTCACCGTTTGGCCTACGAGAACGCCAAAGACGTCATTGCCTGTGGCTTTGATGTCAACAAAACTTTTATATTCTCAGACCTGGACTACATGAGGTGAGTTTTCCCTACTCCGTGGGTCCTTAAAGTGCTGAATCTAAGTGCAATAAACTCAGCTGAGTTGTGAGTAGTGGCTGAACCTCCATAGGTTGTGAGTAGACTGACATGGCTGAACCTCCATAGGTTAGGAGT
This sequence comes from Phakellia ventilabrum, assembly GCA_963921505.1. NCBI lineage: Eukaryota > Metazoa > Porifera > Demospongiae > Axinellida > Axinellidae > Phakellia > Phakellia ventilabrum. The sequence goes on from OY997391.1 coordinate 6,808,913, forward strand.
GGACTGGCATGGCTGAACCTCCATAGGTTGTGGGTGGCCTGGCATGGCTGAACCTCCATAGGTCATAGGTGGACTGGCATGGCTGAACCTCCATAGGTTGTGAGTGGACTGACATGTCTCCATAGGTTGTAGGTGGCCTGGCATGGCTGAACCTCCATAGGTTGTGGGTGGATTGGGGGGCAGAATGCTTGCTCGGGGAGGGAGGTTAGGAAGAGCAACAAATTAACAGGCAGCTTAGTGGCCAGATATCTCGGGGCTGGCAGAAGGTTTAGGTGCTCAAAGGCCTCTAAAGTGCATTGCAGCTAGCTATACCTCTAAGATACATGTGTGTATTGGCTATGGACTCTATGGGAAGAGACAAGGAATTTCTTTACATTACTGCAAGATGCTCAGACTTGTTTTGATAAAAAGATAAATCTTTTCTGAACCATTTTGTGATGTGATAAAATCTAGTGTCTACTGGGTTAAATTAATTAGATGAGAGTGATCCTTATGGTCCCGCCCTACCATAGTTCCCACCTGTAGCTCTCTCTCCCTCACCATAACCTCTTTCTGCCTCACAATAACCCCTTTCTACCTCACCATAACCCCTTTCTACCTCACCATAGTGCCCTCTCTGCTTCCACCTCAGCTCCTGCCCCAACTTCTACCGGAACATCCTACGGGTACAGAAGTGTGTGACCATGAACCAGGCCAAGGGAATCTTCGGTTTCCAGGACACTGACTGCATAGGTAAGCCTCAGCTGTAGCCATCACAGAGTGGACCCTCATCCAGAACTTTGTGCATCTCCTGCTGCAGGCAAGATGGCCTTCCCTGCTGTGCAGGCTGCCCCAGCCTTCAGCACCTCCTTCCCACAGATATTTGGAGACAAGAAAGACATCCACTGTCTCATTCCTTGTGCCATCGACCAGGTCAGCCAGCGGGCATCAAGTATATGACACGATAGCAGTCATCGTTGGTTGTGAGTGGGTGGAAAGAGCCGTGTACTAGTCCATCACATGAAACTCAGCGCTCCACATTCAGCACACACATGCATTACTGGCCCATCTTTCCTCTCACTAGGATCCCTACTTTCGTATGACCAGAGACGTTGCTCCCCGGCTGGGCTTCAACAAGCCAGCCCTCCTGCACTCGACCTTCTTCCCAGCACTGCAGGGTCCCCAGTCAAAGATGAGTGCCAGTGACCCCACCTCCTCCATCTTCCTCACAGACACCCCACAGGAGATCAAACACAAGGTGGGAGGAGCGTATCTAATTAGAGCACACCTGACCAATAGGCAATGGTGAAACAAGATCATGTGATGCTCAGCTACAAACTCCATCTGCAGATGTTATTCCATGTTGCTAACTAGTCACAACTGCTCTCGCTCTCTCTCCTTTGGCAGATTGTGAAGTATGCTTTCTCTGGTGGTAGGGACACGAAGGAGGAGCACCGGAGACGGGGGGGGGACACGGCCTTGGATGTCTCCTACCAGTACCTCTCCTTCTTCCTGGAGGACGATGCCAGACTGGCACAGATTAAGCAGGTGTGCATTGGTAAATAAATTTGTTAAATGATGGTAACACTGTACTCTGTTAAAAGTGCTAGAGTGTGACATGAGCTTGCCCCCATGCCTTAGATTGGGTACATGCACACCTTGCTGCTTCATGCAGTTAGTCTTGGGTTGTGAATGCTCTACTGGGCATGACCTTGTTCTGTGTGCAGTGTGCCCAGCACTTATCCTAAAGCAGTTCAGCATGGTGACATGACCAGTGCTTACTGATGCCTCAAGAGCTTGTGTGAATCCTTTTCTGTGGGCTCTTCATGTAACTAACCGCCTGGGTGCTGGCTTCCATATATGGTAGCAGTGCAGCTACAGTGAAGCCTCTGTACAGTCACTGCATAAAACAGCCACCTCCCCTATACATGCCACCTTATCAGGTCCCAATGTACATATACATACTATGGACTTACCACTATACAGAGGCTCCACTGTATGTAGCCAGCCCATGACAGGGCCTCTATACAGAGGCTCCACTGTGTGTAGCCAGCCCATGACAGGGTCCCTCCCCATCCACAGGAATATGAAAGTGGTCAGATGCTAACAGGGGATTTGAAGAAGGAGCTCATTACTGTGTTGCAGCGTCTGGTGGGTGCACACCAGGAGAAGAGGCGGAATGTCACTAAAGAGGTCGTCAAGCAGTTCATGACACCACGCCCACTCAACTTTAAACTAGCTCAGTAACAATCAAATTTTGATAGTTACATTATAGATACACATGCCAAACACATGCACCACCTTGAGTGTCCTGACTATATACATGTACAAAGTGAGTAGAGAAATGATTTAGTTCTGCCATATAAAATTGAAAGCCTAGATAAGCCACACAACTGTTATGGCTGCTAACAGCATCGAACATAGTGTGCCACCCACAGAACTAGCCCCACCCCCAAATATGTTGTCGATGGCCAGGGTGTTGGGGTTGGGGTTGGGGTCTCCCTCAGGCCACCAGAGGGTCATGCACTGCCGCTCAGGGTCGTCCTGGGAATCATCAGAGTAGATGAACGACTGGCCCCACAGACGCTCACAGATGCCTCGGCCACTACCATATACCTCACTGGAGGGAGTGAAGCAGAAATAAAGAAGCTTGTTTGACTGGTCTGGTTGACCATGAACCAGCTAATCGGCATTACCTGAACGTCCTGCATGGTTTTCCTACAGGATCTTTACAGAAGTTCTCTCCATTGATGTAGAGCCAGTCAGTGATCCAGTTCTCGGCACAGGTGAGGTCATCCTTGCAGGCCTCAAACCACTCGTCACAGAACTCGTGGCAGACTGGAAGATTGGCCAGAGCACTGTCAAACTGTAGGAGGGCCCAGTGAGCCACGTGTGGGGAACAGCTGGAAGGAAGACGGGCTCTTAGCACTAACCACACGGTCACCGTATGAGGCAAATGCTATGTCAGGTACTGACCGGTAGAAACACTCCACTCTCACAAAGAACTGCTGACAAGAAGGGGAAAGGTCTCCACAGCGGTTCCAGTGGAAGCCATCAATGTTGGTGACGTTGGCGTGGGCCAGCACCTGGGTGAGCTCTGCCGTGCAGCAAGTCTGTTCTCTCCACTGGTGGCAGGCCTGGTAGTCGGGACCCTCTGGCTCCGGGCTGGCTAGCTCCTTGTGCTTGTCACCTGGGAGACACTGGTCTGGAGGAAGACAGAGCAGAGGTCACAGGCAGGCTCACCTGTGCAACACTGCATCGTTCAACACCTGGCCTGTAGGCTATGTTGCTGGTGTCTCTGTCTTCAAATATGTTGTCGATGGCCAGGGTGTTGGGGTTGGGGTCTCCCTCAGGCCACCAGAGGGTCATGCACTGCCGCTCAGGGTCGTCCTGGGAATCATCAGAGTAGATGAACGACTGGCCCCACAGACGCTCACAGATACCTCGGCCACTACCATACACATCGCTGGGGGGGTTGGAGAGAGAAAATGTGAGGGGAGTTAATTAAAAGTAGAATTTACCCAGAGACTGTGTGTACAAGAATTGAGGAACATTCAGTACCTGTACTTTCTGCAGTCTGAATTGTCAGTACAGTGGTTCTCTCCATTGGTATAATTCCAGTCAGTGATCCAGTTCTCGGCACAGGTGAGGTCATCCTTGCAGGCCTCAAACCACTCGTCACAGAACTCGTGGCAGACTGGAAGATTGGCCAGAGCACTGTCAAACTGTAGGAGGGCCCAGTGAGCCACGTGTGGGGAACAGCTGGAAGGAAGACGGGCTCTTAGCACTGACCACACGGTCACTGTATGAGGCAAATGCTATGTCAGGTACTGACCGGTAGAAACACTCCACTCTCACAAAGAACTGCTGACAAGAAGGGGAGAGGTCTCCACAGCGGTTCCAGTGGAAGCCATCAATGTTGGTGATGTTGGCGTGGGCCAGCATCTGGGTAAACTCTGCCGTGCAGCAAGTCTGTTCTCTCCACTGGTGGCAGGCCTGGTAGTCGGGACCCTCTGGCTCTGGGCTGGCTAGCTCCTTGTGCTTGTCACCTGGGAGACACTGGTCTGGAGGAAGAGAAGCATAATTGCTGCCTAGTTTATTAATTAACTGTTACCACTGCACATGCTGCATACGTATATACGCGTAGCTACGATGTGAAATAACTTCTAGGCAGCAGTTATGATATTTCCTTTCCTCACCTGGTCTATACTTTACGTTCTCTCCCAGTTGAGCAGAAAGCTCCACCACCAGCAGCCCCAAGGAAAGTAGTAGGTGCACGCACCTCGGCTGCATCTTGCAAACGGCCTTGCAAATTACGGTGCAAAAAATGATGCAATCGGCTCGAAAGTTTACAACTAGCAGGTAGACTGCGCAATACAGCTTACCAACTGGTTGTATGCGGCACAAACTATAGCGGTAGTAGAGTGTAACTGTACGCTTGCAGTTACTGATCCAATGGACCATGCCATGCGGCTTAATTCATGATGTCACTAATATCCTGTCATTATGCATTATTAGTTTCCTGTCATTGATGATGATCAATTTGGCAATACAAAATGAATCATGTCATGTATAGTGGTTGAGCCACTACGATACTATAGTCACTTGGAGCCTAGCATCCCAAACGGTAGCAGTCTTGTGTGGAACTCTTGCGTTAGGGTGTGGCTAGCTGGGTGTTTGGCCATGCCCTGCAGCCAGCCGATGATGGCAGCCAAGGCCTCCTTGGCACTGGGGTGGCCAGGAGGGCACAGCTCCAGGAGAGAATCGGCCGCTGCTAGCTGCAGAGGGAGGGAGACTGTGTGTGCGTGTGGGTGTGGGTGTTAGGAGAGAAAGAATGCAGTTACGTTGCAAGAGTGTGTGAACAGAACACAACGCTAAAAATTCATTAGCTGGTACTCTGTTTTATGAACAGAAGTTTGCAAGTACTTTATGCAATCTAAGATCAGGAGTCAATAGTTGGAGTCATTCCACTGTTATCTTTGCATACTCCCCCAGATTCTTCATGCAGTAACTTTGCCCATATTACCAGAGTACACGTCAGACCACACCATATAAGATCCTAACAACAGTACAGTTACTATATCAGTTAATGAGCACAATATGATTGTACACTACACCCGTACCCCTCAAGACTACTTAAGTACCTACCTTTCCTGCCCTGGCCTTTGAGCAAAGCCAGGAGCACTTTCTGCAGCTGCAGGATGGAGGAGGACTGGGCATCCACTGACAGGCCCTGCTGACTGATGAAACCTGGTGAGACATGGGAGTCAGTAAAGGCTTAGCCACAGTCCTCAAGGATACATGCATGTGCATGCATGTAGCACCAACACACATACTGTCTGCATGGCACTCTACTGTCAGTGTTCGTAGCAATTAGTTACCATAGCAACAACCCAACATTAGTCACTAGATCCCACAGGGAAGTCTGGGCTCAAGCCTCAGGTCATACTGACTCACCAATGAGCCGGATGATGCAGATGACCGTTGACTCCCTCACTACCTCTCCCTTCTTCCCATGCCACTGCTGCAGGATGGGCCATATGTGGGCTCTAATTAGGGTGTCATTGGTCCATACCCAGCCCAAGAACCACGCCAGCATGCGCAGGCAGTGCACCACTCGGAATGCCACCACACTGGGGCGGGGTCGTCGCCATGGAAACTGGTCTTGAGGTTCACCGTCAATGTACACCTGCTCACTGTCCCTTAGTATCCCCACCAGCACTTTGGTGAGGTGGGTGAGCATCCTGGGGTGTAGAGACTGGCTCCAGCTGCAAAGAGTGTGAAAGTTCTTCAGCATCTATGGGGAAGGAGAACCGGTAGTGACAGCTAGTCCAAAGCCACCCATCACATGTGCTTACATTTTCCTGTGACTTTTCCCCCTGAGCCTTGAGCATGGATATCGTGATGACCTCCAGTGTGTAGCTGATTGCCTGCTGCTCAAGACCTGGGGTATGGCCAATACACATGATACTCAAGCATATTATAGTGAAATTATGAGGCTCCAGTATTGGAAACTGGATATGGCCATGGAGCTGGACATGGCCACGAGGTTCCAGTACTGGAACCGGAATGGAATCCTCACCTGGTACAATGAGTTGGTTTCTCTCCACTAGCCTCACCCCTGGAGTCCTGGCCAGAGGGATGGGCCAGATGCTGGCGACAGCCACAAGCAGTGGGAGCTCATTTGGCTTCAGGGGCTTTCTTAGCAGGTCACAGCAGAGGTACTGGACCCTCTCGGCCTCCCCCTGCAGCCGACATATCGCTGTGAAGATTCGGCTGGGAGAGTATGAGAAGTAGCGAGGTCACACAGGTCACACAGGACTATAAGACATGCTCTACTTACCACATAGCAGCCATGGTATGGAACTTGAGACCTGGAGCTAGGATGGCCTGGTATAGGGACTTGGTCAGCTCTGGCAGCAGGTGAGTCTGAAGTGAGGGAGAAGGAATACTTCGGATCCCACTCACTAAAATAAAAGAGCTTAATTGTTCTACTTCCGATATACATCTTGCAACTCTGATTGGGAAAAATGTCTGATTGCATACAGGTACCAAGATGACTTCCTGCAGAAGTGAGGCTCACCATTTTGCTGTTTGTCCTGCAGAGGTGGGCCAGTAGAGCTACCAGCTGGCACTCTGGCTTGAGCAGGGGTGGGGGAAAGGAGCGGTCCTGGGGGGACAGCTGCCTGTTCTCCCGCACAGAGCTGCACAGCTCATGGTAGAGAGAGACCACCTGCTCACTCTTGGGGTAGTAGCGCTCCCTCAGGAACTGCAGAGGAGGCGGAGGGTGAGGGGACTTGGCTCAAGGTATAGAAATCAAATCATACCTAAGCAAAGTTTCTATTCCATTCAAAATGACAGAATGAAGACTGGGAATGAATCTAGCACAGACTACACTCCAGTCTTACCTTCACCACGGCCTGGGAGAACTCGCTGGGACAGGGGACATTGCGGGGACTGGAGAACATGGTGATGACAGGAGAGAGGTAGAGGTATCCACACACCAGCCTCTCGAGGTTCAGCAGTGCATCTAGTGAGGACAGAGAGACCACCAATACCACTACAGGCTTAAAGCAGCTCCAGATTATAAAGTAGTGAATGATTATCATTCATGCTGAGTACAATAACTACTTTTAAATGTACTTACAGTCCATGCAGTTCTGTGCGTGCTGGCGGTGAATGGGCTCTTTCACTGGAGGGGAAAAAAAAAGAAGCAAACATTAATACCACAAAATTGCATTTTAGGAACAAAAAATGACTTACAACTTCCCCTCTTCCTCTTCTTGAGGGCAGGGGAGATGGCGGCCGGGGTCTGCTGGGAGAGGGACTGGGTCTTGGCCATGGCTGTCACCAGCCAGCCAGGAAGGGGAAGAGAGCACTGCATGCACACCGTCAGCTGCTGTTGGGCCAGAGACAGCTGTGGTTGCTGGAGAGAGGGAGGCAGGGCAGAGTCGGAAGAGCCCTGGAGCCGAGGAGGAGTGGGCTTGTGCACAGGAGAGGGAAGACGGGAGATCAGCTGGTGTAGATCGGAATGACTCCCACCACCGGATTCAATTCTGTTGACACCTTCCAATTCAGCGCTGCTGTTGGCACTCTTAGGGGAACTGAGGGAGGTGGGGTTCCATCCCTTGGGGGAACTGAGGGAGGTGGGGTTCCATCCCTTGGGGGAACTGAGGGGGGTGGGGTTCTCCTCCTGCCCAGTGGCACCATCAGTACGTCTAGCAACCTCGTGCGTGGGGGGAGCTGCATCTGCGTCTAGACTGGGACTGCTGACATCACTGTTCAGTGAGGAAATGGCTCCATGTGCAGGTCTGTTCTGTCTCTGGGCGGCCTCCTCCAACTGCAGTAGCTGCTGCACCCTACTGGACCTCCGTCTCTCCACAGTGGCGGACACAGGCTGCAGTTCAGCACCACCAGCTGGACTAGGACCAACTCCCACTGCAGGAAGGTGTTCTGCACTACGGTGACTGGGTACTGGCTGCAGCTCTATTCTTTTAAGACCAGCAGCTGGACTGGGGTTCTCTCCCACACAGGGCTCATTTCGGATACTAGCTTGACTTGGGTCGCCTCCCCCAATCTGTGGCTCTGTCGTATTGCCTGTGGGCAGACTGGGGCCAGCTCCCACCGACTGTGACTCTGCCTTGCTGCTGCTGCTGGCAGGGTTGGGGCAGGCAGTAAGCTTCTGAACCTTCTCTGGAGGCACCAGGTGGTTACTAGGGGTCTGGAGGGATAAACATCAGTACTAAGACACTGTCACTAGTCACCACACCCACTAGTCACTACCTCCCTTGTCACCACACCCACTCCTCCCCTCCCACTGGTCACCAGGTCTCCACCTCCCCTCCCACTGATCACTACCTCCACTCACCTTTGTCTCCACAGACAACTTCCTCTTCCTAGAGGGGCCAGCCAGGTCCTCCTTGAGCTCCACTCCACGAGAGCGAAGCTGGTACATGTAACTTTCTCTCAGGATAGCAGCAACACCACTTTCATTCTACAGCAATAAGAAGGGCATTTTTCCAATTATAGCAGAGCTTCAATGGCTAGGCTCAGACCAAACACATGTGGCTGCAATATAGAGGCCCATAGTATGACTCAAGAAGGTACATTGTAACCTTTATATCTGATAAACTCAGAACAGCAGCTCTTAACGCCAGGCCAGGCCAGGCCCGCCCTATGGAACTGTCGCTCACACCAGCAAATGCATTAAGAATGAAGTTAACTGTAACACAAGCTACTCTCTCTCTGTCTGGCTTACCTGGGGTTCTTCTGAGCCACTGGTCTTTCTCTTCTGGGGAAAGTACTCCCACAGCTCCACCTTGCGCGAGCGCAGCTGATAGCCAGGTAGCACATGAGAAGGAGTGGCCTCCAGACAGTTGGGCGGAGGAGAGCCGCAGGGTGGATTAGCAGGTGGCATGGTAGCTGGCGGGGAGCCTGATGTGTGTCTCACTGTTGCATCTGAGTGAGAGTGTGGCTGAGAAGGAGGCTGCTTTGAGACAGACTGTAGCAGCCTGTCGAAGCTGGTCATGGAGCCACTGTCCGAGGCTGACCCCAGAGACTTGTGTTTTCTCCGTCTGGAAGACTTTCGGGGTGGCCTCCCACACTTGTCGTTGGTAAACAGAGGACTGTTCGTGAGTACCTGTGCAGGCTGTAGCTGAGGAAGCGGGCTACACGTTGCTGTTTTTTCCTCCACCTCTCCTTCCTCCAGCCCGCCCACCTTGGCCTTGTCTCCTGCTCTCCCGTCATCTGCTGGAACATCTGTGAGTGCTGGCAGCGGCTGGAGAGGGTTCTCACTCAATGGGGGGGCCTCGTCTGGAGTCTCTTCAGGCTGCAGTTGTGACAGTCCTGTGTCTGTTGTTTCGTCCTCACTGTCCACTATCTCTCCCTCTTCTGAGGGCTCCTGCTCCAGTGGTGGATTACATTCATTCAGTGGTGTACGAGCATCCTTCTCCTCTACAGCAGTGGCAACCGCTGTCTGCTGGCCCCCACTCTCGGCCAAGAAGAACAGAGGTGCACTTCCCCTCCGACTACTGACACAAGGAGGAGAAAACAGGCTGGACTCCGACAGACATAGTTGCCTTCCTCTGCCCTTGGGTTTGCTGGGGCTGAGCCCTGGGCTTGGGCCGGGGCTGAGGCCAGAGCATGGCTTGGGTGTGTGCAGCCCAGGAGGGACACTGGCAATGAATTGCAGGGGCGGCAGGATGGGGGGTGTGGCGGAGAAAGCATTTGGAGTCTGTGTGTCTGTTTCCTGGTGTGGCTGTTGTCGGGGGTGAATAGGTGACTGAGGGAGGGGAGACAAGGTGGCATTGCAGGGGGAGGGTGGGAGGGGGGAGAGGGGGGTGCTGATGTTCCGGCTGTGGGCGTAGAACGGGGAGGGTGGAAGTGGAGAGATCGTATCAGTGCGACGTCGAGACTGCGGTGATGGTGGAAGAGGGGAGAGGGTTTGCAGGTGGGCATGTGGGGAGAGGGGGAGTGGCGAGAGTGAGTGCTCCATTTCTGAGATGGACATATCGCTGTCACTGTCCTCGCTGCTGGCTGTGTCTGCCTCAGCTGATACATGGTCTGGCGTGTGCGAAAGCTCCACTGTGATCTGTGGAGGGGTGGGGTATGGGGGTGGGGCTAGAAGAAGGGGCTGATGAACAGGGTCGTCCACCGCTTCACTCAACTGCCCGTTTGTACTAACACATGGCAGGATGCTGTCGCTGTCCCACTCCATCTGCGCCATGGCATCACTGAGGTCGACCAGGTTGCTCTCATCCTCCCTGCTAGGTTGCGAGGCACTGCATGTGACACCCTCCTCAGTATGTGGCGGGGAGCTGGCTGCAGCGGTGGGCAGGCCTGATAACACCGGCGTAGAGTGATCTAACACATTCAGGACTTCCTCTCTGACATCTAAACTGACTGTTTCTTTCAGCAAGTCCACGTCAGCACAAGTGGCGGGCTCTAATTGCAAGGGTTCACTAGGACCATTCACAAGTATGGGAACAGAGTCATCACCATGCTTGCTGCCGGAACTCAAACTGTTGTGCGATTTTCCAACCTGACCCTGGTGCTTGTGGCTATGTCTTCTCGATCTGTGTCTTCTCCGTTGCTTGGCTGGATAGCTGTGCGGCACCAGTGCAGGCATACTGGCACAAGGCTGCTTGGCTGCCAGGTTTACAGCCGGCAGGGGTTCACTCATGTCTGTAGCACTGGGGTGGTCTGACTGAAGCAATGAGGTGATAGAAACTTCATCAGGATGATTAGCGACAGGAGCACATACTCCCAAATTGGGTACATCAAGTGGCTGTGTCTTCACTCCCTCTTGAGCACTAGCAGTCTCTGTGAGGGGAGGGCTAGTGTTGAGGAGCTCAGCCAGCATGTCATCTAGGCTAGAGTCACTGCACTCGGAGCTGGTGTCTGAGCAACTGAGGCTGTCTCCCTCCCACGTCTCTCTGGCCACAAGGAGAGGGTGGGTCGAGGCAGGAACAACGACAGAAGATTTGGAGATTGTACTGTTGGTAGCTTCAGCAGCAGAGTTGAGGTTAGGTTTTGGAGGAGTTGTGGCTTCAGCTTGCATAGCATTGTCTTTTTCTTCTGGAAGTGTGATGGAGGTGTTGGTTAGAGGTTCTCCTGGGAGAGAGGCACTGGACTGAGAGCCTTCTAGTGGAAGAGGGGCAGCTGTTAGAGGCACAGGGGTGGCATCGGAGGGCCAGGCTGTGCCAGGTGGCTCAAGTTCCATAAGCTCAATACTGGCTAAGTCATTCTGCAGTGCTTTACCAGTGGGTGGAGTTAGGGTGGGGCTTGCATAGCCACTCTGAATTGTGATGATTGTACTGGCCGGAGAGTTCACTCCACTCTCAACCACAGAGTTGATGAGCACTGGTTGGTAGGAGGGGCTAACGAGTGTCGCCAGGGAGCTACAGGACACGGAGCTGGCAGTGGAGTCCCTTCGACGCCGGACTCTGGGCTTGGCATCACTCGGGGGGTGAGCTGGAGGACAGACACGTACATGTAACATACTGCAGTACATGTTATATACATGTACATGGACAGCAAGGTAGCTGTGAGTGTTCTTACCTCGCTTGTAAGCCTCAAAATCCTTCTTCAACTGCCTGTACTGCCTCTGAGCTCGCTCCTTCCTGTAGGAGAAGGGAAAACACCACGAATAGTGAGACTACTGGAGTGGCTGAAGATTGCAGGAGATGTGCTACGAACAACTCACTCGTCCTTGTAGCCGTTCCTCTCCCTGCGAAGAATGTTGTAATCAGTAGAGTCCTCCTTTACAAAACGTAGCTCCTTAATCTCAAGTGTCAGCTGCTTGGCCAGCAACTGAAAAAAGCAAAGAACAGCTCTCAATGAACACAATTATGGCCAGAGTGTCTCACTTAAGCTACATACAGTTAAGCTACGCAGCACTAGCACTGTCTCACCTCTTGCACAGCTTTCTGGTTGTTACTCTGCTCCAGAGCTTGCTGCACTGCCATCAGCTCCTTCGTCACTCTACCATTCTCCTGTGGAAAGTTCACAGCAGGTGTCACCACTAATTACGACTTCCTCCCACTACCTACTACCATATATGTACAGTGCCCTGCCCACCAGGATGCCCCACCCACCAGGATGTCGTCTTACCTCATGCAGCTGGTGCAGCTCTGCCCTGAGGCCCACCATCCCCTGCTCCAGTGTGGCCAGCTTGCTCTGGGCTTCTCTCAGCTGCTTCTTGCTGGCGTCACCGTCCCGAGCCTTCTCCTGGTAGCGCTGAATCAACTGACTGAGAGGAAAGATGCATCGCGATGTCAACTGTAGCAAACTGAGTGGCTAGAGAAACTTATTTTGCTAGCCAAAATGAAACTTTCTTCAAACATTTTGGCAACTTGCAGCTGCCTTTCCGAGTGACAAAATTTTCACCAAAGGTGGTTATTAAAAAAGTGGCAAATGTATTTACCCCCTTTAAACCCCCTTCTGGTTTAATTCTGCTCTATTTGTATATGTTTGGCCTTTTTCTGTTTACGGGCAAACTGTTAAATTTTAGTGTTCTGACAAATGTCCCTAGGTCGTACATTAACATTATATGATATTATAGGGTTAACGTCATTGCTGACGTACGTTACACACGTATCAATTTAGCCATAACACGCTCAACAGTTAGAGGCAAATAATCTTGCATAAGAGTATACCTGATCTTAAGTAAAATTTGGATAATTAAGACATAATTATAAGACTAGTAGTACACATGGTGTTGACAGCACGCTGCAACCATCGTCCTAGGACGGAGGCAGTACTCACTTGGTGTGAATGATCTTGTCTTTCAGAGCCATGAAATTCTTCATCTGCCACTGGGGAGTCATTTCCAACGTTTGCATCTGCAGGAAGACACCATACATACGGTACTCCTTGGCAGGGTGTGCATTAATTAGAACTGTACCACAACATTCAAAAGTATATCCCGATCTACTGACTACACTTTTCCTACCTATAAAGTGACAGCACAGACACTCAAGAGACATCAGTAGGGCGTTACTGTACTAACCTGTGCTTGCTGTGATGCCATAGCCTCTGGAGAGCCGGCAGGGGAGGGGGTGGGGTCGATCGCCTGGCTGGAACTCATCTGTCGATCGAGATCGAGATTGCCAACCTAGATCACAAAATCCCTCTGACAGAGATCGGCGCTGCTATAGCGCCATGGTATTTAAACGTTTTGTGAACGACGTTCAGCGCGGCTTCAGCACGTCGGAGTAACGTCGACACGTGGCGAGTTAACGATATTCATATCTCGATGATTAATTAATTAGCGTAAACAAAATCTGCAGGATGGAGGCGGCTGGCGGGATGCTGGGTCAGTTCCAAGAGGTGAAGCTGGCCAGCTGCTTCAGAGGAGATGAGTTTGGCGTATCTTCCGTTGTGTTTGACCCTCAGGAGGACTTGCTGTGGGCTGGGACTTACGGGGTGAGCTTGCTTTTGGCAATGCTTTCCAATAAATGCGCACCACTGCTGAAAAGATTTGCATCTCTTCCGCGCAGTAGAGGGGACGCTGTGCTATGGTATGGTTGCTGCAGTTTATAGTTCCCTTCCCCTGCTGCTGCAGGGTCACATGACGTCCTTCATGGGTCTGGAGCTAGAGCGGTACACAGCCTTCCAGGCCCACCACAGTGACATTCGACAGCTGCTGCCCACCCCAGCTGGCATCCTCTCCATCACAGCGGAGGAGCTTCGCTACACCACACGCACTGGCCTGCCCATCTTCACCATGAAGTAGGTGGAGTTTGGGATAGATACCTTGTCAGAGAGATAAACAAATGTAGTTTGGTGTGTGCATAGATAATATATACCTGCGGAACCGCCTACCGCAGGTATATATTATCTATGGTGTGTGTGAGATCTGTAGCAATCCCAGGTGGGAGTTGAACCTCATTCTGGGCTAAGCTAGTTCTTATTATTCTATTGATGTAGTTGCACCTAGAATGGATTAATACTTGTATCTTGATACACAAATACAGTACCCAGCTGCTCTACGGCAGGGAACAAATTATTTTTGAAAAGGTTATAGGATAGACAGGTGGCCAACATTTCATACCAAAGAAGTACTGATCTGCAGGATGCTGAATGATGACATGTCACGTACTTGGGAACGTGGGAATGATACAGTTTTTCCCCTGCAGGGAGGAGCCCAACCTGAAAGAGATGCATTGTCTGCTGTACCTCGGGGAGGAGGCTCTTCTGGTGGGCTGCCAGACCAACAAGATTACCACTGTAGACCTTACCACAGCCCGTGTAGCCTCCGAGGTGAGCAGTGTGTGCCGCTGTATGAGACAGGGATAATGTATCCATTGCCTCTGGCTACAGACCGGTACCAACGCTGGCATCTGCTTACTGAAGGCTTCTGAGCAGTACATCTGTAGTGCTGACATCAACGGTCAGGTCAGTGCGTGTGTGTGTGTGTGTGTGTGTGTATGTGTGTGTGTGTGTTAGTGATCTCTCCCTGTAGGTGTACGTCCATGACCCTCACTCTATGGAGGTTGTCACCTCCTTCACTGCCCATACCTCTGGCATGTGTGACATGGATGTGGTGGGCTGCTACCTCGTCACCTGCGGGCTCACACACCAGTAAGTGGGGATGGGAGCTGTGGTGGTACAAGTAGCTGTGCGTTTGAGACGTACCTGTTTTTGTTTGCGAAGCCTGTGTCACACCCCCCCACACACACCATCTCACCCTCACAGATATGGACAACTGTGTGTAGACTGCCAGCTGGGGGTATTTGACCTCCGAACCCTTCGCCCCCTCCCCCCCACCACGGTGACCATGCTCCAGCCCCTGCTACTACGCTGCATGCCGGTCTGGTCCTCCACCGTCCTGGTGCTCTCCCAGATGGGAGAGTTCCAGTTTCTGGACCTGCATGGGCTGGTCACACCCTCCACCATGATGCTCCACCAGCTCAGCACCCCTGCCGAGGGGGGCGTGGCCTGCTGTGTGGACATCTCCCCCTCTTGCCAGGGCCTGGCCTTCGGAGACTCTTGCGGTGAGTCTCAAATCGTGGGACGGTCTGTATGGGAGCCAGTTCTGGAGCTACATGGACGTGATAAATTGTAGTTTTCAGCCATTTCTGATAATTGTGCGTAATTTCCCAACTACAGCAGATCCGAAATTCCTAGTAATAGAGGGTTACTTCATTTCCCTCCTGCAGGCATTGTCCACCTTTGGTCGGACAGAGAAGAAGCAGTTCTAAACCCGTATGCCCAGCCCACCATCCTCCCCACTGAGGTGACACGGTCTAGCTCACGCCGGACCAGGTGCAATGACATCATAGCTCTGTCCTTCCCTCAGGTGCCTGAACCAGCACTCTACATCAGTTGGGACGACAGCGACCCAAACTCCACCCCCCTCTCAGCTGTGCCTCTCCCCCTCTCCCAGTCAGTGGCCATACCTAGCTTTGTTCCCAGTCCTCCCCGCTTGCTTGGTGGGGAGGCCTGGGAACAAAGCTAGGCCACACCATGACGTACACACTGGTCTTCCACTGCACATGTGCTGTTGTTCTACTCACAGTGGTCCCTTACTGTCTGACTGGCCCAAGGAGCACTCCAAGTTCACCAGAAGGTACTAACCTGTTCCCAGGCACCTCTCCACACTTTGGGAGGAGCTTGGGGTCACGGCTACAGTACATTAGAAGTAAAGCAGGTAAGGGTAGGCACTAAAAGGAGAAATACAAGATAGTTTTTGTGCATGAAAACTTAAGAACATGCTTGTTTGCTTGTGTTTGCTTGTGCTTCAAATTCAAAGTACTTTTACCCCCATTACATCATAACGGATGGGGATTTACCCCCATTACATCATAACGGATGGGGATTTACCCCCATTACATCATAACGGATGGGGATTTATTCAGCTGTCATCTTCCCTCCCTTACTGACCCCGCCCCCCTCAGGCGTCCCCCCGTCATCGACCCCGAAATCCTGACCAACATGAAGATGAGCCAGTTTGTTGGCCACGCCCCCAAGCCCCCCTACATCCTCCGCAACCAAGTGCCCTATGACCTGGACAAGGACTCAGGCAAAGAAGTACCAGAGTCACCGATGATGAGAGGTGAGGGGGAAAGGGAGGGGAGGGGGGGAGGGAGTCAGCACCAGATTGTTCCTCTCGTTCTCCATAGAGAACAACCCTCTGACGCTCATTCCAAAGCAGTACAGACAAGTGGAGATCAAATACTCCAAACTAGGTTAGTTGCAAGCTGGCAGCAGTGTGGGTCGCAGTGGTGGTCGTGAGTGTTGGCAGCAGTGTGGGTCGCAGTGGTGGTCGTGAGTGTTGGCTTCTGGGCACCTCCTCTCCTCTGCAGGAATTGAAACCTTTGACTTCCGCCATTACAATGACACAAAGTTTGCAGGGCTGGAGATCCACATCCCGAATGCTTACTGCAACTCCATGCTACAAGTAGGGCTTACAGCTCAGCCCATTGCAGTCTGCTTGATCGATCTCACCTGACCGTCTCCTGCCTTCCTCACCCTAAGGTCCTCTACTTCCTAGAGCCAATGCGCAGTGCTCTCCAGAACCACTTGTGTGCCAAAGAGTTCTGCCTGGCTTGTGAGCTGGGCTTCCTCTTTCTCATGCTGGACCGCTCTGACGGCCACAGCTGCCAAGCCACAAACTTCCTGCGTGCATTCCGCACCTTGCGGGAGGCCTCTGCCCTGGGGCTACTCATCTCCCGAGAGGAAGAGGAGCAGAGGGCAAACCTCGGCAAGCTCATTCAAAACTGGAACCGTTTTGTCCTACAGCAGCTCAACCAGGTACCGGGTAGCACACAGAGGTTCCACTAATCCTAACGTGGGGTTGTGGTCCATTTTAAGACCTGTTTCCTCTGCCGTCTGCACAATTTTGTGTGTCTGGATTTGCAGGTGGAATAAGCTGCTAAAGTGTCTCCTTTGGCCCAGGAATCTGTTGCCTAGTTACGTAGAAGGTGTGAGGGCCCCTGCCTGCCCTTGCCAGCTCACGGAACTCCTCCTGTAGCTTGATGACCTCTGAGTCTTGGGAACACACTCTCAGTAGCAACTTGTCTCTTTTTGTTCCCACAGGAAATGCAGCCAGTACCAGCTAGCCCAGCTGGTCAAACTGGTCATTCCAGTTCTCTAGAGGGTGATTCAGTGGTGCAGCATCTGTTTGGGTGTAAGGTGGAGAGTGTGAGTGAGTGCCGATGTGGGTGGAGGGCCACCCGCCATAGCACGGAGCTGCTCTTCTCTCTCTCCTACCCTCACAACCAGCCGGCCACACCCGGGCTAGACAGCGGTACGTCCTTCTCACCTCTAACTCCTCCTTTAGGGTACCACTGAAGTCTGCTTGTGTTCCCCTAGGCTCCTCAGGGGCAGGGCAGGGCCGTCCAGAGGAGGGTGGGGCCATGACCTTTGGCTCCCTGCTGGAGTACAGCATCTGTCGTCAGCAGAGGGTGCACACCTGGTGCGAGCAATGTGCAAAGTTCAAGTCTGCTGTAAGCCGTCCAAACTACTTTGAGTAAAACTACCCGTGCATTTATTCAAGGCATTATGTACGAAGCTGTGTATTATAATAAGTGTCACATAATGTATTTGATTTGCAGATGCAGCAGAAATCAGTGTGTGCACTGCCGTACGTCCTTTCTCTCAACTGTCAGCTGGAGTCCGAGGCAGACAGGGAGTTCTGGCGAGCGCAGCAGGCTTCCTGCCCCGCCCCCTCTTCATGGGTACCTCTAACCATGGAGGTCTCGTTGGAAGAGGGGAGGGGCATGTCCGTAAGGGAAGTCCCTCCTGAGGAGTCGGAGGAGGATCCCACTTGCACCAAGGTACTACTGCTTACAGTGTCTCCCACCAAAGGCACATTGACCTTGTGGGGTCAATGCGCCCTTGCCGTGACCCAGAGCTGTATTCGACGGGTTGGGCCACGGCACTGATTAATTTGTAGGGCCCAGAATTCTTGTCTTGAATTGGCAGGTGGTAGTGGAGTTACATGTATATGTTTCTAGAGCTATTTTAATCAAGCATGAACCTACACAGAGTAATAGTACATTACTATGGAGATATAAATAAAACAGCCTAAATAACTATCTTATAATTAACCGCCATTAAGTTAACCTAACAACAAAATAGCCAATAGATTGGGGAATGCTTGGTAAAAGACTAAATTGTAAAAGCTGCGTTCCTGCCTCTACTAGAGCTATTTTAATGGGGTTGAAACTTAGACTGTATACATAGGGTATTAATACAGGTGCCGCAGTTGGCAGGCCCCATTCCCATGTGTTAGAGGGGCGGGCTGGGACCCAGAGCTGTGTCCGGGGGGTGGGGCCAAGGCCCTGATTACTTCATAGGGCCTGGAATTTCTGTCTTGAATTGGCAGGTGGTAGTGGAGTTACATGTATATGTTTCTAGAGCTACTTTAATCAAGCATGAAGCTACACAGAGTAATAGTACATTTCTACGGAGATATAAATAAAACAGCCTAAATAACTATCTTATAATTAACCGCCAATTAAGTTAACCTAACAACAAAATAGCCAATAGATTGGGGAATGCTTGGTAAAAGACTAAATTGTAAAAGCTGCGTTCCTGTCTGTATTAGACCTGGTTAAAACTTAGACTGTATACATAGGGTATCAGTGCAGGTGCCGCAGTTGGCAGGCTCCATTCCCATGGGTCAGAAGGGCGGGCTGGGAGCCAGAGCTGTGTTCGAGGGTTGGGGCCAAGGTCCTGATTACTTCCTAGGGCCTGGAATTCCTGTTTTAAATTGGCAGGTGGTAGTGGAGTTAATGTATATTTTTCTAGAGCTACTTTAATCAAGCATGAAGCTACACAGAGTAATAGTACATTTCTACGGAGATATAAATAAAACAGCCTAAATAACTATCTTATAATTAACCGCCAATTAAGTTAACCTAACAACAAAATAGCCAATAGATTGGGGAATGCTTGGTAAAAGACTAAATTGTAAAAGCTGCGTTCCTGTCTGTATTAGACCTGGTTAAAACTTAGACTGTATACATAGGGTATCAGTGCAGGTGCCGCAGTTGGCAGGCTCCATTCCCATGGGTCAGAAGGGCGGGCCGGGAGCCAGAGCTGTGTTCGAGGGTTGGGGCCAAGGCCCTGATTACTTCTTAGGGCCTGGAATTCCTGTTTTGAATTGGCAGGTGGTAGTGGAGTTACATGTATATGTTTAATCAAGCGTGAACCTACACAGAGTAATAGTACATTACTATGGAGTTATAAATAAAACAGCTTAAATTAAAATTAACCGCCAATTAAGTTAACCTAACCACAAAATAGCCAATAGGTTGGGGACCACTTGGTAAGAGATTAAATTGTAAAAGCTGCGTTCCTGCCCATACTAGCTATTTAATGGGGTTTAAACTTAGACAGTTTACATGGGGTATTAATGCCTTCGGCGGCTCGATACGCCCTTGCTCCCACTTTCTTACATTGTCTCTTAGAAGATCCATCCGTGATCTGGCCAGCCTAGGCAACGTAGAATACTACTCCAGTTGTATTATGCAGCTGATTATAGTGCCATCGTCCAACTAACTTCATTCAGCACTCAGCGGTGTTCGACCTGACAATGGTGGTAGGCCATGTGAAGGAGGGATGGATGGAGGGACCTGGCAATCTCGTGGCACACATAAAAGTGGGACCCTCCTACCATATTAGGAAGGAGGTTTGTACTTCTCTCTGTCTGCCCCCTGGATGTCTTGATATTGCCCTCACTTCTCATGTCCAGGACACACCCAAGACCCAGTGGTACCTTTTCAACGACTTTGCCATCAAACCAATCAAACCGGTACGTGGAGTGCACGTAGACCTATGCATATATCCCTAGCCCTCATGCCACACACCCCTCCCCTCCCCTCCCCTCACACCAGCACGAGGCTGCTACATTTCCTCTAGACTGGCTGACTCCATCCATCCTGATTTACACACAGAGGAACTATGCCAGTAACTTCAACACCACTAGTGAGTACTTTTAGTGCTTTGCTCTGGGCTCATGGCCACTCTCTTAATATACTAGTACACCCCTTGCAAAAGCCTAGGTCTATTCACGACACTTGTGCTAGAGTAACATGCTCTGGTAGGGTATCTCCTGTCTTCCAACTCCTATTAGTCACACGTCAGCTGGGCCCAACAGTGCTGCTGACAGAGACCCACCATCCTCGCCCAGTCCAGTCCCCCGCTACCTTCACTCCCCTCACCCTCATTGAGCTACCCAGCAAGGGGGACCTCGTTGGCATCGATGCAGAGTTCGTCACCCTCAACCAGGTGACACACCCTCTGGCACATGTCTTCTCGGTGTGCACTAACTGGAATTGAGCTCCCCTACAGGAGGAGGCAGAGGTGAAGAGCGATGGGACTCACAAGACGCTGAAGCCCAGTCAGCTGAGTGTGGCCAGGATCACAGTGGTCAGAGGGTGAGCCAGTGGCAGTGGTCTGTGGGCCTCCTCCTCCTGGCTTTGAGTGTGCCCCTCTCCCTCCCTCCCAAGGAAGGGTCCTCTGGAAGGCACCCCGTTCATTGACGATTATATCGCCACTTCAGAACAGGTATATACAGCCTCCATCATGGAGTGTACTAAACATTTTGTTACCAGTTTGACTAATCTAGAAATTTAATGGCTTTCACAGTTTGATGCCACTGGTGGCCTTGTGTTAACTATTCACATTAACATTCTTACTTGTATGGTCATTATGGAGTTTGGTAATCCAATACAGTAGCCACTAGAGTGTCCAACATTGGTCTTGCGGCCATAATTACATGTAGCCGTCTAACCAGGTTGTGGACTACCTGACCAAGTTCTCAGGCATCAAGCCCGGAGACTTGGATGCCAGCATGAGTTCCAAGCACCTCACTACTCTGAAGGCTGTGTACCTCAAGCTTCTTTATCTGCTGGAGAGAGGGTTGCAATTTGTGGGCCATGGCCTTAAGAAAGACTTTAGAGTCATCAACATCTTGGTAACTACCAATAGCTGTTGTCATAGTGCAGTGAATGAATCCATCCCTCTCCTCCAGATCCCCCCGGAACAGGTGGTGGACACTGTAGAGCTCTTTCACTTACCAAATCAAAGATTTGTCTCCCTCAAATTTCTGGCCTGGTTTTATGCTGGTGAGCCTCCATCTTGGCATTGCTGACCCTGCCTTACAGTCCTGCACGTTCTCCCTGCCCCCAGGCCTCCACGTCCAAGAGGGGGCCCATGATAGCGTGGAGGATGCCAGAACTGCAATGTTGCTTTATCGCAAATACTGTGAGCTGGAGGCCCACAATGCAGTCAGTGACTCTCTTCACAAATTGTACGAGAGTGGGCGGAGTTTGGGCTGGCAGGTCCCAGCTCCATAGTCACTGCAGCATTCACACTTCCCCTCTCTTGTCCCCTCCACAAGTTGAATCAGTGTATAGTAATATTATGCAATCTAATTGCAATGTTTTGCTCCAACAAAGCAACTCCTGTTATGTAACAGTCACTAGTAAGATGCTGGTAATCATCGAGGGGCAAGCCTGATCGAGCGTGGTGTGTCCACTCAAATGAATGATACACATTTAGGACTAAAGCTTAAATTTACTCATGCAAGTGGCATTGGGGGATGTACATGGTTGTGTAGGCATAAGGAAATTATGCCAGCATAATTTTGAGCATAATAGGTACGAGATTGCTTAAGGAATTGAAGGGCTGGGTCAGAACCATAGTGGACTAATCCAAAATCAAGTACTAGAAATTGCAAAAATGGAGTAAAAAACATGCATAGTATCCCTATGAACAACAAACTTCAGAATTTTTAGTAGCTCAGAAAGCACATTCTAAGAGTATCTCGAATTAGGGGCCGCTCTGGTTCTGACAGTGAGCCCTGATTCACATGTGCACAATTATAGCTAGACCATGGATACTATAAAACATTGTTTATAGTATCTCTGATATTTTACAGGCATGTAACTCGTGCAAACTCTAATGAAAATGAGCAGAGTACTGGAGGATGAGCAGGATTGCCACACCACTGTAGTAGCTTTGTATTCATGGGCTTTCAGTACTGTGGGTGACTGGATGATGAATCCACTTTCCACCAGCACAGCCTGTACTGCTTTGTCAACAGTTCACAGAGATATACATGTACATGCACAGAACAATCATTTCCAAGGCTATCATGAGGCTGTTTAGATTTACCAGGCTAGCTCCACCCTGCAAGGGGTGGGGCTATCCCGGTCGGTAGCTAGGTTCATACATAGATAATCTACCCTTATGGGTATATTATCTATGGTTCATAGCGCTATCTATAGCTATATAGCTGCTGAAGTGCAGCTGTGCGCTCATTCTAGGAACAATTCCATTTAACGCACATCACCGACAGGTCTATAAGGCTAAATTTTGCCAACGTCTGACGGGAAGTCAAGGTGGCGCGTTCGTTTCAGACTGGGGTCGGAACGTGGCCTCCCCATTAATCGGGTCGCGGGTTCGAATGCCGCCCGCGTACATATCTGATTCTTGACTTTCTAAGCCTACAGCCAATATGCCGGTAACTTTCTTCTCCGGAAGAACTCCGAAGCTAAAAGGATGACTGGGTACGTTACAGCAGCGGCTCCTGTAATTCCCAGCCATCGCCTATCCAGCGCTCCGGGTGTCTGACACTCCAGGAGGGATGGGAGGCTCCCTAGGCTTTTGCTTCATTTTTTTTCTCAAATTTTTTTTTTTCTCTCCAAGATTATTTTTTCCTCCAAGTTAAGTTGTTCTCTTTATAGAAATGCCACAAAAATAATTTTAAAAATTTAATTTGAATTTTTTTTATAGATATGATATTGGCTGCTAGGCTTTTTCCCTCCAACTTACATTGTAATTTGTTTCTCTTTATAGAAATACCACAAATAGTCATCTATCTCAGTACTAAGCCTGGGAAGAACTGTTTGACCAAGTTTCTTTTGTTTCTTTCTCCAAGTTAAGCTGTTTCTCTGTATGGAAATCATATCCCCACTTCACTAGAAAATTTAATAGCCCCAAGATTTATTATAGACATTTTTGCACAATGTCATGTCCGAAATTACTAATAGCCTTTTTCCCAGTCCACAACGAACTTCAGCTCTTTGCCTTCCAAGAACAGCTTTAAATTTTCAGCAAAGAGCTTTGCAGCCTGCGGAGGCAAGGGGCAGGGCATGCACTGATGAAGACGCTAAGGATTGAATGGCTGCCTACCTCCTCCCACAAGGTGGTGGCTGCACAGTGTGGCGTTATCACGACCTGAGTGTAGGTGCATGTACAATAATATTCTGTATGACAAGCCGGTAGCTATACTGACCTCGGGCATCTGCCATAGCTCACTGTCTGGTGGCAGGGGTTCTTTCTCAAAGACGTCCAGAATGGCCCCACTTAGCCATCTCTGTCTACAGATGCACAAGTAAGACACAAACCATGACAAGGAGCGACTAGCCACAAGAGAGTGGGGGGATGTGGCCTGGGTACAACGCTAGGAGGGGGACATGACCAGTCTTACCTGATGGCATTGATAATAGTCGTCTCCTTCACTAAACTGCCTCGACCAATATTGATTAGAACAGATTTCTGTGTAGTGCAGACATATTCCATGTTGCAGGTTACCAGAATGACCCTAAGCAATTGTGTCCCTGACCTTCCTGCTGCAGTGTTGGAGCATATCACCGTCCAATAGTCCTCTGGATTCAGGCGTGCTAGGAAGAATGCCACAGACATAGTCACTATGAGAGAGTAGCTCTGGAAGGTCCTCCAGTTGCCTGCAGTGGGAGCAGAACAAGAGGATGCCCCTGCTCATCAGTGGTGGGCTGACCGCCCACTCTTGTGCCATCACCTGTAGTGGTCGACGTCAGGGCACTTCTCTTGTCCCTCAACTGGGGTGCGGGTGAGTCCCCAGACAGTCATCCCCAGGCCTTTGCACGCTGTCGCCACTGCAGCAGAGAAGTTGTAATGCAGGAGCCTATGAGTGTGGCGTGTATGTTGAACATCACAATATTCGCAGCCATCTTGGAAGGCAATGGTATCAAACCGTATCATAGCATCAGCTCGTATGTAATAGTGACTGTAGCTATTCCTTTGTACAATCGTAAGAAGCAAAAAAAAAAATCCTCGAATGGAAACAGTATACAAACACTGGACAGCTGCCCTATACTAGTAATACAGTCCGCAAAATAAAACTTGGATTACATCATATTTACATCATTGCATGCTCTATCAACAGCTGAATGTCTTTTCCAAGTCAGCTCACCTTTCCTGCCAATGTCCCCCACCCCCAGGATTCCAACAGTTAGAGTGGACAGAAGCCGGTACTGCAGACAGTCTCGGTTTGGTGTCCTAAATCAAAATAACAATGAGCTTCCATGGCCAGCACTGCAAAATCAACCGTCTTACCACAAGCTTGCCTTCTGGTCTTCATAAATCTGAAACAAATTCCTCTCTCGATTAATGATGTGGGCCAGCACGTACTCGGCCATGTGTTGCCCAAAGCAGCCCCCCTGGCGGGTCAGGACAAAACCGGGCTTTGGGTGGCACACAAATCTGTCCACACCTAGTGCAGGGATGGAAGATGAGACTAGCCTTTTGACCAGACCCCACAGAAAACAAGTGGTCTGGTAATAGATTATGCCAGCATTAAAATGAGGATAACAGGTATGTGAAAGCATCGAGCATAATCTGGTTGGTCACAATCTCGCTGCAGCCACACTAAGCTACCATATCTCAACATGCTGCTGTGGTGTGGTCACAAAACTGCTGCTGTGCATGTCATACACTTGAGCCTCAATTTCTTCGCTTACCAGCAGAACAGCTGTGCACCCACCGGACTGAGGACAGAGTCTGTTGACCCAGCAAAGGACCAACATCGCCTGAAAGTCCTATTAATACCTCTGCTTCCTGCACATGAGATGTAAGGGCTGCAGAGAATACAGTGGTTACCAAGGCTAAACTATGCTAATGAAGGATACTTTATGCAGATCATGACGTGTAAAGGACAGAGAACTACTAATAGTTTCCAACCCGGGTCCTCTGGAGCTGCATGTGTAAATTTTACATCCTGCAGCTTGCTGCAATGGCTGACGACTGCTTGGTAGAGGGCAGCATGTCGGGAGACCACCACAACATTCATAACGGGGCAGGCCATGGGCATAGATAGTATGGCGAGGGTCTATGATGGGGGATCCCCCAAATGGCTGCGCGAGCCGCCACGTGGTCCACGTGGGTTCTGAGCGAGATGCGAGTAGTGGCGCTGATAAGGTGAGCCTTGAGATCCGGCCTCCTCCTCCCCATCTCACTGCTCACCTCTGATCCCACAGTGGTGGTAAGGACAGCTGCTATGGCATGATGCAGTGTGTGTCTGCCGGGCACCAGGTTGTTGCTCTTGCTAATCTACAGCCAGCAGTGAAGGGTTAGTTCCTTTTATTAATGGTTGTGGATTTTGTATACCCAAAACTGCTGAAAGTGCACTTGCCAGGAAAGCTCCTTGCCTCTCTCTCCCCAGATGAACTGGACAGCTACATGTTCCAAAGTGTAGGCCATGAGGGTGTGGCGCTTTATGCTGCGGCCATGGACCTCCCCCTGTTTCAGGCGAGTACTCAAGGGCAGGCCATTGCTAGGGACATGGTCTACTCTGTTACCGAGGGAGACGAGGTGGAAGACCTCTTTCAGTTACTCAGGCAGGTCAAGGTGAGCACTCGTGTCAACACACTTCATTTCTTATGGGCTTATGTATAATGGAATTTTTACCATATGCCCTTAGGAGGAGGTTGGCGTGGAGGCCGTGTCCAGTGGAGCTGTACTCTCCAACTACCAGAGGCTCAGAGTGGAGAATGTGTGGGTGGAGCGAACAGCTACCTGTGTTTAGTGCATGGGGCATGGGTTCACTGCCTGTTCGGCTTGGTAGCACTCCCTCCCCCTCCTCCCTAGCACTCCCCCCTCCCTAGAATTCCCTCCCCCTCCCTAGCACTCCCTTCCCCCCTCCCTCCCCCCTCCCTAGCACTCCCCCCTCCCTAGAATTCCCTCCCCCTCCCTAGCACTCCCTCCCCCCTCCCTAGTACTCCCCCCTCCCTAGCACTCCCCCCCTCCCTAGCACTCCCCCCTCCCTATAATTCCCTCCCCCTGCCTAGCACTCCCTCCCCCCTCCCTAGCACTCTCTCCCCCCCTCCCTAGAATCCCCCCCCCCCTCCCTGGCACTCCCACTCCCTCCCCCCTCCCTGGCACTCCCTCCCCCCTGCCTAGCACTCCCTCCCCCTCCTCCCTAGTTGTGTCCGTCTGGGACTGGTAAGTCTGGGGTACCTGTGGCGTCGTGAGCAAGACTTGCTGCTGAGGGAGATGGTGGCTGCCGGAGTCAAGGCTATTGTCATCAAAGTGGCAGTCATGGGTGGGTTGCTCTCCCTCTCATTATTGCTCCTGCAGTAGTGTGCAGAGTAGTCCATGTCTGTTTGCAGGTCTGACCCCGGAGAAGCACCTTGGGAGAAGCATTGAAGAGCTGTACCCTCAACTGCTTGAGCTGGTCAGCCTCTGTTTTCTCTCTCCTGTGCCACGCTCACTGCCTGGTCATGTGACTTCCATGTGACCTGCAGCACAAGCAGTATGGCATCAACATGTGCGGTGAGGGTGGGGAGTACGAGACCTTCACCCTCGACTGCCCTCTGTTCCACAAGAAGATTGTCGTGTAAGCAGTCCCTGTTCTTGCCTGGCAGTCTTTGTAATGATGTGGCTTCTCTCTCCCTCATTACTGTGATGATAGTGACAGTTCTGAGGTGCGTATACACTCGGACGATGCCTTTGCCCCAGTGGGCTACCTCTATCTCAGCCAGCTACACTTGGAAGACAAGCCAGGGGTGAGGAGTGGGGCTAGAGGTGGCCATAAGTCTCCCTCACACCTCTCCTGTGTCTCCTTTTAGGGGGCTCAAGGAGTTCCTGTCAGTCCACGTCCTTGTGAGGTAGTGTGTGCTACTGGTGTGTGATGGAGGGTTGGCATTCAAAGAAGTTGTCTATTACAGTTGATCGTGTCTCCATGCCAACCAGAACCCATGCTACTTCCGAGAGAAGCCCAGTGTATGGAATGGAATGGAGACGTTTGAAGTGTGGTTTCCTAACTATGTGTAGTTGTGTTCCAGGTGTGCAGAGAGGGCCACACTCATGGATAGCAGTGGATGGCAGCAGAGAGCTGGGCTCTGCCGCTGAGCAAACACAGCAGCTCTTCACCGTCATGGACGGTAACACAGCACTAGTGTCTTCTCTAGATCGCATCTCTCACCTCTCTATCTCTCCCCCGCCCCCAGGCCTCCTGTCTGCCTCGGGCCAGGGCTGGCCTGATGTTGGCCTGGTCTACCTCTACCTTGCCAACATGGCTCATTTTGCTGAGGTGAATGCAGTCTACCGCCCCCACTTCCATTCCAGTCCTCCGGCAAGGTCCGAGACCAGTTGTACTTATATTGTGTCGGTCATTGTTTACTGTAACTGTTAATCACGCATTGTCATGGATATTACAGTACCTGTTGGGGCAGCTCCTCTCCTGATTTCCCCCCAGGGTGTGTGTGCAGGTGTCCCTACCAGAGGGTGTGCTGGTGAGGATGGAGATGCTGGTGTGTGGGAGTGAGAGTGGGGGTGGGCGGAGCTCCATGCACGTGCAATCGGTGTCACATTGGGCACCTGCCAACATCGGCCCATACAGCCAGGCCTACATGGTGAGGGCCTGTTTGGTAGCCTGTATACATGGTGAGGGCCTGTTTGGTCAGTGAGGTAGGCTCCCCACTGTAGCATCAGTGAGGTAGGCTCCCCACTGTAGCATCAGTGAGGTAGGCTCCCCACTGTAGCATCAGTGAGGTAGGCTCCCCACTGTAGCATCAGTGAGGTAGGCTCCCCACTGTACTGTGCTACTCTGTTAGCTGGAGTGATATTCTTTGCCATCACTTTCAGTGAACATATGCTGTACATGCAATAATTAGTTAATTTGTGTGATAGAAAGCCGTACAGTATTATGCCTGGAAGTTAATTTCCGTATTCTTAATGCTTCCTAAAATTATCAGGCCTAATGATCAGTGCTATGGTGTGGCTTCTATTTAGTCTGGCCCCCCGGGGTGCAGAATGGAGGAAAGAGTGCCTGGTGTCTAACGCTTGCGCATGTGTGTAATTTCCAAGAAATCTTGAAAAACCGTATCACTATTGAAGATTTTTGCATTATAGTGGCGTCAGGAACAGCTACGAATTTGTTAACGCTTTCATGGCATGAAAGTATAAAAGTGAAGGTAATGAGCTATGAACACTTAGCTATGGGTTTTAGCCGAGTTAGATGCCTAGAAAGTGGTAGATAGTTTGAATCTTCTATCCATTTGCCTCTGAAAGGCCTAGAAGGCCAGATCTGTGATAGAGAATCGAGCAGTACCGCTTCCAATTTGTGAAGGTAAAATGGTTACTATAATCCTAGTGGATTAAAAGTACAAATTCTTTTACTACTCTAGACTGCTTGTACCGCTACAGTAGTCATAGAAAACAGAATCAGTTTCTAGTCTTTCTGCTTACTATGCTCGTATACTATTTCTTGCCATGTGACTAAGCAAGTTTACAGATGCATGTACTAACCTTTTTCTGTAAATTCTTGCGCATGCATGAACAGTAGACAGCAGGTGCTCTTTCCTCCTTTCTGCTCCTGGGAACCAGGCTAGGCTTCTATTGTGCTGCTTCAGCACACCTTATGGTTTTCTATTAGCATATGTATTGACCAATTATGCTGGCTATAGTCTGCAAACATTCAAAGGGGTTCATGGTGGCTAGCCAAGGACTGGATTCAGTTGCAAAACATTTGGGATGAGTCTGAGGCTACAACATGTGTCAATTAGCAAACTGTGATTTAATCCGACTTGTCCCAGTACTGTATCAAAGTGATGTGAGTCTAGCTAGCAGAGACGGTTACTTAGGAGAAGTCCTTTGAAGATGATAGCAGCCCTGGAATCAGGGGTTTCCTGGCATACCGAATGCTCTAGTATTACCACATCCACATAATTATACTACATGTACTACAAAGGGAAACCTAATAGCCAGTGGCGAGATGACATCATCCTCAATTTAGTTTACTGCTGATAAGCTGCACAGAAAAATGCTCACTAGTTACTGCTGTACACCTTACCAAACTGCACGAAACATGGTCAGTCTGTTATAGGTCCACTGTGTAATAATTGCCATTGCTCTGCTGCCATCCTAACAGCCTCCCTCTTATGGTGCTTGGGCGGAAGGGGGCGAGGAAGGGGTGTTAGGGTACCATCTTCTTTGAGACTGGGCTGCTTATGTTTACCAGTAGATAAACACAGAAATCATGTTCATATATTTTGTAAAACGTTTTCTTTCCATAATGCCATCACCACCTTAAGCACAGCTCATGCTAAAAAATGAGGGTCTGACACAGTGTGGGAAGTGCCTGCTAAGTAATACAAGCCGGGGAAGGAAGGTGGGCTATAGTAAACCAGCACACTCCCCCTCATTTTGTTTGTGTGGAAGCTGTAGAGCTTTGAGTACTGAAGTGTACTGTGTACTTCCTGTTGTAGATGATGTTCTCTTAATTAGGAGTGCAGGAGTGCAGCCCCAGTTTCACTATGTGAACTAGTGGTAAACTGGAGTGAGGTAAAGCCTATTGCCATGTAACGTGGGTTGTTTCAAGAGGTCTTACAGTACGCAGGACACCCACTCTTTGGGGTGTTCGGGTTGAGGATGACTTCACTATTAAGCTCTCCAGCGAAACTTTCTATTAAAAATTTCTTACTGCAACAATATCACAGACTATTTATAGAAATGAACAGAACCTATACCGAGTGAGAGATTGAATAGTAACATAGCTGTCTCTCAGCACGATGACTGCTAACTCAAGGAATTCTACTTCACAGACATACCAATGACTATCACTTATTTATACCTGGTACCTGTTATAACACTTGAGCAACACACATGGTAGCACATTAACAAGTTTGCAACAGGTAGGAGGCTAGGGAAAGCATTCAACAATTGTATTTGTAATTATGATCAGTCCATACTCGGCAGTAGTGCCCAAAGCATACATGGCCAGATGCTAGTTATGGTAAAGAGTAACATTCCTGTCATTGTTCTTCTGGTCTTGTTTCCAGAAATAGGTGTGATTTAAAAAGGAGAACCAACTACAGTATAGTCTTTCGAACTAGACCCTCACTGTGCCCACCGTTGGAAAGACGCAGAGAGAGTCTAGCTCGATAGACTAACTGCAGTACTCCTGTGTAGGCCAGGCACCATAACACAATGGCCACACCCTTCCGCTCTCTGATCCACACTCACCTTCCGCAGGCCTCTAACCTTGTTCTGACAGCTGGACAGATTGGGCTGATCCCTGGCTCAATGGCCCTGGGTCGGAGTGACCAGGAAGCTGAGCTGGCACTCACTCATGTTAACAGTGTGCTGGAGGCCTGCCACACCCACCTGAACTCTGCCCTCCTGGGCATATGCTACTATACAGGGCAAGGGTCAGGCTGGGGAGCCCGAGAGGCATGGCGCCAGGTGGGTGTTCATTGGATATGGAATATAATCTGCCCAGGCCCATCTGAGATATGTATAGTGGAGGATTACTGTGAATGCTTAATGTTAGCATTCCAACTAGTTCCTAGAAACTTGTTCCTGGAAAGGTAGTTACAACTTCCTGTATAGAATCACAGGTATGCATGACCTGCACTCCTGCTGCACTGTAACATAACATCTTCTAAGCTCTGATGCCTCCCTTCTACCCTTCCCAGTGTGTGTCCAAGTTCTCACTGGTGCCGGGCTGTCCCATGGCATTCCTGCCTGTTCCAGCCTTGCCGCGGGGTGCTAGTGTGGAGTGGCACTTTGTGGCTGTGGGGGGAGCAAGCACGGTCACATGTGGGTGTCATCGGTCTCAGGCTTGGGTGTGGTCATCATGTTGTGTCTCTGCATCCCTGCCCAGATGTAACAGAAAGTACCGTACAACAGGAAGTGGGTGTGGTCACCACTGCAGAGGCGTGGTGTGCTGAGCTGATGGTCGGGTGCTGGATGGTTACTGTCGGTGTGTACTGAGGTGGTAATCATACGTACAAAGTTTAATCTACGTCTTCTTCCCTCAGCACCCCTCCCCTCCTGCCGACCCCACCTCCCAACTGCAGTGAGGTTGGGATTCCAGCACCTGGGGGTGTGGCTTGCAAGACGAGGGTTATGTATTGATTATATGACCACTGTCAGACTTTGTGTACCGAAGTATGCCACCGGTCTCAGTGAAGGTATGCCCCACCGTTGCTAGAGCTCTGTCTTTGGTTGTGCAGCTACTGTCTTGCCCCTCTTCCCAGATGTGTGCCGCGCAGTGGGCAATGGAGGCATGCCCCTCTCCCTGATCTCTGTGGAGGGCTACTATGGCCTGGACTGTCCACTGGTCCTGCAAGCAGTATGCTACAGTGAGAAGACCAAACAAGCCCAGAACCGCTCCTGTAGCTAGCAACCAGCCAGCAACGCCGGAATTAATCATTATTGCTTATTAATTGAAGTGAAACCATAGTAATGATTCCCGCGAAATGTGTATAAAAGTAGACGTGCATGTTATACTACACTGGTTGTGTTTTGTCGGTGGTGGTTTGTTGCAAGAGTAGTGAAAGAAGCGGATGGTGATTCCTCAGCGTCGATCAATGGTGAGTGATGACACTTTTTTGGGCCGCATGAGTAGACAGTGCATGCCGTGAGCTGCGATGTAGGGGCCGTCAGTGCAAACAGCCTTGCTGTATTTTGTCCAGTGTTGACGTACTTAATCCAGATCAGTAATAGCTAGATACTGTGAGTAATAATATTAAGGCTAGTATGTGTTACAGCACGATATTATCTATGGTTATAGCGGGACGTAATTTCATGAACCATAGATTATGAACTAAGCTTACTAGCGGGACACGTGGGTTCGTTATCTATATATATCTTAGATAAATAATTATGTAAGCTGGGTACGGGTAGATCGGTGTGTGCGCAGGTTTTAGCTGCTAAATTTTTTGTTTCGCAAGATGCAAATGTCTATACATGTCTATAGAAGCCGTACGACTAATACGTTGCATAATATTTGCGTGTGGTATAGAAGCCGTACGACTAATGCGTTGCATAATATTCGCGTGGTATGCATACTGCACGCGTAGTATTCCTCATGGAACTGATCACCCATGGCTGCTGTGGGAGACTGGCTGTGCTGCTGGGTCCAAATTCCTTCTATGAATGGCAGCCACGATGTTTCCCTTCTCCTTTGCAGATACAATCATGGATGATGGCAATGTCATGAACAGTACCTGTCCGAGAGCAGGGGATGAGAAGTGGGCAGTGTTTGTCGTGACCAGCATTGTGATTTATTCAGTTGGTATTTCTTTCTCTCTGCTCTTCTTCCTGGCCAAGAAGTTGCTGAACATCGGTTGGAACAAGCGCTATGGCCATGGGCTTGAAAGCCCTACGGCAGATAAGGTGCCCAAGCTGATGCGGCAGCTTGTCTCCGGAGACACCATCCCTAGCAAGATCCTCCTTATACTCACCCTCACCTCAAACATCACCTTCATGGCACTGGCCCTCTACCGAGCATACCGCCCTGTGGAACGATGCTTCAAGCTTTCCGATACTCCTGACATCATTCTTGAACTAGTGGTATCACTTGTGCTCATTGTGTTCTTTCTGATACGCTTACTGGCTACTCGCAACATCCTCAAATTTTGGTTCAGCATCTACACAGTTATCGATGTGCTCACACTCCCACATGTGTTTGTGGCCATCCACCTGGGACAGGACTGGCTGGGGCTCAAGTCCCTACGCTTCATCTGGCTTCAACAAATTATTAATGTAGTACGATTCATTCCTTTCATCCATTCGCAGGATACGCTTGATATTGTCGCTTTGCTTGTACGTTTTATAGCTCTTTGGTTGACAGCTACTGGGATTGTGCACCTTCTGGAGGTCTCTGGCGATCCATGGAAGGACTTTGCAAACTCTCAAAATACCTCTTTCCTGGAGTACGCCTATTTTATCATGGTCACCATGTCAACCGTTGGCTACGGAGACTTATCGGCGCAAACAGTGTCAGGAAAGGCGTTTATGACCTTCTTTATCATTGGTGGCTTGGCGTTCTTTGCATTTGCTCTTCCAGCACTCGTTGATATAACAGTATTGTATTGGCGGAAGACACAGTACTCAAAGTTTGATACATCCCGAGTACCCAGACATGTTATCGTTTGTGGTCACATCACAGCCTGTAGTGTTGCGGAATTCTTGAAAGATTTTCTCCACCCTGATCGTGGTGACCAGTATACCCACATACTATTCATCCACCCAGAACATCCCGACCAGGAGCTAAGATCTGTCATCCGTTCATCGTACACCAGAGTACAGTATTTGGTTGGCTCAGTGCTCAATGGTAAAGACTTGATTAAGGCTAAGATCCATACTGCAGCTGCTGCAATCATCCTAGCTAACAAGCACTGCAAGGATCCCAAAGAAGAGGACAATGCAAACTTGTTGCGACTGGTTTCTTTCAAGAATCAGACCACGGATATACGTGTTATTGTCCAGGTTCTGTGTTGTTCAAGTAAGCGTCAAGTTGACAACATCCCAGGCTGGTTCCCTGGAAGGGACATCATTCTCTCGCTAAACGAACTCAAACTTGGGATGCTTGCTCAGAGCTGTATGTGCCCAGGGTTGTCCACACTGATTGCAAATCTCTTCTACACCAGTGAACTCCCTGTGTTCAAGATTAAAAACGAAAAAAATACGTGGCAATATCCCTACCACAAAGGGGCTTCTAACGAGATCTACCCAGCCCCGTTTTCTCAAGCCTTTGATGGCATGAAGTTCCACGAGGTTGTTCGCATTTGCTACCAGAGGTTTGGATTGATTTTATTGGCCATAGAGGACCCCATTACCCACAAATGCTTCATCAACCCCTCGCCTATGGCTCATGCAAAGTTGGTTATTAGAGCAGGCACGGAAGGCTATTTCATTGGGCAGGACCTGAAACAAGTGCAACAAGTCACCGAGTACTCCAGTGTCAGCGGCGTTGCTGCTATTACAGCTGTAAATTTCAATCGATATTTGACGAAGCTTCATCCTCGCTTCCATGACACTCAGGAAGTGCCATATGCTGTTGCAAATGGATCAGTGCTGGAGGAAGAGGAGGAAGACTCACCAATCCACTCCCAGAAAGTCCCAAAAGTGCACACCTGTGATAAGCAGACCCTGGACTCGTGCATTCTCCAACCTGAAACTGAGCTCAAGGGTCACATTGTACTGTGCATATTCACAAACCAAACATCCCCTCCACTTGGTCTTCATAACTTTGTTCAACCACTACGAAATGGCGCTATTCCGCAGGCTCAGCTTAAGCCTTTAGTCATCATCAGCGACAGGGGGTTCTTAGAGAGAGAATGGTCAAAAATGGACAACTTCCCGGGCATCCACCTTTTGTTCGGCTCCCCCCTGGATTGGCAGAATTTGCTTGCTGCCCGTGTAGATGCATGCTATGTGTGTACCATCATTACAGCTGTTGCCTCTAGCCTTGGCCATGAGCAAGCTATCGATGACAAGGAAGCGGTCCTGTGCAGTCTCAGCATCCAGAAGCACTTTCATGACAGGGTCATGATCATAACGGACCTGGTGCAGGAGACCAATGTGCAGTTTTTGGACATTTCGGATGAAGATGAAGAAGATGAGAGAGTTTATCTGGCCCAGCCGTTTGCTTGTGGGGAAGCCTTTGCCTCTTCTGTGTTTGATTCCATCACCACAGCAGCCTTCCACAGCCCAGGAACCCTTCACCTGGTTGAGAACCTCATCTGTGCGTCTGGAGCAGGCTGGGGTAGCTGTTCTACGAGGTGCCAGGTAGTTGCCTTACCTCTGAATCAAGCCCAGCACCAGCTGTTTCCCACTCACTCCACCTTTGGTAGCCTCTACAGTGCACTGCTCGTTCATTACTGCATGTGTTTGGGCATATATCGTAAGCTTGCACCTGATTCTAACAAGCATTATGTAATCACCGCTCCACCCGACAACATGCCCCTAGAGCCTGATGACATCGTCTTCATACTATTTGAACATACTAATACTAGCAATAACAACACAATTCTTCAGTTCTGCTGCTAAATTTCATCAATCACAGTTTCAATCATATCAAAGTCATTGTGAACATGCCACAATAATTGTTTGTTAGAGCAGACATCCACTATAATACTATAATTTTATCTATGTTGATGTTTTCTTACAGAAATGCTTGTTTGTTCATGTACCAGCTGGTGTTTATTAATTTTGTTGTGCCATTATGAATAACATTACAGAAGCAGTTACGTGGAGTGCAGCTAAAGCTCTGAACCGAAGACATGAATGGTTTATTTGATGCCATACATTGTAGCGCTACAGCAAAATTATTTTA
This sequence comes from Phakellia ventilabrum, assembly GCA_963921505.1. Lineage (NCBI taxonomy): Eukaryota > Metazoa > Porifera > Demospongiae > Axinellida > Axinellidae > Phakellia > Phakellia ventilabrum. The sequence goes on from OY997391.1 coordinate 6,844,233, forward strand.
CTGAACCATTTCTCTAGGTATAAACAGGGACATGCAGCTGCAGACTAGCCCAGGGCAACACATGCAGCTGCAGACTAGCCCAGGGCAATACATGCAGCTGCAGACTAGCCCAGGGCAACACATGCAGCTGCAGACTAGCCCAGGGCAATACATGCAGCTGCAGACTAGCCCAGGGCAACACATGCAGCTGCAGACTAGCCCAGGGCAACACATGCAGCTGCAGACTAGCCCAGGGCAATACATGCACCTCATAAGCACTCCTCTATGCACCAATGCATAGAATTCAAAAACGTCAATATCCACATAAACATTATAAATAGTCATCTTTGTGCACTTTGTGACACTCTGACAAACTATATAACCAGGCACTTATAATAGTACAATAAACTCTATCAAGGCCTGCATAATAGTATACCCGCTACAGAGTTGCAGTAGTAGTCTGGACAGGTCTCAGGTTCGGCAGCAGTGAGGTCTGCTCGTTGGCAGCTGCCAGTGAATACTAGCAAACTCTTCATGCCATGGTTCCGTCCAAATGCAATATCTGTACTCAATCTGAAGCGGAATGACAGTCATGCACCTCAGGTCTCATGCCACAGCATATAATTATAGTGTCTGTATGCTGGCAAGTAGCTACCTGTCTCCTATCATGAGTGTCCTTGCAGGGTCCAGTTTGGTGCTATGGAGAAATGAACAGCACATAGGAACGTGCAGACAGTTTGGAAAATTAATCTGAAATGAATCCTCAAGGCTCACCTGTGCTGGATGACATCAAACATAGGCTGGTGTGGCTTGCCCATGATAGTTGGCTCCCTGCTTGCCCCCCACTTTATACACTTCACAAAGCACCCAGTGCCTAATAAGAGTGCAGAAAGACGAGAAGTACCGACTTGTGAGGAAAGCAACCATGCACCTCTACACTGGTTGTATACCTGGAATGACGATCTTAAATTTTGCAGGTAGTGTGGGATCTTCATTGGTGGCAATAAAGTGGCAGTCTGGATCTCGCAGATAGCTGAGGGCCTTGATCATTTTGGCATAGCTAAAGTGCATGTCAAAGCCCACCACTACGGCTTTCACCTTGTAGGAGTGTGATGGAGAAAGAACAGTTACTGACTGGTGGAAGCTTAAGGGAGATGTTGTAGAGGTCTGACCTCAGGGTCCAATGGCATTACACTCCAGTCTGCCGGTGTGCCCTGGATAGGGTCTGGCTGCAGAGGTCCGGGAGAGTCAGCATTAACAATTGTCTAGCTAGAGAGAGCTGTTTCTGGCTACTCACTCCAAGGCCAATATACGGTACACCCAACAGGTCCAGCTCATGGCCAAAGCCTGGCATCCCCAGGAGGTAGACCTTACCCTGCAGTTGCAGCATGTGCTTCAGGTAGTAGGCGGCCACATAGGCACTGGAGAACACCTCATGCTGTGGTGTGACAGGATTTACTATGATACCTCTCGCAAAAAAAACAAAAAACTATAAGAGCAGCTCGGGAGTTTTTTGTGCATCAACTGTTGCTATACAAAATCGGACCTCTACTTAATAGTTGACCTTGTAGTAACTGCTGCAGTCCATATGCTTTAATTTATGATCTCACTGTGTATCAGAATCTATAAGGTGCATGAACTTACCTCATGGGCCTCAAAATCCAGCTTTTTAAACTTCTGCAAATATTCTACTCTGGACTTGCTGCTGTTGTTGGATACAAAGTACACTGCCTTCCCCTGAGAGAAAGAATGGGTTCACTGATGTTTCAGAATCAAAAACATGTTTGCTACAGACCAGACATGTCACCTTGGATCTGAGGAATTGGATTACATCCTGTGCTCCCACTACAGTGTCAGCATAGCCACTCCACAGCACCCCTGGCAGAAGACAGCTTTTATGTGACAGTGGGTAGTATTGGGTACCCAAAGCTTCCAACTAAAGGGACGTTTTAGCTATAGGTACCTGAGAATAGACAGTAGGACGCACTGCTTACTAAAGTATAACAGTCTTGGTAGCTTGCTGCATGCAGTCGGATAACTTTAGTCCTTTCCATGCATGCATGCTCGATCATGCATATGACTCTTGAGTCTCCGAATTGTCAGCAGTATCAAAGACTACACCGAGTTGACAATAACTATACCCTAGTTCTCTGCTTAATAATCCACAAGTTTAGGGATCTACCTGGGGTATGCTATAGAATGACAAATCATGCCATCTGCTAGAGTCTTGCCCACAATCTGACCCCATTACTGATACATACTTAGGTCAGGCCAAAAATGTATGTTGGGTTTTTCTCAATCAACGCTTCAAACCCAGTCTATACAGTTACCTTTCAAAACATACACTCATCCTTGCAGAGTATGAGAAATTATGTCACTGACTGACTATAAGGTCAACCTATTCCATTTCTCTACTGACCTCTTGGCTACTGAGCTTCATCCACCCAATTGTTGTGGCAACACCACTAGCTAGCACATGGGCGGAGCCTGAGGACACAAAGTCCGTGTGCTAGACTAGGGAACACTCTGTCAGTGCTCAGCTGCCAGGCAGGCTTTTGAAGCAGCCTCACAAACATTGCTACCGACCTAGCTAGAGGTTGAATCACAATTAGCCAGCTACATAGTGTGCATGAACACTTCTTCAAAAAATATGTGTTGAAGATTACACCCATACCAGAGGTGCTCTCTGTACATTAAAGTGACCCCTCCCTCTCTGTTGTACCGCCACGGAAAAACGTAAACAGAAGCTATAAATCTAATTAACGATACCATGCAGTTAATTTATCAATTTTCATGAGCAGAGGATGACAAGGTAAGGTGTTATGAATATTCATGTCTGGCTTTGTAGTCTGCAGGTCAGACTGTGAACAGCAGAACAACAGTCTGGTGACTCTCATCAGCTTGACGTAAAAGCTAGAAGTGCAAAGTCCAAAGAAATTAAATTTTGAATTTCAAAGGCCACGTGACAGCTATCCAATCTGAATCTGATTGCAGCTGTATGCAGTCCGGCTTTGAATGTGGACCAAAAGTCACAGTTCGAAACTCATCGGTTGCCTCGCAGGTAAAGTATATTTTTACCCCTCCCGTAATTTGGTAGCCCTTGGCTGACGACAGGAGCTTTTGAGCACCGCAAGACTGAGCTGTACTGTAATAAGGAATAATAAGCAGGCTTAAGTAGTCTCACAGGCCAGACCTGAAGTTTGGCTTGCGAGAGAAAGGATACTTTAATATTTAATACCATCTCAGAAGCTCGTGATGTAGCCAAGATGATGACCGTTACTTCACAGGCTCACACTCACCATCACAATCAAAGAGGACTGTGTCCACACTCCCCAGCACTTCCTCCCATTGCTCTCTTGTCTTCAACTCCCGAGAGGCCATCACTTCTGCGTCGTGTGGCTAGGGAAAATCCCCCAGATGAGATTCACGTGTTTCCGTTTCCGGATTTTTGATTAGAATTCCTGGAACCACATCTGAGGAACGGAAGGCTCCTTGGCCGTGGCCGGTCTTTCCCTAGGATTCGCTGAGTCGGGAAGACTTGCTGAACGTACATGTACCAGTTCCTAAGTTTTGATACTTCCTGGAACAAGTGATGGTGAAGTATTTCTCTCCTCATGACAGTCGAACTCCAAGATAAAGCTTTAGAGCTCATCAGCGGGTGATCTTTCACAGGTGGGTACCTTCCGCGTACACTAATAAAGCTGGTCGGGTAGGCAGTTTACTGCCGTAACCTTTTAGGCTTAGGGTCGAGGGGGGGGGTGGGTTTCGAGCCATCGCCCGCTTGTAAGCATCTGCTAACATGAACCCAGAACAGTGTAACTGTTGAGTGGATAATGTAAACAAGGCTTCACTTATGTTGTTAGCAGCGTGTTGTATTTGAGGTGGGAGGGAGGGGGATCAGGTGTAGCACTTAATTTTAATGAAACCAGAGGGCATTTGCCCGATAGTGCTGTATGTGCCTACTCACCCCTACCTAAAGCTGCTTCCCAAGCCATCTTAGGGCCTTGTGACTGGCACTAATTCTCACCTACAGATGTATTAGGGGACATCAAATCTAATACGGCGTAGGGTGGGACATGCTATCAATCAGACCCAGTACACACCCTTGCTGGCTGTAACAGCAGCTATCTACACTTATTTACAGTGTACTGGTCACCAGTCAGTGTGGGAAGCTCTTTAGGCATAATTTTTTCTTTACCAGTAATTTGTGGTGTGATTTGATTTCGGGGACTTTTAGCATCCATTAAGAGAATATTGGCTTGGGTAACTTTAGTCTACTAAACACTGTGTGTGTTTACTGCCTAGCAGGCCTAAGTTATGTGCCTGCCTCTGTATAAACTGTTGGCTCAGTGCTTGCAATGAGTGCCTCTAACACAACTGTACGTTGAGTTTGGACAAGAACTGATGAAGTAAATATGTGTCTTATAGTACTTACAACGATACCTACCTTCGTCGTACGCATTTAGAAACAGTCTAGGAGTTGTTAACCCTAACCCTAAGGAGTCTAGGAGTTAATAATCACCAGATTCTGTAGTGAGTCATGACCTTGGGGGTTAAAGTGTATGGTGGGTGTAGTCCACTTGTACTTAGCTGCTAAGAGCCTGTCCTCTGGCCACATCCCCATATCCCTCGGAAACGTTCACAGGGTGGCAGTGAATGTCCTAGGTGTCAATGGACTGATGTTTTTAAATTGCATTGCTGCTCCACTGTTACCTCACATTCAAGGCAGCTCCTGTGGGCACTCCCACTGCTGTGGTTTGGAGAGGGAAGCCTCTCAAGACCCAGCCAAAGGGTATTCCATATGCATTGCTGTTTATGTCTGACTTACCATAGCGGGTATATAGGGATATGACCTTTCCTGTGAGGAGGGCATTGGCTAAATTCAGAAGAACCATCCACAACAATGCTACCTATTGCAGTGGCTGTAACTGAACACACTTCATGTGTAGCAGAATGCATCTGAATGCCCAATAGCATGTAGCCGTACACTAATTGAACAATTGTGGATTTTTTTTGCTCTCTGAACAGTGTATTGATCTTACGGCTTACAGCTGACCTAGTCTGCCTCTAATAATGTTTCGTAGCTCTCTAACAAACCTTCTTTCCCCCCATAGCATCGATGCATCGTCGGGCGAAGCGTAAGCGCTGCCCTTCTTTAGAAAGCCTGGACCTGGAGGTGCAGCAGCAATCCCTGTTTGACCTCTCCCTACTCAAACTACAGCAGGAGCAGCGCCACGGGGTTGAGCCACGCCTTCTCCGCTTCATCCTCATCAATAACGCCTTGAGGGCACTGCAAAGTCACCTGCTGCAGATGAGTGAGGAAGATGGGCTGCAGTCTTCGAACAGTGATAGCAGCAGTGAGCGCTTCTTCTGTAACACCTTTGTCAAAGGTGGAGCCCTCTCATCCACCCTGCTGACCCCATCCTCCCCAGCGAAACTGCCTCGATTAGAGTCGGCCTTCTCGGAACAGAGTCCGATGGCATTGGCCAGTCCTAGCCCCAGCCCCAGCCCCTTTCAAGGTGATGAGGCCGAAGAGAGGGGCGCAACCCCAGCTGAGGTGGAAAAAAGACCCTCCCACAGTCTAGCAGTAGTGACACAGTCTTGTAGCAGTGTTCACCTAGACAGGAATGATCCTCCACCAGAACCTTGGCCCAAGGATGGGGAGGGGGAAGTAGAAAAGAAGGAAGCAGAGGAGAAGTGTCGGCCTGCCTCCCTGCACATCAATGGTACTAGGATAAATGGTACTAGCAGTGTGCTGTACAGTGTGCTAGAACAACTCTCCCCTAACTCTTCTCTGGAAGAGGACCTCACTACACCCAGCCCCATTGACTTTACCAAGGTGGACGCCTCTCTCTATGACTTTGACACACGGACTAACCTTGTGCTTCCCTCTGCGCCTGCTGCTCATGAGGGCAGCTGTGCTGGTGGCACCAAGCCAGCCAGCTGTTCTATGCAGGCCATTGCCAGTGCACAGAACGGAGACTCACAACACTGCAACTCTCGACTAGGAGGAGGCAGTAGCTCCTCCCCCTCCCCAGAAGGAGGTGAGACAGAATTTCTGGACGAGCTAGACCACATTGTTAGCCTTCTCATGACATGAAGCACCATCCACCACTCTCCCTAGTTAGACAGCTCATGGTTTTAAGTCTCATTCTGCTTGCCTGACTATCTCTCCGGAGCCTCATACCAAAATGCTTTTTCGATCCACTTCAATTTTTTTTAGCCGCACCAATTCAATTGTTCTTCTGTACAGTTCAAGAGCAGTGTCCTGAATTCAGTCCAGGTTCATAGCACTTCAGCCTATCACTTTGTCCTGTCTTGGTATTTTGACCCAGCACTGCATATTGTTGTATATTTTTTCTAGTATTTCAGTTCAAAAATGGACCTCTGTTCAGAGGGTAATCTTCATTCTCTGTACCATAGCACACTGTACTATCATCTACGCCCTCACGTTTCTTACTGTCTGTTTTTGTCTGTTATTTTGTGGCAGATTTGTACTATATATTTTATCTTTATCAGATGTATTGCTATCTGTTTTTATTGAAGAATCTATTGCCTGTCTAAATCGTCAGGGTCAAAGTCTAAAGTGCCGGGGGGGAAACGTAATACACTGTAAAGTCCCAAGTTATTTTTAGAACTACGCAACAGACTGACCTTTGAACCAGCGAATTGCGTAGCGGTTGCGTCATGTAAACACAGACACCGAAGTTTGAAAAAGAGATGAAAATGGAGAACTGAATAAAACGCTTTACAAGTCCGAATCAAGGTATACAGCACGCATTTGGTGGGATCGGGATAACTTTGTGTAAATCATAGCTGCCTTTCTGCATGGTAGATTGTAGTTTTGTCTTACAAATAATTTATTATGATTGTATGGCAGCTGCTCCCCCCCCTCCTCCTTGTAGCCAATGGAGGCCCTAGTGGACCTGTTTGGTTGCAGTGAGGAGCGGCCCATATGCCAGCAGTCCTCTCCCCCTCAGCCCCTCCTGTCCAGCCTTCCTCCTGAGGCAAGTAACTAGAGCTGTAGCTCATCGTCTGTCAACCAGCTCATGTAGTAGTCCAGTATACGGAATAGTTTGGCATTTTCTGGCTAGCTAGGTGTACTTTCCCTCCTGTAGGTAGAGGAGGGAAATGTGGAGTACAAACTGAAGTTACTGAACCCCTCCACCTCTCGGTTTGAGCACCTGGTGACGCAGATGAAGTGGCGGCTGCAGGAAGGGCACGGTGAGGCCATCTACCAGATTGGGGTGGCAGACTGTGGGCTACTGAGAGGGCTCAGCAACAAGGACATGCAAGACTCTTTGGGCACACTCAGGAAGATGGCTGAGAGGTGAGTCTTTGTGACTCAGCATTGCGGGTGCTAGTGGTGCTACTATTTTAGTAGTCGGCTGTACATAAAAGAACTTGTGCTTTTAGTGTCTTTGGGTTATACAAGTGCTGTACATCTTTTCAGGCTGGGTGCAACAGTGAGCATCCTCCAGCAGAGGACGGTGGGGGAGGGGGAGGGAGAGAGAAGGGTGGTAACTGAGGTACTGGTACGCAAGGTCCCTGATGACCAGCAGGTAAGTGGGTACTACTTCTACTGAAGTATTGCTAGCTGCTACTTGAGACAGCATGTTCATGGCAATCATTATACCGAAGAGGGGTTTCTCAGTTGGCTCTTGCATAACAAAGAAACGCTCTCTGAATACTCGGAAAGAAACTTTGCTGACGTTTCGGCTAGAGCAGTTAGTCGAAACGTCAGCGAAGCGAATTAAAGTTGGTATTCAGAGAGCCTTTCTTTGTTAATAATTACACTGGTTGTGTCCCTCTATTCAGTTTCTTGACATTCGCCTTGCGGTGGTAGGCCCAATGGAGGCCGGTAAGAGTACCCTGCTGGGGGTGCTCACTCAGGGAGAGCTGGACAATGGTAGGGGTCGAGCCAGGCTAAATCTCTTCCGGCATCTCCATGAGATTCAGTCAGGGAGGACTTCCTCTATCTCCCATGAGATTCTGGGCTTCGATGCCACGGGGGAGGTGAGTGGACATCATGGATTGGTCATAACATGCATATTTAGAACCAGTGGACTCCAAACAGTGAGCTTTCTTAGTCCTGTGCCTAGTCCCTATATCTGCCCAGTGGAGTCTAGGTATGAGCCTACATCGTTGTATTTCTACCCGGATCCCTGAAGTATGTAGTAGTGACTCTCTGTAGGTGGTGAACTACTCCACATGTGTGAGTGCAGAGGAGATTTGTGAGGGCTCCTCCAAGCTGATCACCTTCATTGACCTGGCTGGTCACCAGAAGTATCTCAAGACCACTGTCTTTGGGCTCACTGCCCACTGTCCGGACCTGGCCATGCTGGTGGTTGGTGCTAACTCTGGAGTGGGTGAGTGTGACGACCTTTGCTACCAGTTACAGTTACAGTTGCACAATTGCACAACAGTTGCGCAACTTTAAAATTAATTATTCATACTTGGGGGTTTCCTACGCATCTGTGATTCAAATAGGTTAACTTGGAAAGGAAGTATTGTGTTAGGGGATGTAGCTCAGTGGTAGAGCGCTCGCTTCGCATGTGAGAGGCCCCGGGTTCAATCCCCGGCATCTCCACATTTTTTTTTTTTTTGGAAAGGGGGGTAGATAACGATAGATTAATTTGTACTTTTTTTTCCCCTTGCAGTTGGAACAACTTGTGAGCACTTGGGTCTCTCTGTAGCTCTGGCAGTACCCACCTTTGTGGTTATCACCAAGGTCGACCTATGCTCTGAGGAGCAGGTTGAACGCACCCTCCACCAGCTGGAGCAGCTACTCTCTAGCCCTGGGTGCTGCAAAGTACCCTTCAGGGTAAACTCAGAGTCTGATGTCTGCACTGCTGCACAGAACTTTAGTGAGAACTGGTCAGTCAGTGTGGGTAGATATGTATTTATAGCCCCTGGCTGACTGCCACACCTCAGGAAAAAATGGTTGAATATGGGCATGCAGGCCGGCTAGCCTTACGCAGTATGATTTAATAAATGGACTTAAGTGTACTCTTTATTAGCAGTTATGTTTTGTGCGTGAGGTGATACTCTTCTTCCCTCTACAGCCTGGCTCCTATCTTCCTAGTGTCCAGTGTGACCGGCAAGAACCTGCGTCTGCTGGAGAGGTTCCTTAACATGACACCACCCCTGCACTCTCGGCTGGGACAGGAGCAGAGAGAGCAGGAACACACAAAGTTCCAGGTGGACGAAATCTACTCCGTGCCAGAGGCAGGAACAGTGCTGGGGGGAGTGCTCACCCGGTGAGGCCTTGTGTTCAGAATGCAATCTTGGTAACCCAGTGATCAAAGAACGTTCCCTTTGTGCCTGCTTCCTTGTAGGGGTGTGATTCGCGAGGGGGACCATGTGCTGGTGGGGCCCAAGGAAGATGGCAGTTTCAGTGAGACAACAGTGGCTTCACTGCACCGCAACCGCGCTCCCTGCCGGCTAGTTCGGGCTGGGCAGGCAGCATCCATCGCCCTCACTCACGTGGAGCGGACTGACATCCGCAAGGTCAGCAATGTTTGTGCCCCCCTCTAAGATATAATGTGTAAAAGTGGTCAGGTGCAATGGGATTGCCCCCACCCGTCTCCCTACTGCAGGGTACAGTCCTCATCTCCCCCTCCCTGCCACTCAATGAGAAGTGCAACAGCTGCTGGGAGTTCTGGGCAGACGTGTGTCCCCTCTACATCAGTGGGTCTAACATGAGGAGTGGCTTCCAGGCCACCATCTACATCAACTCTGCCATGCAGACTGCTGCCATTGAGGAGATCGAGGGAAGGGTGAGCAGCATATTGGCATGGAGACACTGTCTTGAGATACCACACACCATTTCAGTCCTGGTGATGACAGTGAGCATTCTCTTTCCTCTTAGGACTCTCTGGAGGCTGGTGAGGGTGGAAATGTCCGGTTCCGGTTCCTAAAGTACCCAGAGTTTCTGCGTGTTGGGTCACGGGTGCTGTTCCGGGATGGCAGGACTAAGGGCATCGGTCAAATCACGCGATTGGGGCCAGTGGAGTGGACAGCCCATGAGAGAACTCATCCCGTAGCTTACAGTAAACCCGACAGATAACACTCATGTCTACTTTGTATTGTTGAATGTTCTGTAGAGTTGCTATTTTCTATATTCTCAAACCATGTACCTGTACTATAGTAGACTATGACATCTCACATCAGTGTAACCATAATGTGGCAGTTTGGTTAGTCTATGGTTAGTCTCATTCCCATGCTCCTCTCCCTAGAACAGATTCCACAACAACAGGGTTGGTTGGTGTAAGTAGTACAGCCAGTATGGTTTTGGCCATACCAGGTGTGGCTAACATTCACACACTGTACATGTGACACTTGCACAATGTTGTGACTGACATGTCTCTTCTGGTATGCTCCACCTGACTAGCAATACTTATACATCACTACCCAAAGTACCAGTGTTATCTGAGGCCCACTCCTCCTTAAAGAAATGAGCCCAAGACTGAAGCTATCAAAATTAGCTTTGTTCAGACTGAAATGTTTTGTATTTACATGCACTGTTTCAGGTGTCTGAAAGGAGCATTAGTGGTTACAGTGTGCAGGAACAGCAAGGACACATCCCACTATATATTCATGCTTTCCTGGAAAAGTTCAAACTGTGGCCCCACCCATGAATAACAAAAACTCCATAAAAATTCAGTGCCTAAGGCAAATACAAAACAAGAAGCATTCTGTACTATTAGGGTCTCCTAACTTCAACCTTATCGCTACCGAGGTCAGTTTTGGAGGGGTAGAGTACCAGAAGCTGGCCTCCAGTATCTACCACCTTTCCTTGCTCAACACACAGCACTCCATCACTCCCCACCAGCCCCTCCTCACACATGCCCACAAGGAGGGCATCCATTACACTCTTACATGCCCCCAGGCTCTCACCGGAGGTCACCTCAAGGAGGAGGTCCCGGGAGGTGGGCTTTATCTGCAATGCAAGACAGGATAGGACAGACTTCCTGTAATATCACCATCATGGTCAACCAGGTCTCTTCTCACCTTTGAGTGCTCACAGTTGGTGAGTGGAGGTAGAGATATTACCAAATCTGCATTATCCCTGAGGAACACCATCTCTGAGGGAGTCACAAACCCCAAATACCTGTGCATGACAAAGTACGATCATCATCACACATCAAATGAGGAAGGGTTCAAGACGTACTTGCTCAGAGCAGCAGCTGCTGGGTCTGGTGGCTTGGCCTGCTTTCCTGCTCCCCTCTGAGGCCTGTTAGTCTGGATGTGATCCAGGAACTGCTGAGCTGTCAAGGGGGTTTCCCTCCCAAGGGGTGCAAAGCTGATTGCCTCAGCAGAAGCACAGGAGTAGGTCAGGGGAGGAGCCACTCTTGAGAGGTCATGGGTGGCTATGGTGGCCACCCGGCGACGCTTACACACGGTATCATGTAGCTTGGTCTAGACAGGAGAGAAATAACAGGTTCTCTATAGCCCACAGCGCTACCTCTGAAATGGCGAGTCTCTTACCTGCAGTGCAATGAACTGTTTGAAGGCCTCCTCCCTGGTGAGGTTAAGCCCTCGTACCACCGCAAACACCAGGTAGGGTCTCACCCTTCTGGCCTCAGCACTAGCACACACCTCTACATAGTGGGCTGGCCTCACCACCTGGATCACAGGCTTACTCTCAGCAAACTCCACCTCCAAATCACTTGCCACTTCCTGTGTGGGCGGGGCTGCTGGACTGGCCTTCTTTCTCTTTTTAGCATGCTTCTTATCACCAGGTTTGACTGATTTTGAAGGGGCGTGGCTGGCGATATAGTCTAGCACGGCCTTGGGCTTGTGGGCACCATGCTGGGCTACCAGTTTCATCAACCGGCGATCTTCCAGAGGATTATCCTCCAGTGCCGTGCTCTTCAGTTTGCAGCAATTCACTAGCTCATATGGTAGAACAGTCAGTTTGTTCCTTTGCAGCTCCAGCTGCCTGAGGCCCACAAGCAACCCAACTCCGGCGTCCAAGACAGAGATGCTGTTGTCAGAGGCACGCAGTTCCAAAAGGCCATGCGAGCTATAGATGAATGGTGGCAGCTCCGTGAGCTGGTTGTGAGTGAGGTCCACATGGTGCAGGCTGGGAAGAAGTCCCTCTTGGGGCAGGCCGGGGAAGGAGGCATCTGTCAGGCAGTTGTGGGCTAGCAACAAGGTCTGCAGGGAAGACAACGAGTAGAGCGACTGAGGGAGCTCTGTGAGCTGGTTGTGGGCGACATCCAGGAGTTTCAGTTTAGAAAGTTGGCCGAGCTCAGATGGTAGGGCGGCCAGGCCGTTGTGGGCTAGGATGAGCTGCAGCAGGTCCCCCAGCTGGCTCACACGAGGACTGAGGGAGGTTAGCCCAGAGAACCCTGAGAGCTGCAAATGGTTAAGGGCTGTCATGGAGTAGAGAGACTCATCCTGGCCTGACTCCACTGCCTCAGCCTGCAAAGGCAAATAACCATCAATCAGCGCCGATCATCAGTGGGCACATATCGGAATCACCTGATGTGGGGTTAGGGAGTCTCTCTTCACCACCAGCTCCCGTTTTTCAGCTGCTGCTGCAGAGGAAAATACCCCAGATTTATTACTCATGGCTGCACGTGGTTAATTCTGCTGCCCGTCCCTCTATTAGCTGATTGGCCGATGGTCACGCGATTCTGGCGGGAAAGTGGCGGGAGCAACAACCACCCTTCCTATCTGAGTTCTTCATTCCCTGTACCCGGTTTTGTTACGAGGTGAGCTTGCATGCTAACATTGTACTCGAATTGTGATCTTTTGGTACCGCTAAGCGTTGTTTCCATATCTGAATGTCCCCTGTACACGTAAATGCATCACTTGTTTCTCTGTCACTGTTGTAGTGATGGCTGGCTTTGACGACCCAGGGGTTTTCTTCAGTGACCCATTCTTCTCAGATGAACGGAGTGAGGAGGGAGAGCTGCCTCATGTGGCCGCCCAGCATCGTTTCAAGGACTTTATCAAGACTTTTATGGATCACGACAGCTGCTTCTGCTACAGGTGAAGGCCGGCCACTCATTGTGCTACATACCTTACATGTGCCTCCACCCTCCCACCCTTACCAACCCCCCTCGTGTCTCTGCAGAGAGCAGCTGAAGCGTCACTACAACCTGGGCCAGTACTGGCTGAATGTGGAGCTGGAGGACCTCTCCAGCTTCGATCCCCAGGTGGCTGACAAGCTCACCAGGCTGCCCTCAGAGTTCGTGCCAATGGTGGGTGGGGTGTAGCATCTCTCGCGACACACTTCCTTCTGGTGTTATGATTTTCCTTTGTCCTACAGTTTGAAGAGGCAGCTCGGGAGGCCGCTGATGAGCTGACCCAGCCCCGCCCCCTAGGCGAGGAGCAGGTGGAGGACATTCAAGTCCTGCTGAGGTCAGAGGCCAACCCCATCCAGATCAGAGAACTCAGGGTACGGCTTGCTGCCAGTGGGAGGGGGCGGCATTGCTTGACCCGCTTTCCTCCTCCCACTAGTCAGAGCACATGGCTCGGCTGGTGAAGGTGCCGGGGATCGTCATCAGTGCCTCTGGGGTGCGAGCCAAGGCCACCCGTATCTCCATCCAGTGCCGCAGCTGTAGGACCTTCAGATCCAACATCCCCATCAAGCCAGGGCTGGAGGGATACTCCCTACCTCGCAAGTGCAACACGTAAGGACTGCTAATTGGGGCCTCGGGCTGTTGGGCTCAGTGAGGGGGTCTCCATACAGGGAGCAGGCTGGGAGGCCCAAGTGTCCAATGGACCCATTCTTCATTGTGCCAGACAAGTGCAAGTGTGTTGACTTTCAGGTGAGAGCAGGCTCAGTGCTGGTTAAGGTGTGCATCAATAGCTGCTCTGCGGCCTTCAGGTATTGAAGTTGCAGGAGAGCCCAGATTCTGTGCCCAAGGGAGAGCTACCACGACACATGCAGCTTTACTGTGACCGCTACCTCACTGACAAGGTTGTCCCTGGTAACAGGGTAACGGTGATGGGTGTGTACTCCATCAGGAAGGCTGGATTCAAGTCTGCCAAGGTACTTGGCTGGGGCATGGTGTGCTGTAGGGCATATTTGAGTTTGTCACATCCTCGCTCCCAGTCTTCCCGGGACAAGGCCACAAGTGCTGGGCTCCGGCGACCCTACCTGCGGGTGGTGGGCATTGAGGTGGAGTCGGAGGGTCCTGGGCGGGCAGGCAGTGCCCCTCTCACTCCTCAGGAGGAAGAGGAGCTGCGTAGGCTGGCTGCCAGGCCCGACGTCTATGACATCATTGCCAGGTCGATCGCACCCTCCATATACGGCAGTATAGGTGAGTGAGAGATGCTGACCTGTGCTCTCCCGGGGGATCCTGAGTCACATGACTTCTGTTCTTGTGATAGATATCAAGAAGGCCATTGCCTGCCTCCTGTTCGGTGGCTCAAGAAAGAGGTATCTGCAGATTGTCTTCTGGTACAGCTTTGCCCTATTGCCAACGTTGTTCCTCGGCCTACAGACTTCCCGATGGTCTGACACGGAGAGGGGACATCAACCTCCTACTCCTGGGGGACCCTGGTACGGCCAAGAGTCAGCTACTGAAGTTTGTAGAGAAAGTGGCTCCAATTGGGGTAAGCCCTTCCTGTCTGTTTGCGTGTGAGATCACCACTGAATATTTGTGGGTGTGCAGGTGTACACTTCCGGGAAGGGGAGCAGCGCAGCAGGTCTGACGGCTTCTGTCATGAGGGACCCGGTCTCGGTGAGTGTCTGAGGCTCACCTGCAGCTGTTGTGGGTTTACTTTAGAGATCCCTGTTTTCCTACAGAGGAACTTCATCATGGAGGGCGGGGCCATGGTCCTGGCCGATGGGGGCGTGGTGTGCATTGATGAGTTTGACAAGGTGTGTTATCGTGATAGAGCTGCTTTACCCAGTGCTGTATAATTAAACCCACACACCCACACACAGATGCGGCAGGATGACCGGGTAGCCATCCATGAAGCCATGGAACAACAGACCATCTCTATTGCGAAGGTAAAACTTAAAAGCTAAGCTTCCCAAGTTCACCTCCCGGCTAGCACTCCTTCCTCTTCACCCCAATCAATCAGGCTGGTATCACCACCACCCTCAATTCACGCTGCTCGGTACTGGCAGCAGCAAACTCTGTTTTTGGTCGCTGGGACGACACAAAGGGGGAAGCTGTAAGTGACGACATTAGCTAGCTGGTCTCTGCGGTGAGTGCTCTCCACCCAACCTTTCAGAACATCGACTTCATGCCAACCATCCTGTCACGATTTGACATGATCTTCATCATTAAGGATGAACACGACATGGCCAAGGACACGGTGAGTGGACAGTTGCTTGGCTGCTGCCGAGCCCCTCCCCTCCCTCCTGCTGCTGAGCACATCTTCTTTCCATAGCGGCTGGCCAAGCATGTTATGCAGGTGCATCTGAATGCAGTTCAAGAAGAGGAGGTGGTGGAGGGAGAACTCAGCCTCACCATGCTCAAGAAGTTCATCGCCTTCTGCAGACTGTGAGTGGTGGGGGTATGCTCTCGGGAAGCTTGAGTGAGTAGCTCTGCTCTTCCCCTGCAGTAAATGTGGCCCCAGGCTCTCTGAGGAGGCGGCAGACAAGCTGCGGAACCGCTATGTAATGATGCGTACCGGGGCTCGGCAGCATGAGAGAGACACTGCCAAGCGGATCAGCATCCCCATCACTGTTAGGTAACGGTAGCTACTCCCTTTAATTTAAGGTGTGATTGAAGTTACTAATATGGGTTCTTACTCTATTAGCAGCATAGTAATTGCTTTTATTGTTGCAGGCCTACCATACTTTAAAGCGGAGACTATCTGTTCTGCTCCAGTAGCCTAAATACTGGTAGCAGAAGTAATTTTAATACTGTATAGCGGGTTATTTTCGTGGGATGACAATTTTTGTTATTTTCGTGGTTATAGCCTACAAGTCACGAAATTTTCCACCCACAAAGTTTACAATCGGTTACATGTGCTGTACAAAGTTGAGCAGGCTAGGTGCTAAGTCAAGTTTCACTATAGCTCTCTATAGTACCTGTGTCCTGTTGACAATGCCCTGATCCACAGGGTCCACTGTCACAAGCCGCCCTTCATGCTGTGATCAAAGAAAACAGAGGTGCTATTAAACGAAAAAGCAAGGCTCTCCATTACCGCGGCGTCCCATATCTCACGCATGTCTCAATGCTGAAGTGCTCCATCTCTGTCATGTAAAATCGCCGTTGATCGAACCACGTGTACGAAGTCAAAGTTCATCGTGTATTCACGATCGAATCGCCACGAAATTTAGAACCACGAAATGATTTCTAACAACCTCTTGAGCTTTTCACGAGAATTTTCACCCACGAAAATAACCCGCTGTACGGTATGATTGCGTTATCCCTGCAGGCAGTTGGAGGCCATTGTTCGTATCTCAGAGTCCCAGGCCAAGATGTCCCTCACTCCCTTCGCTCTAGAGAGCCACGTGGACGAGGCACTGAGGCTGTTCCAGGTCTCAACCCTAGATGCCGCTCTCTCAGGCTCACTCTCAGGTACATAGCCGTAGGCAGACAAGTCCATGCACACTGCTCCCACTTGAGTAGGCCCCCTTGATCTCTCACCTCAGGAGCCGAGGGCTTCACGTCAGATTCTGATCAGGAGGAGGTGCGCAGGATTGAGAGACAGCTAAAGAATCGATTTCCGATTGGCTCCCATGTTTCCGAGCAAAGGATTATTCAAGACTTCCTCAAACAGGTACACTGTTAGGAAACCAAGCTATTATTTCGACAGCTGTGTTAGCCTGGTGTTCCTTCCATGCAGAACTACTCTGAGCGCTCAATCACGACAGTGCTGCACATCATGCTCCGAAGGGGAGAACTGCAGCACCGCATGCAAAGAAAGGTCCTGTTTAGAGTTAGATAGCTACTTCCTCATCACTTGCTAATTACCACTCCTCATCTGAGGACTCTAGTGTAGTAACTGCTAGCTACATGTGTCACCTTGATGCTTATGTATGGCACTTATCAATCATGGTTGAGATTGGAAGAGTGTACTGTTATCCTGCAGTATCTGGTATCATGCACCAGCCGTATTTTTGGCCCTGGTTGTACTATAGCGGGACGCTCTACATGGCTCTAGCCATCCTGCTGCGGACATGGTTTGAATTCCATCTAACGCACATCACCAAAATATCGTTACGGGTTTAAAAGGCTAAATTTTGCCAACGTCTGACGGGAAGTCAAGGTGGCGCGTTCGGTTACAGCCTGGGGTCGGAACGTGGCCTCCCCAATAATCGGGTCGCGTGTTCGAGGCGCACGCGTGCAATCTGATTCTTGGCTTTCTATAGCCAATATGTCGGTAACTTTCCTTCGGGATCTCCGAAATGACTGGGTACGTTACAAGGCCTCCTGTGATTCCCAGCCATCGCCTATCCAGCGCTCCGGGTGTCTGACACTCCAGGAGGGATGGGAGGCTCCCTAGGCTTTTGTTTTTTGTTTTTTGTCTTCTCAAGTTTCTTTTTTTTCTCCTTTTTTTCCTCCAAGTTAAGTTGTTCTCTTTATAGAAATGCCACAAAAATAATTTTACAAATTTAATTTGAATTTTATAACATATGCCATTGGCTGCTAGGCTTTTTTTCCCTCCGACTTGCATTGTAATTTGTTTCTCTTTATAGAAATACCACAAATAGTCATCTATCTATCAGTATTAAACCTGGGAAAACTTTTTTACCGTCCAGCAGCTATACGCTTCTTTTTTCTTCTCAAAGTTAAGTTGTTTTTCTTTATAGAAATACCACAATAGCCGTCTCCATAAGGGATTACTGCACAGCTAACAGTATGCATTTGAATTTTCCGTCATTCCAACTATTCTTTTAGTAGTCCGTGTGTGTGGCTGTCGGGAGCTACTGTATAATTTGGTAGCTATCAGCCTGGAAAGAATTCTTTCCAGGCTTAGATAGAGGTCTAACAATGTTCATTGCGCATGTGATTGCGTCATAAATTTCGATCGCAAGCCACGTGGTCCTATGGGTGAAGGTGTGCGACACTAACGTACTGTAATCTGCGCGATGTCGGGAAGGGTAAGTTACAAAGGTCATCTGCCTAAAGAACAGCTCATATCCAGTACTACCAAACTATGGAGTCTATAATTTACAGAAGCAGCGCAAGAGAGCCCCTGGTGGGCGTTCTACCCAGTTGGTATCACTGCCTTCCAGCTCGTCCAGGGCAGAAGGCACATCAAGTGATGAGGTACATGGCAACATTGCTGCCTAGAACAAGCCACTGTCTGTGAGTGTCCTCCCCTTCTCAGGAGGAAGGACCAAGTGCGTATGACCTGCTGGTAAACTCACTGCGGCCAGGCAAGAGGGCAAAATTGGAGAGAGGAGCTAAGGGTGTGGGTGAGATGGAGGGTGGGGCTGAGAGGACAGAGGGTGTAGCGGTGGAGGCATCAGAGGACGCAGAAGAATACGATGTAGAGAGTGCCAGTGGTGAAGAGAGTGAGGAGGAGGGGAACAGTAATCCCGGGAGGGGGGCAGGTGAGGTTGCAGTAAGGTGTGGTGGGCTGTGTTAGACTGTTGTCTCCATTCCCCTGGCAGACCCTTTCACTGAGCACATGGAATGGAACCTGAGTGAGGAAGACGTGGTCTCCCTGCGCCACACCCTTGCACAGCCACTGCACTATCAGCAGGCAGCTGTAGGTCCACTGTTCAATCATTCTAAGGCCAAGGCCTTGATGGTTTCATTTCTCCCAGCATCTTGTGCTAGGGCTGGTGGGTGTGGCTACCTGCCTTCCATCCCGAGTCAGCCTTATTCGCCAGGTGGAGGGACCGTTATCAGAGCTACACGTGGGTCTGAACTGGTATTAGCTGTGCAGTGAATTTATCAGGGTTGTGCTGGCATTACTGTCCACTATTTAGGTCAGGAATCGCTTAGCTAGGCTCTGGTGTTCCACCCAGGATGCTGCCAGTGACCAGGGTAAGCCCCACCCCTCTGCTGTGTCCTAGTGCAGTGATTTGCCCCTCTCCTTATTCCTTCCCTGCTCCCCCCTGGTCCCTCCCCGTTTTTCCTCACCCAGCTCCGCTCACTCCCCTCCAACATCATCTCTTTGCCATAATGAACAGCTACAAGGTATGAACTTCATGTGAGCATTCTTTATGCTCGGGAGTTTACAGACTTTCCTTAAAAGGACCTGCTGTTTACTCGGAGGACGTTTGACAATGGTGAAGCAGTGAGAAGGACGTATGTCCTGCATGCTCTCAACCACGTTCTGAAGTGAGTTACTCACTAGTAGGTCTGTCTCTGGTAGCCTCATTTCCTTTTCCACTGTAGAACACGCTCTCGAATTTTGAAGAACAACAGCCGACTGGCCCTGGCGAGTAGAGAGGGCAGGCACATCACGTGCGTGTACTGCTCTTCCCTGTGGTCACTGGGAACCACACTGACGGTGTGCCCCTCCCCCTCTAGAGATCCTCAGGATCAGGGTCTTACACGGCCTCGCGTGCTCATCCTGTTGCCTTTCAGGGAGGCAGCTCTCAGGACTGTCCACTGCATCATCAGTTTACTGCTCCCTCAGGGGCAAGTGAGTCTGTTCACTAATTAGTAGCCATTCTAAATGGGTAGTTGCAACTTTCCAAGAATTGATCTTTATTACCACAAATTCTCCTGCCACTCAGTAGGGTGACTACTGGTTGTGGTTGCAAAGTAGTTAGCAAATTACCAGGTGGTTACTGTAGTTGTAGCAGGTGTTGGTAGTAAGTGGGTGGACCACAACTATGTATTCCTTGTGGTGGATTTAATTCAGGGCCAAGTGAGCCACCGTCGCCGGCTACAGGAGGAATTTGGGGAGCCACAGGATTGTATCCCTCCGGTGACTCCCAAGCCAGGTGGGCCACAACTTGTATTGCCAGTGCAACCCACTAGCGTCCATGAGCTGTAGCTGGTTACTGTATTCTTCCCAGCTTCTTTTCAAGCGATGTTTGCTGGAAACATAGACGACTGTTTCCGCCTTGGCATAGCAGTGAAGAGAAACACGGTGAAGCTGTACTCGGAGTTCTACAGCTCGGACATTATCCTTGCCTCCCCATTGGGCCTCCGGACCATCATTGGTGCCGAGGGGTGAGCCCTTTCCTTCCTCTGTCCCACACGGACTCATGGGCGTGGTGCTGTTTGCCTCCCCCAGAGAGAAGAGTCGGGACTTTGATTTTCTATCCTCCCTGGAGATGGTGGTGGTGGACCAGGCAGATGTCTACCTCATGCAGAACTGGGAGCACCTCACAGTATGCCAGACCGCCGTCCTTGTATTCAACCTTTGACCCTACCCCCTCCTGCCTTCCAGCATGTCTTTCAGCACTTGCACCGTCAGCCTCAGCACTCACATGGCGTGGATTTCTCTCGTGTGAGGCCCTGGGCCATCAATGGCTGGGGGCAGCACTACCGCCAGAGCTTGGTCTTCAGCAGCTTCCCAACACCAGAGATCAATGCCCTCTTCAAGAAGCACTGTCTCAATATCCTCATCTACTGTATTCTGTAGTGTTAGTGCCTCAGCAGTGGCCGCCTCTTCCCTTAACTCCGATATCCACACTATGCTGGCAAGGTGAGGGTCAGTGAGCCAAACCTCGAGGGCTCGGTCTGCCAGGTGGTGGCACAGGTACCACAGCTGTTCCGTCGCATCCAAGTCCACAGCTTCAGTGAGCTCCCAGACACCAGATTTACCTACTTTGTAGAGCAGGTGAGCCCATTTTGATATGGACTGGAGATTAGAGGTAGTGCAGGCAGGGTGTGATGTGTTCATACCGTGGCAGGTCCTACCTGGCTTCAGAGGAGAGCTAATGAAGCAAACAGCAATCTTCATCCCTTCGTACTTCGACTTTGTGAGGGTACGGAACTACATGAAGAAGGAAGGACTAAGTTTTGCACAAATCTGCGAGTGAGTTGGCTGTTCCCATATCTGGTGGGGATAGCATGGTAGTTTATGTTGGATGTTCTCCCTCACAGGTACACCAAGACTTCTGATATCTCTCGGGCCAGGACACTCTTCCTCCAGGGACGACGACATTTTCTCTTGCTCACTGAGAGGGTCCACTTCTTCCGACGGCTGCGGGTAAAGGGAGCCCACCACCTCCTCTTTTTCTCTCTTCCCACCTACCCCGAGTTTTACCCTGAGGTAGTTAATCTGCTGGAGGGGGGTGGGGCTACCTGTACTGTCCTGTACACCTGCTACAACCGCCCGAGCCTGGCTAGGGTGGTGGGTGGGGCCAGGGCCACCCGGATGCTGGAGGCAGAGGAAAGTTCTTACATGCTAGTGACTGGAGATGAAGAGTAGTCCAAAGAGTACATGTAGGTGTGGTCACCTGTCATTACATCATTTTCAAGTTCTATCAAATCATGAACACTGAAACAAACAGCTGTACTATGGTTGTGTACTGTTCAGTCCACCTCTGGAGCTGACGCTTCCCTCCAGTCAGGAGCCAGCATCCACTGCCTTCAAGTTGCCTTGGATTGTGACTCATATGCTAATATTCAAGTGGGCAAACCTGGCATCCTGTATGAAAGAACGAGGGTAATGGGTAAAGGTCAACCAAGGTTCTTGCTGGGGGGACCGGTTTAAACATAGCTGCCTGTTACGTACTCCTGGAAGATTGCCCAAGTTCTTGAAAACATACTTTGGAGAGTTTCCTTGTGACAGCCTTTCTGTAGAAAGCAGAGACACTTTTGCTAGCCTCTTGAGTCATACTCGTAGCTTGCTGCAGCTGTAGTGAATATGTACAAATATCATGTATATTACTGGCAGAGACCAGAATATATTATACCTGGTCAGTGGTGATGGTACCCTGGCAGTGGCAGGTGATAACATCACCACAGGAGCTGTCCACAATGAAGCTCAGCAAGGACACACAATTCTGGGGGTGGGGGTTAGGTTAGTTGCTTCGAGATGAAATTCATTGCCATAACAACCAGTGTAGTCATCATTTCTCAACCTCTATAATCTATATAGGTCAGTTGAAATGCCCTAGACATGGGCTCAAAATCTCAGAACTACATTGTAGCAAACCTCCTGCTGCTCAGGTGTGGGGTCAGTGCACAGCTCTCCCTCTGCAGTGTAGCCGCAGGTGAGAGCAGTAAACACTGAGGTCATTGGCACACAGGCGTCCAGGAGGCCCAGGCAGCAGGCATGTACCAGCACTGAGAGGAGCTACAGGGAGGAGCATGGCCACTGCTAGGGCATACACCTACACACACAAGATGCTGTGTCCACATACCGCACCTGCATCTCTTTCGACCTGCAGCGTGATGGACAGGGCAGTGTGGGGATGGAGGTGGACTTGTACCACACCCTCACAGCAGCTGGTGACCAGCTGCTCCAGCAGCCTCTCCTTTGGTCCTGAGAGTCCACTCTCTGGCTTCACTGTCACCTCCAGCACTGCCCTGGGGGAAAGACACAGTGGGCACTAGTGATGTCACTATGATGAAATGCTCACACCACTGCAAGTGCACACCTATCAGACAGCTCCCGGCTTGCCTTCACCTCCGCTGGGCCATATATGGCACACAGCACTGCTGTCTGCCCTTGCACTACCCTTGCTGACCCATCTGCTCGTTGCAGCACACCCATCACGGACTGCATAGCTCGCAACTGCACTTGCTCACCTCCACTACACTTCAATGGCTCTACACCTACAGCCTGGAATACCAAAAAAAGAGGTTTTAATGCCAATCACAGCAAATAAATTTATAACAGTTGCTCACCTTGCATGTTTTCAGCCGCTCTGCCATACCACAGCACACGTATGCAGACTTCCCAATATGGCCATGTGCTCGATTGACCCACTACGCATGCGCAACAGGCCTCGGCGAGCAGCCATTTATAGACGTGTGTGTGCCCTGTAGGAAAAGGTCTCAGAGATGACCGATTCAAAGGGGAACAAAGTTATCGTTTGTGACAACGGAACTGGGGTGAGTTGGTCTACCATTAGGTGGTTCCCTGGGACGTGAGAGTGTAATTGTAAGGAATCACAAGCCAGCGAACCCGAGACAGAGACGGGTGTGTTGGTTGGGCCGCTGGTGACGTGGGTAGTGTGTTCCCTTCCCCACAGTTTGTGAAGTGTGGCTATGCAGGCTCCAACTTCCCCTCCCACATCTTCCCCTCCATGGTGGGCAGGCCCATCATCCGTTCCACTGCCAAAGTTGGCAACATCGAGATCAAGGTAATTAATGGTGGTGCTGGTGGTGGCACTGTTCCTGGCGCAAGGGATATGTAGTCTCAGGCTGGAGAGTGCCATCTCTGTGGGTTACTGGAGCGAATAGAGTGCTGTAGATTGTCTGTAGCCTGAAGTTTGTAGGTGCTAGAAGCATGTATTGTGTGTGTGTGGTGCACGTGCTGAAATTCCCGGCACTGCTCTGCCTCCCAGGACCTGATGGTTGGAGATGAGGCCAGCCAGCTACGCTCCATGCTGGAGGTCAACTATCCAATGGAGAATGGCATTGTCAGAAACTGGGACGATATGAAACACATCTGGGACTACACCTTCAAGGAGAAGTTCTGTGTGGACACCAGAAAAACTAAGGTATGCTATAGCCTTGCTGCGGGGGGGGGGGCAGAGGACTGCTTTACAATTCACACACACCTGCCTTGTCCCATCACCTATAAGGTTCTGTTGACGGAGCCACCAATGAACCCCACAAAGAATAGAGAGAAGATGATTGAAGTGAGTGCTGTAGCATGCTCAGAGATGCTCTCTACTCCATTGAGTTTTGGTGCTATGACTGCCTCTCTACTCAATGTCTGGCGTAGGTAATGTTTGAGGAGTACCAGTTTGCAGGAGTGTACATTGCTATCCAGGCAGTGTTGACGTTGTATGCCCAGGGTGAGTCCTTCCTGTAGTGTACTCCCCCTCTCCCATACGGCACCCTCGCCCCACTCTCCATGGCTGGGGGTGCAACCAAGGGGAGGAAGAGCAGGCCGCCGCCTGGTGGCAGACTCTGGCTGAGCTTGGCTGGGAGGCCAGGGCATTTGCTAGGCTGCACACCTACTTATGTGTATATCAGATGATTGCTTAGTAGGGTTTCAGTTTGCTATGACCAAATATGGCATAGCCAGTGTGTTGTTCTTCCTGTTTTACAGCCTATCCTGGTCTTCAGTGTTGTCCTGCTAGAGCCTTTGTCTAAGGGAGTGTGTATCACTAGTCATGGACTATTGTACATATTCAGGTTCATAGTGTGTGGCTTATTGCTAGTGAAAAAGCACAGAGGGGTTCCCAAGTAGCAGCTTCATTGCTGAGACAGCTTGAAACATATTAACACGGTACAAATAATCGGCGTACTGTGTTTTGCTTGTGTGACTGAAACAAGAACTGCTCCATTCTCCATAGGACTCCTGACTGGCATAGTAATAGACAGTGGTGATGGAGTGACACACATCTGCCCAGTATATGAAGGATTTGCCTTACCTCATCTCACACGAAGGCTGGACGTTGCAGGCAGGGACATCACACGCTATCTCATCAAGCTGCTGTTGCTCAGGGGCTATGCCTTCAATCATTCTGCTGACTTTGAGACCATCCGCATGATGAAGGAGAGCCTATGCTATGTGGGGTGAGTGAGCTCAAGTCTCTAGTGGTGGTGTACCCTGGCCACACTGGGAACGAGGCTAGTGGTGGTATGGCAATGAGCTCGAGTCTGTTGCTGTTTCTACAGGTACAACATCGAGCAGGAACAGAAGCTAGCACAAGAGACAACTGTTCTGGTGGAGAGCTACACCGTAAGCTGACCTTTCTCTCCTGTCTGACCCCTCTTCAACCCCTCCCTCCTCTCCATAGCTGCCTGATGGCCGTGTAGTGAAGCTTGGAGGAGAACGATTTGAAGCCCCAGAGATTCTCTTCCAGCCTCACCTGATCAACGTAGAGGGGGCTGGCATGGCTGAGCTGCTTTTCAGTACAATCCAGGCAGCAGACATTGACACTCGAGCGGAGTTCTACAAGCACATAGTTCTCTCTGGAGGCTCAACCATGTACCCTGGGCTTCCCTCCCGACTGGAGCGTGAGATCAAACAGCTCTACCTGGCACGTGTGCTCAAGGGTGACACAGCAAAGCTATCGGTAGGAGTGGTTCAGGGCTGATTTCTGTGGCTAGTGGCAGTTGGTCATGAGGTACTTTGGTCTTTTCCCTCAGAAATTCAAAATTCGTATTGAGGATCCACCGCGACGTAAGCACATGGTGTTCCTTGGTGGTGCAGTGCTGGCTGATATCATGAAAGACCGAGACACCTTCTGGATGTCGCGGGAGGAGTACCAGGAGAAGGGGCTGAGGGTACTGGAGAAGTTGGGTGTGGCAGTCAAGTAGACGCGCAATCATAGTAGATAGCTATTGTAATAGAGCCAGGGCTGTGTCTGTGTGTGTGCAGTGCTTATGTACATGTTAGTTGTGGTGGAGTCATCACTTCTGTATGCAGGAACTTCAAATATTATACAGTTTTTAATATTTTGCCACACAATGTTCATGATTAATGTGACTGCAGTACATGTTTATAATTAATTGTAGGGTCAACATCATGTGAAAAATTGTGTGTGTGACAAAGGTGAAAGTCTAATTCGCCTGCACGGTGGTGGTGTCCAAGAGCAGGTCTGTCTTCCCAGTAGTTCGGTTCTTGTGCCTGAGTACAGCACAGAGCATCAGGGATGCAACACTGGACATGATCAGTGCCAGTACTGGACAGAGCATCAGGGATGCAACACTGGACATGATCAGTGCCAGTACTGGACAGAGGAACAAATGTAAAATAGAGCATGTTCCCGACAGTGGAATCTAACTTACACAAGCCTGTAAACGCAATCAATGGCCACACTGGCTTGTTAGCCAGCTCCACCTCATGAAGTCCTTGCTCTTTGAGGTAGTTTTTGAACTCGTCAGTCAACTCTGCGTGCTATAAGAAAATATCGGGTGGCACCCTATTCGTTCGACACTCTATGAGAATCTCTCAGTACCACATACCTCATTCACATAGAGAATTGGAAAGTACACAGTGCCATTAACATGCAGTAGTTGGCTGCAGCAGAACATCCCGCAATCACATGATGGCAAGACAGTTACCACAGGTAGCACAACCCCTTACCTGAACTCATCTGTCTGGTTCACTTGCACATTGATCTGCAACTGTTTCTTAAACTGGATGTTGGCACCGGTGACTGGCTCCACATCCATGGTGGTCTCATGCAGCTCCCTGTTGGGATGCATCCCTCCGACCTTTTCCCTCAGCACAGGGTCTCCATCAAGGAAGTGGGGCTTGCTGGTAAACACGGGTACCTCTGGCCACTGGGTGTAGCCCAGGTAGAACAAGCCATCAGGGTTGTAGGAGCCCCAGCGGGAATTATTAGGATTTGAGAAAGCCCCCTGGAAGACAGAGAAGGGTAGCTGGTAGCGGTGTGTCTCCAGTCCCTTGTGTTTCACTTTGCCAGTGTACTCCAGTGGGAAGGAGCGAACAGCATCATCCTGGAACGTCTCTAGTGGCGCTCCCTCTTGGAGGTTGGGCCGGAAGAACAGACCTTCTGTACCATTGATCTCATTGGCACTTGGGTCAGGCCAGGTGTTTAACTTTGTTAGACCATCCCACTGCACAAACTGTGCTGTGCTGTTGATGTTCCCCACTCCAGTATGGATGATGCTTGGGTAGGAGTCATTGATAGAGTTGTTTAGCTGAATGGACACATAATCTCGAGGGTAGCTGGAGTTTGCAAGCTTGAGGAATTGATTGATGTGCAGTTGTAGGTGTACGGCCCCAGCTGCTCTAGCAGTGGTTTAGACTTTCCACTAGCAAAGTCATGTGTATTCGTGAGGTTCCAGAGGTAGAACGACTTGTACATGGAGAGTGTTGGGCTCTGCAGCTGTTGGTAGGTGGCATGGCCCTCCTCAATGGTTACTTTCTGGGAGGAGGGAAAGAGCAGCTACCACTAGCACTTCTAGGGATTCATGGGAAATACACAGGTCAGTATAGGGGAAGGTTAGGTGGTTTCTATAAGCCTGCATGGGGCACTTTTGATCCACCTACACACTGGTGCTTATCTGAAAGGGAGCCTATCCTAAAAGAGATACGGTCAAGAGCGCATAAAAACTTTCGCTGCTCCCAAGGGAGTACCTTGGGGTGGTAAAAGTTTTTCTTTTTATATGGTATGTTATTAAGTATATAATGGTTAATGAAAGGAAGTGACATAATAATGACATAATGACTAATAAATATCACCCACATCAGTACCTAGAACTGTGGAGCAGAAACAGCAATGCAGGGGCCTAATTTGCAAACTGCAGCTAAGAGTCTCACTGCACTTGGTATTCCCATATCAGATAATGGGTGTGTTTAAGTTCTCCTGGTATATCTTTGCACACAACCAATGTCAGGTACATGTCACCGAACCACTACAAAGGTGGTCTCACAAGCCAGCCAACTTCCTTCCGCAGCACCGATCACTTTCAGTATCGGCACGCGTGCGTGCCGATACTGAAAGCGATCGGTGCTGCGGAAGAAAGTGGGCTGGCTCGCGAGACTACTACAAAGGAGTGTACAGAGAGGTTTGGATACTTATATAAGATGCAGCCATCAATGCCCCCTGTGGACTGTTGGAGGATGCAGACAGAAGGCCAACCCGGTGACCCACCTGTAGGTTGGCAGTGTCGGAGGTCTGTGCTGCATGCATGGGCAGAGAGGGGAACACAGCAGCCAGGGCAATGAGTGCTGCCATCAGAGTCAGTGACGCCAGTGCACAGCAGGACAGCAGTACCCAATAGCACACTCGGCTGTGGTGCATCATCCCTGCATGAAGAGAACCACTCACCATAGCCTCGTCCCTAGGTCTTTGCAACTTTTCATCACTTGCACTGAGAAAACCGTTTTTAGCCTATGGACGAAACTAGGTATCACCTAGTCTCGTGCCCAGACCCTCCCCTCGCAATTAAAAAACGCGGAAATGAAAAACGAGCAGTCCTCGTTTTTCGGCGGTGAGCGGGTAGGGTCTGGGGACGAGACTAGGTATCACCAAGAATACCACTAACCACTCAAATTTATGGTACTTGATTGACTAGGGATGGCTTGCAATACTAGAGTTTTGCATGCATGTGGAGACCACATTGGAACATGCTAGGGCATACCTTCACTTAGCCTCGTACCCAGGCCACGAGGCTAACCTTCACTTTGAGTAGTAGCAACCGAAATTTAATATCTACGTAGTCCCGAAAATGAGGTTACAAGTACAAAGTACGGCCATCTAGCCTACGCACACGCCTACCATTCAAGGCATGCGGTTCGGCTTGCATGTGGTGGCTGAGTGGGGGCGTGGCAGCGCACGCATGGGTGGTGGAGGCGCATGCGCAGTCCAGCTCCACCCAACAGCAACATACCAACACCAGTATAGCAATAGTCAGTTAGACTTTCACACAGCAGCGGGCAGGCAAAGTAGCAGTGAACCAGGCGTAAGTGAAGTTAAGGTATTTTCCCTACCCAAACCATGGTTTTGGTGGCAGATAATTCTTATCGTTCTCCATCCAGTGATGTGATCAGGAGTCGGGTAACTCACAGGTTGGTCAAGGTTATTCTCCCAACACCTCTCTCCAATCACCTGGTAAGAGGACATAGCTACTTGGATGAATGGAATGACGGCATGATGATGTCAGGGGGAGAGAGAGCAGTAGGGGTTCTCCCTTGGGGCCAGCCTTAGGGTGCATAAGTTGCCTGACTCATCCTCCACAACTTCAGATGGATAAGGTATTGGTCATAGGGAGAGGTTAGTAAATCATAGGAAAGCCGCAGAATGTTAAATTTACGATGTGGACATAGTTGACTGGTGCCGGCGCCATGGCCTAACTAGTGTGGGCATGGAGTCAGGACAGGATGTTCCAATTCGAGTTTTGCACGCTTAACTGTTGTAGCTGTTGCTCACATCGCCACCCACTAGCACTAAATGAACAGCTCAATGATGTTATGGGGAGAACAATCCTTGTTACTGCCTACTCTCACCACACATCTAGCAACTGCACTGTCAGAAGACTGATACCCTGGTTGCAGTTGCCAAGCATTATATGTTGCACTTTCAGCAGTGTGTGGGTGTATGTGCACCTCATCCTGACTCATCAGCCTGCAATTGGATGTGGCACCATTGTGTTAACTTATTCAAAAGTATCATTAAACTTCATAATCAGAATACCACACACAGAAAGCCGCTACTATATATTGGAGTGTAAGAGAGGGATTGTCTCATCACTCATCTTCCTATAGTTCTTGATGAACAGCCCACAGAACACCAGAGACAAAATGCCACAAACAAGAGCTGTCAACACTGGAGAGAAGAAACAACAGGAATTGAAGTCACTGCAAATGTTGTGGGACGAGCTACAACTTACATAAAACTGCAAACACAACCCAGACCAGCTTTTTAGCCAGCTGCACTTCATGAAGACCTTTCTTCTCCAGGTAATGTTTGAAATCATCAGTCAACTCTGCATGCTGTAAGGAGAGTTTAAACTGTAATACTGGACCACTGACCCACAGTCACACAGCACATGCGGAAACACCTCATTCATGTAGAGGATTGGAAAGTAGACAGTTCCATTGACATGCTCCAGTTGGCTGCACCAACAAAAGACACACAATGTAAACAATTGTACTGGCACAAAGAACACAAGACTTACCTGAAGTCATCCGTCTGGTTCACCTGCATGTTGATCTGCAACTGTTTCTTGAGTTGGACGTTGGCACCGGTGATTGGCTCCACATCGATGGTGGTCTCATGCAGCTCCTTGTTGGGATGCATCCCTCCGACCTTTTCCCTCAACACAGGGTCTCCATCAAGGAAGTGGGGCTTGCTGGCAAACACGGGTACCTCTGGCCACTGGGTGTAGCCCAGGTAGAACAAGCCATCAGGGTTGTAGGAGCCCCAGCGGGAATTATTAGGATTTGAGAAAGCCCCCTGGAAGACAGAGAAGGGTAGCTGGTAGCGGTGTGTCTCCAGTCCCTTGTGTTTCACTTTGCCAGTGTACTCCAGTGGGAAGGAGCGAACAGCATCATCCTGGAACGTCTCTAGTGGCACTCCATCTTGGAGGTTGGGCCGGAAGAACAGACCTTCTGTACCATTGATCTCATTGGCACTTGGGTCAGGCCAGGTGTTTAGCTTTGTTAGACCATCCCACTGCACAAACTGTGCTATGCTGTTGATGTTCCCCACTCCAGTATGGATGATGCTTGGGTAGGAGTCATTGATAGAGTTATTTAGTTGGATGGACACATAATCTCGAGGGTAGTTGGAGTGTGCAAACTTGAGGAGTACATTGGTGTGCAGTTTGTGCACCAGAGGAGTGGTGAAATTCCAAATTAGATCTCTTGCAGAGATGTCACACATGAAAATTTGGGAGTGAGTCTCCCAGAAGATGAACTTAACAAGTTCTGTCCCTAGACGTCTCAGAACTGCACTATCCATCCTATTTATCTCGGCCACAGCACCCTGTATTGGATAAAGAAGATAATCCAGTTCTGACCACTATAATATTTTGACTCACCACTAGAGGGAGGTTGATAGTGCAAATGGGATCTGTTTCAGATACACTGGCATTACTCTTGTTCTGGTCCCAGTGGAATAGCTTAGACTGGGTGTAGGTGATTTGTGTTTTGTCTGCAGATGTCTTCATAAAGTGCTTAGTGCGGTTTTCCCTACAAAATAGACAACAGAATTCAGTGTGAGTGTGTCACAGTAGACTCATGGCTCACCTGTAGGTGTACGGCCCCAGCTGCTCTAGCAGTGGTATAGACTTTCCACTAGCAAAGTCATGTGTATTCGTGAGGTTCCAGAGGTAGAAGGACTTGTATACAGGTAGTGTTGGGCTCTGCAGCTGTTCGTAGGTGGCATGGCCCTCCTCAATGGTCACTTTCTGGGAGGAGGGAAAGAGCAGGAATACTTATAGCTTAGCCTGAAAAGTTGAGGCAGCTAGGTGGCTATATAGTGTAAGACCTTAATACATGCCTCCTATAGCTAAGAAATTATCTAAGTGTAAAGCTATTTTCATCCTAACTTGATTGGTGCCGTCTTAGTCACAAAATCGGCCATGGTGGCAGGCAAAAAAAAAAGATAGCCAATAGCAGGAAACAAAAATCCTCTTCCTCAATGTTCACTTTCTTTTTCCACTGTTCCTCAGCAAACTACTCCTCTTGTAGTCTTGATAATAAGTTTCCAAATGCTTCCTCCTGTGAACAGCTCACAATTTCAGATCTGCACAGTTCACAGGAGCCAGATATTAGTCTTACACCTAGAAACAAAATTCTAGCTGGCAACCATTTCAGGTTCACATGTTCAGTGATTGATAACTTGCGTCGCATGAGAGTATTTACCTTGTTTGACTCACCAAGCTCAAGTAACAATTTTTTTTATAAGTATAAAGGTCTGGCTGCGGCCTAACTTCATACATAGCAGTGATGGTCAAAGTAGATAGCTAAATTATTCAAAGTCAGTGATCATTCTTCCCAGTAACCTCCAGGTCTGAAAGAAAACTGCTTAGAGATCTAGAAAGGCGAAAGTTTAAACAAGTGTAACTTGCCCTCTTTGATGGATTTACTACAAATTTGGTAATCAACTAGCAACTACTTCCTTTGGATGGATCTTATCTTTCCAGCTAGCTACTGTCATAGCAAAGCTAAAAAGGCTGTACTATATTTACACAGTCAAGCTCCAGGATATTTGAGCTTGTGTAACCAGACAACTCCTTGGGGCCAGGAGAGGGGACCCTGGGCACGAGACTACGTTCCCAAGCTCCACTCTCTAGCTTTTCTTGAACCGTGTAAAAAAAATAGCTGGCCCGGAAAATATGGAGCCTGGAAACGAGGCTAGTTACATGTAGTAGGCGTAGTATGTACACATAAATTCATTTTTAGTCTCGCGCACCAGCCGTATTTTTTTCACTGCGAAAATGTCTGCACTCTTCCCTGGCAAAAATCGGCTGGTGCAAGAGGCTAAATTCTTTTAGCCAGCCAACCTTTTCGACCATGCTCCTGAGAAAAGCGGGGAACACAGCAGCCAGAGCGATAGCTGCACCCACCAGTGATAGTGACGTCAGTGCACAGCAGGGGAACAACGCCCCATAGCAGCAAACTCGGCCACGGCGGGTCATCCCTTCAACAGGAGTAGGAACCGAATAATTCTGGAGAAGAATATTTACGATGCAACGACACCTAGAAGATGATCAGCACCATCGCCACGTGCGGTTAGGCGCTAGTATAGCAGGCGCTACTATAGTATAGCATGCGCTAGACGCCATCCGCAGTTTCACCAAAATATCCGAACGTGCGCGTGAGGTACGCATAACAACGAGAAAAATGTAATTCATATACAGAAATATATACCACACACTGAAACACTAGAAAGCCGCTACTGTATATTGGATAAGAGAGGGGTTGTCTCATCACTCATCTTCCTGTAGTTCTTGATGAACAGTCCACAGAACACCAGAGACAAAATGCCACACACAAGAGCTGTCAACACTGGAGAGAAGAAAACAACAGGAAATGAGGTCACTGCAAATGTTGTGGGACGAGCTACAACTTACATAAACCTGCAAACACAACCCAGATCAGCTTATTAGCCAGCTGCACTTCATGAAGACCTTTCTTCTCCAGGTAATGTTTGAAATCATCAGTCAACTCTGCATGCTGTATGAATTAAAGGGGAGTTTAAACTGCCATCCCACAGTCACACAGCACATGCGGAAACACCTCATTCATGTAGAGGATTGGAAAGTAGACAGTTCCATTGACATGCTCCAGTTGGCTGCACCAACAAAAGACATACAATGTAAACAATTGTACTGGCACAAAGAACACAAGACTTACCTGAAGTCATCCGTCTGGTTCACCTGCACGTTGATCTGCAACTGTTTCTTGAGTTGGACGTTGGCACCGGTAATTGGCTCCACATCGATGGTGGTATCGTGCAGCTCCTTGTTGGGATGCATCCCTCCGACCTTTTCCCTCAACACAGGGTCTCCATCAAGGAAGTGGGGCCTGCTGGCAAACACGGGTACCTCTGGCCACTGGGTGTAGCCCAGGTAGAACAAGCCATCAGGGTTGTAGGAGCCCCAGCGGGAATTATTAGGATTTGAGAAAGCCCCCTGGAAGACAGAGAAGGGTAGCTGGTAGCGGTGTGTCTCCAGTCCCTTGTGTTTCACTTTGCCAGTGTACTCCAGTGGGAAGGAGCGAACAGCATCATCCTGGAACGTCTCTAGTGGCGCTCCCTCTTGGAGGTTGGGCCGGAAGAACAGACCTTCTGTACCATTGATCTCATTGGCACTTGGGTCAGGCCAGGTGTTTAGCTTTGTTAGACCATCCCACTGCACAAACTGTGCTATGCTGTTGATGTTCCCCACTCCAGTATGGATGATGCTTGGGTAGGAGTCATTGATAGAGTTATTTAGTTGGATGGACACATAATCTCGAGGGTAGCTGGAGTGTGCAAGCTTGAGGACTTCATTGGTGTGCAGTTTGTGCACCAGAGGAGTGGTGAAATTCCAAATTAGATCTCTTGCGGGAATGTCACACATGAAAATTTCAGAGCCAGTCTCCCAGAAGATGAACTTAACAATTTCCCTGCCTGCCAATCTCAGAGCTGCACTATCCATCCTATTTATCTCGGCCACAGCACCCTGTATTGGATAAGGAAGATAATCCAGCTCTGACCACTATAACGTTTTGACTCACCACTAGAGGGAGGTTGATAGTGCAAATGGGATCTGTTTCTGATACACTGGCATTACTCTTGTTCTGGTCCCAGTAGAATAGCTTAGACTGGGTGTAGGTGATTTGCGTTTCGTCTGCAGATGTCTTCATAAAGTGTTTAGTGCGGTTTTCCCTATGAAAAAAGACAATAGACTGACTTCAGTGTGAGTGTGTCACAGTAGACTCATGGCTCACCTGTAGGTGTACGGCCCCAGCTGCTCTAGCAGTGGTATAGACTTTCCACTAGCAAAGTCATGTGTATTCGTGAGGTTCCAGAGGTAGAAGGACTTGTATACAGGTAGTGTTGGGCTCTGCAGCTGTTCGTAGGTGGCATGGCCCTCCTCAATGGTCACTTTCTGGAAGGAGGGAAAGAGAGAGCAGGAACACTTAGCTGCAGTAACAAATTAAAAGGTCATGGTCACTCAGTCTGTTATACATTCACAGGTGGGATGCTAGAATGCCACACACCTGCACCTTTTCAAAGGCTACAGAGTCATACATATAGACACAGCATGCCTAGGCCTTAATACATGTATAGCTAGGGAATTAGAATACCAAGTGTAAAGCTAGCTATATAATAGCAGAGGCTACAAGGTACTGCAGTTGGTAGCCACAGTTGTCAGTTGTGGGTTTGACTGTTGGTGTAACAGCTAGCCTTTAGAGCTGTACTGCTACCTCAGACTGTAGCTATGTAGATATCAAACAGATCATGTGGTACTCATGTGATGAACACAAACAGTGTAGTAAATAGGTATCTTCTTTCATCAGGAGTTTCTGCTTCCACATCATTATGTACTCTAGCCTCGTTCCCAGGCCTGAACGAGGGTATATGTGCTCCGGCTTTCATTATGGTCATAATGATATTTGATATACATAGAGGTTCCATCAACTATAGCCTGAAGCTCTGCTCAGCACAACTGAGATTACAGGAGCGTATGCATGTGCCCAGATATTTGAACAACATTCTGTTTATTCTTGGCCTCTTTCGTGGACAGTTTGTACCATATTAATATATTAATGGACACAATTAAACTAACCTCAAATAGCAATGGACAGCACTGAGAGTAAGTGGGATGCAAGCTCTAATTGTGCACATCCTTTTTCATCCTATCTTGGTTTTGCTTACTACGTACAGTAAAAACAGACTTAACTTGAATGGTCCTGTTTAAGCTAGCTTAGTCACAAAATTGGCCATGGTGGCAGGCAAAAAAAAGAAAAGATAGTCAATAGCAGGAAAATCCTCTTCCTCAATGTTCACTTTCTTTCTCCACTGCTCCCCAGCAACCACTCTTATTATAGTCTTGATTATAAGTTTCCAAATGCTTCCTCCGAGGAACAGTTCACAACTTTAGTTCACTGGAGCCAGATGGTCAAAGCAGATAGCTAGATTATGAACTGTCCTGTCAGCCAAGGGGATAGTCTACCCTGCACCTGGGAGTCCTAAAGTACATATACAGGACAATCTGTAGAGTAAAGCTGACAAACACTGTCTGTGTGGTGGTGTCTGTGTTCCCATAGTCTCATGCCCTGACTCACTGCCGTACAAGGAGTGGTCTAGTTACGCAAGTTCAAATTCTAGGGCTAGCGTCAAGATCTGATGCAGCCAATCAGATTGCAGGATGGTGTTAATTGCGTTAGTGCAGCCAATCAGACTGCAGGAAAGTAAAATATTGTCTAGGGTGTAAGCAAAAAAACTCTCAAATTGTCCAGGGGGGTAGGAGTCAGAGTGTGTATTGAATTTCAATTCAATACACACTCTGACTCCTACCCCCCTGGTGAAATTCAATACACACTCTGACTCCTACCCCCCTGGTGAAATTCAATACACACTCTGACTCCTACCCCCCTGGACAATTCCATTAGAGGCGTAGTTGTTGCACATACATTCACTTAACAAGCCCACCTTATCGACCATGCTCTTGAGAAAAGCGGGGAACACAGCAGCCAGAGCGATAGCTGCACCCATCAGTGACAGTGACGTCAGTGCACAACAGGGGAACAACGCCCCATAGCAGCACACTCGGCCACGGCGGGTCATCCTTCAAAAGGAATAGCAGCCGAATATTTCTGGAGAAGAATATTTACGGTGCCACACACACCTAGAGGATGATCAGCACCGGCACCACTCTTCGCAAGGGGCTGCAGACTAATAGTCGCTTAGCTAAGTGTCGTGTCATGTGCTTCAGCAGATGGGTGGGTCACGTGATGGAGGGCGTTAACGCGTTGCGCTTTGATACAAGACTATGGCTGTGCTCGGTGGTAGGTTGCTATTCTCTGTGATCAGCAGAACAGGTACCGCTGGGCTGAGGCTCGGGATGCAGAGGTGCAGGGTGAGTTCCTCCTAATGTCATAGCCGTTAATCAGTTCATCCTGTAATAGGATGGGACTGTACTCAACCTAGTACACACGGTCTGCTCGCCTACCATAAAGCCCCAATTGTTTAGTTGTTGATTTTCTTATGAGAGGATCCCCCAGAAAATGATGCGAATGGGATGCCATAACCATTATGCCATAAGACTGTAAGTCTCATTTATTTATTTTCTTCAAGGAAATGCTCAAATGATGATAGTAAATGATATCGAACTGCATAGCTAGAGTAATATAATTGTGCTATAGTGAACACCGGTGTGAAGAAACTTGCCTGTAGCCTCTCGCTAATTAGGTAGCTGCCTGTGTATTTAATGGACTTATATAAAACTGCTTTATAATTCTAATTTTCCAGTTCTTGGCCTTCTCAGTACCCCTGTCCCAGAAGGATACACCTATGCCTTCACGTGGCCCCGCCTACACCAATGACCTGGCTGCAGCCCGCACTCCTCCCCTCCCAGGGAAGCTCATGCCTGTCTACCAAGTGATGGATGCACATGGTAGGGTTATCGACCCAGAAGAGGACCCCAATGTGAGGAGGTGTAGTCTTGCCTGCCAGACACTACCATTGCCAACTCCCTGCCTTTTGTACTGTCTGTGTGAGAAATGTATTCCTCCACTTACAGCTGGATGATGCCATTCTGGTAGAGATGTATGAGAAGATGGTTGCTCTGGGAGACATGGACCAGACGCTCAACAAGTCACAGAGGATGGTGAGTGCTCTACACCCTAATTGCAGTTGCTACAGCAGATGAGGTAGCACACCTGCAGCTCAAAACAGGTGGAAAAATGCTTATACGTTGTTGGGATGAGCTGTATTCCTCTACCAGCCCTGACCCACTGTACCTCCACAGGGCTTAACCTCCTTCTACATTCCTCTACCAGCCCTGACCCACTGTACCTCCACAGGGCTTAACCTCCTTCTACATTCCTCTACCAGCCCTGACCCACTGTACCTCCACAGGGCTTAACCTCCTTCTACATGATGTGCTATGGTGAGGAGGCCACACACTTTGGCAGTGCCTCTGCCCTGGACCCTGGAGACATGGTCTACGGCCAGTACCGTGAGGCAGGGGTGCTCATGTGGCGTGGCCATACCATTGACCAGTTCATGGATCAGTGCTTTAGCAACAGGCTGGAACCAGGCAAAGGGCGGCAGATGCCAGTGCACTATGGCTCCAAGGAGCTCAACTACCAGTTCATCTCCTCTCCCCTAGCAACACAGATGCCCCAAGGTTAGCAGTGTACCACAGACTATACTACGAGCTCGACCACTAGCTAATGGTCCCCCCCCCCAGCTCCTGGACATGCCTATGGGCTGAAGCTAGCTGGCTCCAAAAACTGTGTCATTGTCTACTTTGGAGATGGTGCTGCACAGGAGGGGGACTCCCATGCCGCAATGAACTTCGCTGCAACTCTAAGATGCCCAGTCATATTCTTCTGGTGAGCCAACATGCACTCTTTGAGCCAATTCCTAGCGATGTGGTGTTGATCACCCCAGGTCACCTGTGTCCTCCCTCTAGCCGCAACAATGGCTATGCCATCTCCACTCCAGTGGAGGAGCAGTATGCTGGGGATGGCATCGTGAGTCGAGGCCAAGGGTATGGCATGGAGGCAATTCGGGTGGACGGTAATGATGCGCTGGCTGTTCACAAGATCACTAAGTATGCCAGGGAAGTGGCAGTTAGTGAGCACAGGCCTGTCCTCATTGAGGCCATGACCTACAGGTATAGTGGTGTGCTATATTTGGAAAGCTTGCATATCACTATACATGGTATACACCAAGGTACTCCTATGGCCTTCAGTTAACCCACTGGAATGTAGACAGACGGAATGTATATAACTGAGTAGCAGATAACTAATTTGTGTCTGGGTAGGTGGTAATTCAAGGTGGTGTGTTCTATTTGGAATCCTCTCCTAGGCTTGGTTCACATAGCACCAGTGATGACCAGACGGCCTACCAGGACATGCCACAGGTGGAGCGGTGGAAGAACTACAACGCCACACTCCGTCTGCGTGGCTACCTGCAACAGCGAGGGTTGTGGGATGAAGAGAAGGAGGGTGCTCTGAGGACAAGGGTACAGCAAGAGATTCAGAATGCCTTGAAGCGGGCCAGACGTGAACTG
Organism: Phakellia ventilabrum; assembly: GCA_963921505.1. Taxonomy (NCBI): domain Eukaryota; kingdom Metazoa; phylum Porifera; class Demospongiae; order Axinellida; family Axinellidae; genus Phakellia; species Phakellia ventilabrum. The sequence continues at coordinate 6,882,386 of OY997391.1, forward strand.
AAGCCACATTTGAATGAAATGTTCTCTGACGTGTATGACCATCTTCCACTCCGACTGGAGGCTCAGCGCAGGGAGATGTGGGAGATGGTAAACAAATACAGTGAGCACTATCCGGTCAAGATCCATGAGTCCTAACTCTGTTGGCAGTATATCATCCATTTTGTATACCAAACATGCTGAAAGTTTGTTTCTATGTACAATAAATAGTAAATAATCTGAAGAGCTTTGAGCAATCAAAAGCATACACATACAATCCATCGCTGAACTAAATGATGTGATTGGAGCTGGTGTCAGGACAGAGGTAGCTGGGGCTGATAGGTCACAAGACTGTAGGTTAGCCAGAGCATCGTGAGGGGCTGCAGTAGAGCAATTAGGAGGAGGAAGTAATTGCGCAGCTTGCTTGCGCCCTCTGTCACGTGTGGCTGGATGGAGAGGCGCAGAGACTGCACCTGGGAGGGGAGGAGGGTGAAAATCGAATGATCTGTATAGACAAAAGGACAAAATTAGTTCTGTCTGACCAGGAAGTAAGCAATGGCAATTGCGGAGTACATCAGGGCAGCATAGTAGGCCTGCTTGCCTCCCAGCAGGCTCACACCCACACTCACTATCATACTGCAGGGATGGGGAGTGACAATCACCTGGGCTGGAGGCCACCGTGGATCAGCAAGGAGCTCACCTGACATACTTGTACCCACAGTAGGCAAAGATGTCCAGCCACTTGAGCTGAGAGACAACAGCCAGCAGGTAGAGGCAAAGCCAGATCAGCAGTACCTCCACCAGCAGCCATGCCAGCAGGGAGCTAGCTGTGAGCCCCAGGTGCTCGGGGCTGAACCTAGGAAGAGTATGAATGATAAAGATGGCAAGGGGAGTAGTGGAAGAGACCTACCTCTGCTGGGTACCAAGTACAAGCCCGGTCACCAGGACGTATGTCACAAAGCCCATTACTGCCAGGAGTGGGAAGGGTCATATGAGACTATGCCTGGGAAAGACATGCATGGTACAAGCAGGTTCCAGTCCTAAACTGACCTGGGATATAGAGGTCTGGAGCGTTGATCTCCACACGTGGGGCTATGGGCTCTGTTTGCTGGTAGTGTACAGTCCAGTCCTTGTGAGCAAAGGGAAACAACAAAATTGAGAGTTTCTTTAGCACGTAAGTAGTATCCACAGCAAAGTAGGTCTTGAGGTGAGACGTTGCCACAAAGCGGCCGATCTACAGATGGAACAAGAGTGATATCAGTAGACTCAATAAGGACAAGTACCAAGACGGTTAACTCACATTTTGGTCCACAACAGTCTGCCCTTGTGAGGCTAGTTCCTGGCCATAGTGCATAGCAGCAGCCGTCATCATTGGGTTGTTCATGAGGTGCTGGCCCGCAGCCCCCAACATGGGAGGGGGAGAGGGGGCCCCACTGGAGAATAAGAGCCACAGTGGCAATGCTCAGAGGGCTTCCCAGAGTGCTAAGTGGTGACTGATGAGCAAATTGTCACCTGGTATCCTGGAAGAGTTGGGCATCTGGTGGTGCTCCAGAAGGCACTCCATATCCGTCAGAATGTCTGTGGCTCATACCTAGGGATGGTTAACACTAGCTATGTCATCTTATATACCCCTGTCTAGAATGAGCAGTATTAAAATTATTACCTGAATCTTGCGTCAAAACGACAATGGCATCCTATTATTCTATTTAACGCCCCAGATACCAATCGGGCATACCTAATTTCCGGGACGGGACGGGACGGAACGGAACGGTTCCGGAATATACGCGTACCTAATTTCCGGGATGGCGGGACGGTCACGGAAATTCTAACTTGCCTAAAGTCCGGGATCACAGAAACTTGCCTAAAGTCCGGGATCATGACCGCTATTGCGTGGAGGGGCGGGGCTATAGAAATTGGGGGTGGAGCTGCTCTGAGCCAAGGAAGACGATCCATATTCATCTATTCATCCAAGGAGAAAGCTGGTTTTAAAGGTAAAAGACTCTTTTAAGTATAATTATTAATATTATGCACATCCAGGACAGGCAATATGATGATAAAAGTTAGTCATTATTCCCAGAATCAAGGCCAGTCTAGCCTTGTATCTTTAATAGAGGCAAGAAGAGTGCACAAGACTTGCTATGATTGTACCCCCATGCTCATATCAAGTCATAAACTTCCAGCTTGTACATCAGCTGTTCCTACCTCTTGTAATACATAACATAATCAGTATCGCAACTCCTTTAACAACCATCCATCTATCACACCCATCACTTCCCTGTCCACATCCTCTACTCCCCTTCCTAACAATAATGCCACCTTCTCTAGCTCCTCTCCTCCTTCAAATTCTTCACTCCATTTTTTTTGCTCCCTCTAGGTTCTCAATCTTCCTAACCAACTCTCTCCTCTCCTGAGTAAATTCCTCACATCCTAATACAAAGTGTCCTACATCCTCTACCTCACCACTGTTACACAACCCACACACACACACAAAATTTTAATGTTAATCTGTGTTAACAACTAGTGCTGTAGTTTGTATATGTGTTCTTATGTATGTTGTGTATGCTTGTACAGGACTCCCTGGTGGATCAGCCGCAGGCTGAAGGGACATTTCCTGTTCAAATTAAACTCATCAGATTCTATTATCTAAGTCATCTATCTGTCATTCAGAAGAATTTGTATAAGTTCGACCGTCCACGAGGGAGGGAGGCTGCTAGGCTTTTTTCCCTACAACTTTTTCTCTTCACAAATACTATCAGTGCTGCCTGTGAAGAATTGTTTGACCATATAGGAGCTATAGGCTTCTTTTTCCAAGTTAAGTTGTTTCTCTTTATAGAAATACCACAAATAGCCATCTACTAGTACTGGCTGACAGGACTAGCAGTATTAAGTTAAGATTAAGATAATATTTTACAAATGAATCGGCAGCTTAGCAAGTGTACATTTGAATTTTCCCGTTTTCTGAGCTGTGTGCGGCTGCTGGTAGCTACTGAATAATTCAGTAGCCATCATATTAATACCATTATACAACAATGGAATAAGGACTGCAAAAGCTGCAGTCTCATTAAACTCTTGGAGGAAAATTGAAAAATTTGCCCATTTATAGAGTACTATATGGGCTGGGTTCCAGTATCAGTCTGGAACTCGAGTTTGGATGGTCTGGGGAGCTGGCTGCTGCTTGGGGTGGGGCTGAGCTGGCTGCTGCTTGGGGTGGGGCTGAGCTGGCCACTGCTTGGGGTGGGGCTGAGGCTCTGCTCTTGCTTGTGCTTGCGTCTCTTGGCCAAGGGTGCACGGGACACATCCCCCAGGGTGAAACCTTCTCGTGTAGCTTGGTGGAAGGCATGGAAAGTATGATTGATAGCACTGGCTGTGCCCTTCTCTCGGCCAAGCACACAGGAGGTGTGCAGGGGGGTGGAGGGGGCGGACTGTGGTGCCAGCCAGGGGTGGGAAGTCAGCTGAGCCAGCCTCAAGCGACTCTTAGTGTCCACAGTCAGGAGACCTGGCAGGAGAGAAGCCACAAGATCCGATACCTTTAAATCCCTCAGGGGCGGTAACATAACAAACCTTCAATGACTTCCTTGGCTGCTCTGGAGACACTCTTCCACTCCTCCGCTTCCAAAGAGAACTGTCCTTTCTTTATCCTCTCCATGATCTCCTCAGTGGACAGGCTCTGGCTATAGAAAGGAGCATGCCCACACAACATTGTGTACTGCATAGGCAGAAGAGAACTGTGGTGTTTGTGACTGGAACATGATTGTCACATGATTCAGCTGCACCCCTCACCAAGATGACCCCTAGACTCCAGAGGTCACAGGCCTCAGTGTAGCCATCATTGCACGATGAGAGCACCTCAGGGGCGGCATAAGCTAGTGTGTAGCAGGGCGTGGTCAGAGTTTGGGCCTCGGGCAGAACACGAGCAAACCCAAAGTCAATGACTTTCAGGGTAGCACAGTCAGTGGCATTGCTAAACAGTAAGTTCTGTGGTGAATTAGAAAGTTCCTTTCATACACACAGTGTAGCCAAGACACCATCACAAGGCGGCTGTACAACAAACACAACTAGCAGGTCACCTCAGGCTTCAGGTCTCTGTGTACCACTTGCTTCTGGTGCATGAAAGAGACGGCAGACACAAGCTGTCGGAAGAGAGTGCTGGCCCGGGCCTCTGTGAAGCTGTGCTCTCTGCAGAGCTGCTCAAGCAGCTCTCCTCCTCGCATCAGCTCCATCACAATGTAAACATGCAGCTACAGGTACAGGGTTAAGTTAATGTACACTGCTGCTAAAACACAGCTGTCGTCCAAGCTTACATCGTCACTGTGCACCTCATGCAGCTTGATGATGTGGGGGTGTCCTTGGCACAGCCTGAGGATGGAGACTTCTCTGGTAGGGGCATACCTGCAGGGCAGGCACAGGGAGATCACTGGGGAGGAGGAAGTGATCAACTCCACTCACCTCTTGCTGACGATCTTAACGGCGTATTTCGTGCCACTGCTCTTCTCAGTACAAACCCTGGAAATGATGGAAGGCTGTGAGCAGACCAGTGTTCATGCAGTCGAGCAGTGGGGCTCACCGGCATGTTGAGAAGCTCCCAGTTCCCAGCAGAGTGTCCTCGAGGTAGTAGTGTTGGAGGAAGGACGACTTCTGGATCAAGAAAGACTAGCTTTGAGGTAGACATACTTTGAAACTTACTGCCTATCATACTTTCAGAGTGTCACAGTGTACCATGCCCTTGTGTCTCTTGCCACACAGAGCTGTGAAGAGGTTGTCGGTGAAGAGCACGGGTGCTGCTATAAAGGAATAGCCCTGCAGGACCGAAGGGCAGTGGTGACACAAGGCCTGGCCATGAAGGGCAGGGTTGACACAAGGCCTGGCCACGCCTTTGCCTCTCTGGCTAACCCTAAAGATGTCAGCATGCTTGGTAGGAGGTTGGGCGGGAGAGTACACTGGAGCCAGGGTAGTGAACTCTTCAGAGAAGTTCCCCACATCCAACTCATTAGTGACATAGGGCTTGAAGGGAGCAGGGACCCGCTTAGCAAGCACATTTGACCACTCTACAGACTGCATGGAGCACAGACGAACAATATAACAGAGACAGTTGAGTCTCACCACGTAGCTAACTTGAGTTGCCTCTCACCTTGAACCAGGGGTGCTGCTTGACAGAGTGTGCCCCCTGTGCCCCCAGCCGCTCCTCTGGGTTCTTGTGCATGAGACTGGTCAGCAGGTTGCAGCATTCTGGGGAAACCCCTTCTGGAATAAGTGGAGCCGAGTGCAGGATGCGCCTGGGTTGGGAGCATGAGTTTAAGTGCAGCTCTGAATCCTGTGAGTGCAGTCTCACCTTGAGATGTCTTTTTGAGAGTTCTCTTCATCTGAGGGAGCAAATGGCGACTCACATGTTAACAGCTCAAAGAGCAGTACTCCCAGAGACCACCAGTCCACTGCCATGTCATGGCCATCCTCCCCTCCCTGGATGATCTCAGGAGCCATATACTCCACTGTCCCACAGTAGGAGTGGGTCACCTGAGACAGGGGGTACAGCTATCACCCATACGTACACACACACACACACACACACACACACAGTAGAAATAAAAGTTGGCTACAATCACCTCCATCACTACCACTCCAATAGATCATATTCGGTTAAGGCATTTTTGCTGCCATTGCAACAGTCGTCCCTTGCATGTAATGTCTATCACACAAAAAGGTCATCTTTCAAATTTGAAGCAAATTAGACATTAAATGGAGTAGATATGACCTCACAAACTTATATACATCTTATATAGGCTCATCTGAGGGATTTGGTCTGGAGGTCTCTTTGATAAACATTACAAAAAACACTGTTGCCATGGCAGCAAAAATGCCTCAACCAAATATTGTCTCCACCACAGAATACCTGCTCTGGTAAAATCTCTTTGCTTAGACCGAAGTCTGTGAGTATGACGTGCCCATCTCTGTTAAGCAGGAGGTTCTCCAGCTTGATATCTCGGTATACTATTCCAAGCTGTGGGATGGGACGGCAGCAGCAGTCTCTAGGGCTACACACACACTGCAAGCCTCTCATGACTCACAGAGTGGAGGTGCTCCAGAGCCAGCACAATCTCTGCAGCATAGATCCTGGCATTCTCCTCTGAGAAGGGCCCCAACTGGTGCAGATGTGTAAACATCTCCCCTCCACATACATAGTCTGTAGAGTAAGGGGGTTGGATTACTGAGAGATGGAGACTGAGAGCAATACGTACCCATAATGAGATGGAGCTTTGCATCTGTTTGGAAGGCGTAGTGCAAGGTGACAAGGAAGGGAAAGTCCCTGATGGCTTCCATCACACTCCTCTCTGTTAGTGTGTGCTCCATAACCTTCCTCTTGCGAACGATGGTGGCCTTCTTCAGCACCTTCATGGCATACAGCCGGCCACTGTCAGGCCCACTAACCTTACGAACCAGGAATACTTTCCCATAGCCTATAGGGATGGTTAATCATGTGCTGAAGTTTGCCACTCCCCCACACACTTTTTGCCATACTAAATAATGCACTTTTTGGCAGTTGCTGACTCACCTCCAGTGCCCAGTACACTAAGTAGCTCAAAATCTTCAGGGCCTACACGATGTTCTGTGTGATCTGCAGGGTCAGTTAGAGCATAGATAATATAGCCGCTAGCTACATCCAACAGCTAGCTAGGGAGCGGCTGCTAGTAGTAACACTTGCCTGTTTTGATGGCGTACTCCACCACATCTTGGGCTAGCTTTCGTCTCTTTGCAGCAGTACCATCTAGCTCCGATCCCATCGCCTTCTGAACGGTAAATTGTATGAGTACAACCCTATCAATCGCAAAAAAAAAAATGAGGAGGCGGGGCAATTGCGGAATAAACTCGCGAGTCAAGCCCCTCGCTCGCGAGACTATTAAATTGCTCCAAGCTACAGGTAGTCTCGCGTGCCAGTACTTTTCGCTACGTGGGCGCGCGAAAAATTCGTCTGGCACGCGAGACTAAGCTACAGGATGGTAAGGAGATGTAAAGGTGTATAGATTATTATCCCACTTGCTGACGAGAAAATCCATCTAATAATCACTATCTGATGTGACCTCCCTGTAGCTAGCTACAGGTGCCAGTGAAGGGCTGGCTAGGCTGTGTAGAAGGTGTGCTGCAGCTGTGTACTCCAGGACTGGAGCTGGCAAGATATGGAGGGAACTAGCGACAACGGTCAGCCATACTTTGGACCTCTCAGCCACTAAAATTGGGTAGCTGTTAAGCCATACAAATGAAAATTTATGTTGCTTGGGCCAAAAGTCCTTCCGAGGACTAGGAAGGTTGGTACATTTGATCACCCATTGCCCGTGACCGTCTCACCATGTCAAGCATGATCGATCAGCTTCAGCAAAGAAAGAAGCTAATCAAAATCACAACTATTTCAATCATTGAGCTACTACTGACTGCTTCTGGTATTGAGCTACTACTGACTGCTTCTGGTATTGAGCTACTACTGACTGCTTCTGGTATTGAGCTACTACTGACTGCTTCTGGTATTATAATGTTCTTCGGCTTTTGAGGACTCTTCGCCAGCGCACTTACCACGCATAGAAACTGAGGCAGATTTATGTGTGTGCAGTAGAATTATCAATTTTGAATTGTGCCGGCTGAAATCAGGCTCAAGCAACATAAAATAACTAGTATGGCCTTATTTGTGCTCCGGCTGTACTACAGGTCCACTTGCACAGAGAGATCAAGGTGCAGAAGAAGATGACGGTAGCAGCACTTGCTAAGCAGCTGGGAGCATCATTAGGTGGACCAACTTATAGTTTAAAGGTATCCAATTGTCCATTAACAGAAACTGCCCTTTCAGGAAGTATTGGTAGGGTGATGCGAAAAGCTGGCTTTGGATCCTCAATGATGGCCCATGACAAAGGTGAGTGTTGCCCCGCCTATCCTGCCCCTACTCACCCTTGACCTCATCCCGGCAGTGTTACCACTGAAGGTGCAGGAACTGGTGATTCTGAAGATGGGCTACACCCCCCTTCTCCCCAAGATTGGGGGTGTGTCCCAAGAGCCAGGGGATCCTGCCCCCCTGAAACCCCGCCCTCCAGTGGTAGTAGTGATGGGTCATGTGGATCATGGCAAGACTACGTTACTGGACCGGCTGAGGAGCACCTCAGTGGCTTCCCAGGAGGCAGGGGGCATCACACAGCACATTGGAGCTTTCTCAGGTGAACTCGACACTTCAGTAGATTACGTATATGGAATGTTCAATGTATGTGAAGTGGAAATATAAGTCATTTTACCCGATGAAGTTTATTCCTCCCTCCAGTGGCTCTAGAGTCCGGCTCTCGGATCACATTCCTGGACACCCCTGGCCACGCTGCCTTCACTGCCATGCGGGCTAGGGGAGCTAATGTCACTGACATTGTAGTTCTAGTGGTAGCAGCTGATGATGGAGTGATGGAGCAGACTCGTGAGTGCATCAAACTGGTACAGCAGGCGAAAGGTGTGTAGCAGTGGCAGACGTGAAGGTACAGGCCTTGGAGTTCCAAGACTGTTGCTGTCCTTTCTGCAGTTCCATTAGTGGTGGCGATTAACAAATGTGACAAATATGGAGTGAATGTGGTGGGTTCGAGCTCATGTGTAGGTCACTGCAGCCTCACCTGATCCCTCCTCCTTCCCTATCAGAATCGAGTGAAGCAAGAGCTCCTCAACCATGGGGTGCAGCTGGAAGAGTTTGGAGGAGATGTACAGGCTGTGGAGGTCTCTGCACTGAAGGTGGGCTACTTGTAGCTCATGTGCGTAGGGCCCCCCTCAGTATTGCTACATGGACCTCCCCTCCTTCTGCAGGGCTCTGGACTGACAGCTCTGGAAGAGGCCGTGTTGGCTCAAGCAGAGCTGTGTAACCTCCAGGCAAGTCAGCAGGGCAGTGTGAAGGGTGTGGTCATCGAGACCAGGATGGACAAAGGACTGGGGTAAGTGGTATGATGGAGGTGTGGCAGATACTGGGAGGTATTGACAGTGAGTGTACACCTCCAGGCCAGTAGCCACACTGATCGTGCAGCATGGAACACTGCATTGTGGCGACATCTTGGTGGCAGGAAGCACGTGGGCCAAACTGAGGGCTATGTTTAGTGATCAGCAGAAACCCCTTAAGAGAGCCTTGCCCTCCACTCCTGTTTTGACTGTCGGCTGGAAGGATGTGCCTGCGGCAGGAGACGAGTGTCAGCAGGTAATCCTCTAGAACTAGTTCGGGAAATGGTAAGATTATAGCCTTGTTCCTCACCCTAACTCTGATTTTCGAGGGGGCCGGGAACTAGCCTGGAACGAGTAAGAATAACCAGCTGGGTTGATAAAATTTTCCCTTATAATTATGGTTAGGTTATAAGTGAGCAACTTGCTCGGGCTGTAGCCAGTCACCATGCCTTGAAGGCCCGCGAGAAGGTGGAGATGGCCAGGCAGCCCTGGACCCACCCTGAGGAGAGAGACAGAATAAGTGTGCCAGTACTGGTGAAAGGTGATGTAATGGGATCGATGGAAGCAGTGGTAGGTGTGTTGAACTCCCAGAGGCCGCAGCAGCTGGACTTGAGTGTGATCCACTCAGGAGTGGGAGCTGTCAGTGAAGGGGATGTCGACATGGCTGCCTCTACACAAGGTGGTAGGTGACAGGCAGCTCTTGCTGCCCAGTGGGTGGAGAGTTTATTCATTCTTTACCTATAGGTTTAATATTGGCATTCAACGTGTCCCTCTCAAAGGCTGTTGCTTCAGTGGCAAAGAAAAAAGGTGTTCAGATCCTTTCGCACAATGTGATCTATAACCTGCTGGAGCAGCTGAAGGTCAGTGTCGCTATACCTGATGCTCCCAAGTTTGTACTACCACATTAACCCTTAAATTGCAGGAAGCATTGGAGTCCCGGCTGCCTCCAGTGTTGGAAGAGGAGGTAGTGGGCGAGGGGGTGGTGCTTAAGGTGTTCCATTTGAGGGGTGCTCAGAGTGCCACTGTAGGGGGGTGTCGGGTGAAGCAGGGGCGGTTAGTGCGCAGTGCCATTTTCCGTCTACTCAGGAATGGAAAGGTTGTTATGAGGTCATACTTTTGGATTCTACAAGCTAGCTATATTCTGTGATTTTCCCTGCAGGAGATTCATGAGGGGACCATAGCTGCCATGAAGCAGGGGAAGGACAATATTGACTCTGCACGGAAGGAGACGGAGTGTGGCATCAGCTTCTCTACTGACCCAGGCTTCCAGGAGGGGGACATTGTGCAGTGTTTTACAAGAAAGGAAGTTCCACAACAGCTACGGTAGAACTTCGGTTTCTAACATTGAGACTGCACTGTGCACTGTTGCTTCATGCAAAAAAAAAAGCTTAAAAGTAACATTTCACCTGATGAAGTACAAACATTTGTATGTGAATGTACAACTCCAGTGGAGTATAATACATGTACATTTGGCACTTAGTGCAGTTCAATTCATTTGTCATCGTCAGACTTCTTGTACACATATGTGAGTCCACACTTGCCACAGTATTGCCTGTCAAAGTGTGCTGCCATAAAAATCCCTGCACCACACTCTGGACCTGGGCACTCTGCAGGCATGGAACACCATCGATCTTGTAAACAGTCCAAGATGAAAGACAAAGTGTTCTTACCTCGTCTCAACCTCTGGATCTTGCCGCTGTCATCCACTTTATAATACTTGAGCACAGCAAGCTTCACCTTCTTCTTCTTGTGCTTAATCTTCTTGGGAGTGGTGTAGTTCTTCTTCTTGCGCTTTTTGGCCCCTCCCCTGAGCCTCAACACCAGGTGAAGTGTGGACTCTTTCTGGATATTGTAGTCGGACAGTGTTCTCCCATCCTCTAGCTGCTTGCCGGCAAATATTAACCGTTGTTGGTCCGGAGGAATACCTGAGAAAGAATGCGGAGTTCACACAGGGAACAATCCATACACTTACTCTGTTCAATTGGCAGTAATACTTCACCTTCTTTATCCTGGATCTTTGCCTTCACATTTTCGATGGTGTCACTTGCCTCCACCTGTAGGGAGGTGCAATATCAATTGTGGTATAATAAGCCTAAGCATGTCTGCTTATTGTTACGCTGTGTAATAATCTTCAGTACATAAGGTATATGTGAGTAATTCGGAACAGGGTAAAGTGGAACACTACAACTTTAGTTGAGACAGGTCTTCTTACAGGAATAGTTACTAGATATATAAGCAGCTATTCAGACTCCCAATGCTAATTTCAATGTAGCTCAGCCACAGACGAGCTGCTCCCCCAAACAGTGATATTAGCAGATATTAAGGTAGTCTACCAGCAACTAGTTACAGCCATTCACTGCCCTTTTCCACTGTGAGTCACGTGTTCCGAAAATACCCGGGAAAAAAACAAGTAATGGTATGCCTCACTAAAAGTAAACATGACACAACTTTAGCCTACTTATGTGCAGTTTATTAGTGTTTATCTATTTTTGTGATCACTACAGCTGCAGAAACTAAGTGCTTTAAATAGAATACAAGTATATGAAGCTCATAATTCAGCTCTTGCGGTACATTTTACCTCGAGTGTGATAGTCTTTCCAGTGAGAGTCTTCACAAAGATCTGCATTCTGTGCAAATAACAAGAATAATTCCAGTTACTTTGTGTTTGCGTACTAAACCACACTATGCACTCCGCCTTTACAGCCAAAATCACTGGAGTATAGACAACAACTATTGTACTGTGTTTCACAGGTTCATACCGACTCCTGAAGTACTAAAGACTGCATCTCACCTGACGACAGTTAGCTATACGTCGTCTCCAACCTGCACGTGTTTAGGAAAAGAACGAACGCTCTTACGCATGCGCTGAAAAACGGAGCTCCGCCTTTCAGGTGAACATGTGATAGTCATGTGACATAGGTGTTGCCCAACCGGTTGCCAAGTAACCGTGCTGCAAAGCAGCAAACCAATCAGATTGCTTTGTCGATTGTTGCAAAGGAAGTTGGCACTTCCTTTGCACCACGGCGCGGTCAACGGGCAGATACTTAAGAGTGGGGACTTTGAAGTTTGAGGGAGCAGACTTGATAGAGTGTTTTATTCCGCAGTGAAGCGAACTTGCAAACAACATGGTGAGATACAAAGCGTAGGCTAAACTGCCTACGGCTATCAAAGGCTGCGTATACGTGGCATAGTTTGTAAACTCTTTTTGCTGTTTACCCTCAGGCCGACCAGCTGACAGAGGAACAGATTGCCGAATTCAAAGAAGCTTTCTCCTTGTTCGACAAGGATGGCGATGGTACCATCACCACAAAGGAACTGGGAACAGTGATGCGCTCCCTGGGCCAGAACCCTACAGAGGCTGAGCTACAAGACATGATCAACGAGGTGGATGCTGACGGCAACGGCACCATAGACTTCCCGGAGTTCTTAACCATGATGGCGCGCAAGATGAAGGAGACAGACAGCGAGGTTGGTCGATTGCTAACATTGGTCTCCCTATGTTTTACGTGAGTGAGGTTTCACCAATTTTTTTAAAAATATGTAATTAATGCAGGAAGAAATTCGTGAGGCTTTCCGTGTATTTGATAAAGATGGTAATGGATTTATTTCTGCTGCTGAGCTGCGTCACGTGATGACTAATCTAGGTGAAAAGTTGACTGATGAGGAGGTGGATGAAATGATCCGGGAGGCAGACATTGATGGTGATGGACAGGTCAACTACGAAGGTGAGTTGGTTTCAATGTAAGAGTTATATTTTTTATTAGTGTGACTTTTTGTTGCAGAATTTGTTGCTATGATGACAAGCAAATGAGAAGTCACGGCAGAACTCAGAACACATTTTATTTCCACTGTACCGTCAGTTTCTTGTGATTGTGTTACCAGAGTACATGTTTGTGGAATTACACCTTCTAATCCCCCTGTATGAATGACATTTGTTACATTATCATTCATGATAAATTATGTCTACAACAATTCATGTGTCTTGAAAACATTTTGGAGACGAGTATGGTGTCCAAGTCCTGGGTATTAATGCCATGCACACACGTGTAGGTGTTCATGATACTGTAATTCCATGTTTCTTTTGCAAGTGCTGCACTGCAGCTGGTAATGGTTTGGGTTGGCCAAATACCGAATCATTCCAGGAATATGTTCCAGGGCCAGGCACCTTCTGTGGAAGAGAAGTGAGACCCTATGTTCATATGACCACTCCCACTGAGTAGATGGTTCTTGTCACCCAGTGAATGCCTAGCTATGGTGCCAGGCTCCAGTGTAAAATATTTTTACACCATAGAGCCAGAGTGTCGACCTGGGAATAAAATTAATGTGTTGGCTTACTGTTTTTTTGGAGTTAAATCGGGGTACTTGAGATTTGAAACTGGAAGAAATCTCAGATGGCTTGCGTATGGCCACAGAGTCATACTGGCCTGGACCTGGGCCCTTCACCTGTACAGGTAGTAACATTATACTCAACCTTTGCTGTGCATGTGGTACTGCTTTGCAGCAGTAACTGATATTTTTTTATCCGACCTACTGACTCAAAATGAAACAAGATTGGTATGGCCTCATTGAAAATGACTGAAAAGGCTGAAGCAATAGCTAATCATTGGCCACACTGACTCACTATTCGGAACTGTGGAGCACTGAGGGTTCTCTTTATTCGAGACTTGAACACTCCAGTCCTAAAAGACATAAAAACAGAATCTGATATTACTAAAATTACTGGTCCACAAGGCATTGATGAGTAACTCACTTGGTGTTTTTATCTTTAACCCCTCCACTGTAGTCCACAACACTGTACCGCGTAGGGCTTGTGTCCAGCTCCTGCAATGAAAGTGTAAGCTCAATCAGAGGATGGAGAACCAGTAATTAAGAACCACAGCCACTTCACGACATCACATGTACGTGTCTCCAGGAGTGATAAAATATACCTTATCTAGACACCCATGTCCTATCTTAGGTCCCTGCTCTCTTTCAATGCTCTTGAACCCATACGTCGCATGCTTTGCCTCCAAGCTCTGTACGAAACTGGTACACTCATATGCACCAGGTAGGAGCGTCTCTCCAGTCCTTTCAAACCGCTGGTGGCTGGCAGACTTTGCTCTAGAACTGTCTCTGAAACTGTATGTACTTGGACGCTTTTGCAGCTCATCCAGAAACCCCCCAACTCGATATGTACCAGGCACTGGAGTTTCCTGCAAATGAGGTATTGATGAACTAAGATTGTCTTCAATTACGCCCTACCGTCAATGCCTACCTTGACGTAATACCGCCACCACTCCCTGTTGGTCTGTGGAGCAACGTAGTTGGGTGTGTCCTCATCTTCGCTGCCCCTCCTCGTGTAGGCGGAGTAAGGTCGCGAGCGAGCAGTGCTTGGTCGGGCCGCTTGGGCAGACCGCAACCTGGCCACCGCACTCACAGCTCTGCGATGCCTAGCAGAAGGCTGCTTTTGAGCTGACTGAGTTTCATCCATCATTTATGCGGAGGGATCGGAAGATACATGTAAACAAATTAATTAGTAAAAGGTACCGTATGAATTCAATTAAGGTTGCTGAGTAAGCTGATTTGTGTTGACTGAAGATGTCCGAAGAGAAGGATTCTCCTGGGCAGTTGGAGGAGAGGGAGGAGCAAGGGGGAGGGGCAGTACCCGTACAAATGCAACTGTTCTCTACCTGGGAGGTCAGGAAAGTTCCAGCTAACTGTGTCTCAAGGTGAGTACCGACAATCCTAACCCAGGCTCCACTCCCCAGCTTTTATCGCACACTATGTGATAACATCTGGGGAGTGGAGCCTGGGAATGAGGCTACTCTTACTTAGTCATTTGTAGCCTGATTATTCGCATGGTGGAAGTGGTCAGGTGACATTAGCTCATCGACTTGTTGCTCAGGAATGTGACCGTTTTATAACATTGTGTGTAACATCTCACCTCTCCTGATTACTGGCCACAACTTGTAGCTGCTCAGGCTTTATAGCTGTGTAGCCCAGTTGCTATACCGTCTGTGGTTGTTATGCTCTCGATCGTACTCTCTGTGACTACCATCTTCTGGCAAATGCAATTTGATTACATTCCACGTACGTGCAATTAACACTCTTCTGCAATCTGACTGGCTCTGCAACTATAATTGCAGAGAACAACTCATTGATGTTAACGCCACCTGACCACTTCCTCTGTGCGAATGGTCAGGCTACACGTGACTAACTCTTACTATGGTGCCTTGTGTGTCTGTCACTTGTGAACTGCCTCCTACAGGCTCTGCACTCTCACTGTTACCCGATTAGAAATTGTACGTTGTATTGAGGCTGGACTGCACTCAATAGTTGTGGCCGTTTCAATGAAGACTCCCCATCGCTTCCTGAGGTCCAACGAGATTCAGCTTCCTTCCACTGGAGTGCTGGACATACCTCTGCAGCTGACCTTCTCCCTCCAGGTAGTGACGCATGGTCTTACCGTCTCCTTGTGTGATAGTAATGGAGTATGTATTTGTTAACTGTTAAGCTGGAGATAAAACTATGGATAGTACTGTCATTGGATTGGGATCAGGAGTGCATGGGCCAGTGAAGGCAGTGTCTTTGCACTCTTGATTGGGAAAAGAGCTGTAGAAAGGAGTGCTTTGAAAGCCACCCGAGCAGCTTACTTCTGTCCCCCCCCCATGCAGTATCCCCAGCTTACTTCTGTCCCCCCCCCATGCAGTATCCCCAGCTTACTTCTGTCCCCCCCCCCCCATGCAGTATCCCCAGCTTACTTCTGTCCCTCCCCCATGCAGTATCCCCACTTCCTCAAACGAGGTGGTAATGTGCTGCAGTTGCGGCTGCAAAGGAAGAAGCGTTACCACCGCCCCATCAGGGGCTACAAGACGCTAGCAATTGGTAAGGTGGACATGTCCCAGGTGCTACAGCAGGGCTTCCAGGGAAAAGTCTCTCTGAGCTCAGAGAAGGTGACTGAGCCATTGGCCAATGTTACTGTGGGCTCTCTGAGTAGCACTGCCATAGACATGGAGCCCCGCAGCATCCTGGCTGAAGGTTGGGTAGCCTCTCCTGCCTGCCTTAGTGCCTCCTTACTGCTCTCCACTTCTGACAGGATCCAGTGATGAGGATGAAGACGACATATTTTCAGACGAAAATCTTGGGCAAGCCTCAGACTCAGACAGTGGAGACAATATGGAACAGGTGATTGTACATGGGTGCAGGCATGATCAGCTTAGCATTGCCTCTGTGTGTCCTGCAGCCATCATATGTGGTGCCTCCCAGGAAGAGCAGGAATCTCTTGAAGGTTGGTACTGTGTCCCCATGGCCCTGTGGGCATGTCCTTATCTCACCCTGTTCCTCAGCCCTCCTCTACAGTGTTACGATTGCTGCGGCTGAACCGCCGTTCAAAAGGAGGGCCAGTGGAGCTGGTGACAGAGCTGGACCTGCAGGAGGCAGTAGAGGACCGGGAGTCTGCGGTCACCTTTGCCTCCAGCCCCTCAGACTCTGAGGAGGAAGAGGAACTGATGGGTGGAGACACCCCACCCAGGCCCCTCCTCAGGTGCAGCTATGTTACTATTTGCCTGGTTGTGGGATGGAGGGCTACTTATCCTTAATGGTCCCTGTTCTGGACCAGCGGAGCTGTCACCACTGATTTCTTCTGCAGCCCTTTCTTTGGCTCTGACCGCTGCAGCATGGTCAGCCTGCCCACCTCTGGCAAGGTTGGCTGAGGCTCTCTTGGCAGTCTTTTCCTACTCCATTACCCTTCACTCCGTTCCAGCAGACTGAACTGGAACATCCACCCCCAGAGGCAGCTCCTCAGTTGCGTAAGTATGGATCACTAGAGCAGGCCATCACAGGAGGGCTAGAGAGGATGGACTCACCACCAGCTGTCTTTGTGAGTCAAGAGCTGCTAGCCGATTGAGCAGATGATAAGGCTCTCCTCAATGTCCTTGGCAGAGTGTTGGGGGAGACCTGGGAGGTGTGGAGGCGGAGTTCAGGGCTGGGAGGGTCTGGGTGGTGGATCAAGAGTGTCCTAGTGCACAGGTGACTCCCCTATTGATTGTCAAATGTCAAATATAGTCTGAGCCTGTGGGCATGACCTCCCTGTGTAGGTGGTGAGGGAGGGATTGGAAAAGCGAGGAGAAAGTGTGATGGGTGTGGAGAAAAGGAAGGAGGTTGCAGCCCGCCTCCACCCCCTGTTGATTGTTATAGAAAGAGAGTGGTGAGTCATCTCACAAGACCAGAACGGGCCTTCTTGGATAGTTCTCTTCTCTCGGTTCCAGGAGGGACAAGCCTCCATACTCCATTGT
Organism: Phakellia ventilabrum; assembly: GCA_963921505.1. NCBI lineage: Eukaryota > Metazoa > Porifera > Demospongiae > Axinellida > Axinellidae > Phakellia > Phakellia ventilabrum. Next base: position 6,899,575 of record OY997391.1, read on the forward strand.
GCTGTGTGGAGGAGATGCTCTGGTGTCTGAAGTGCTGCAGGCTCTAGTGTCAATCCAGTGTCCCTCAGACAAGCTCAGCTTTGCTCTTGTACCTCTGGGTGAGTGATGCCCTACTGTCTCTCCTCCTACTGTGACTACTGTGTGTCTTCATAGCTCCCGGCCTGGTCGCATCTCGTATTGCCACCATGGATGAACATTTCCAGAGAGCCTTCCCTTCTGATGGCCGCTGGCTAGGGTTGCTGCAGGACAGCCTTGGTAGGCATCTTTCTGCCTCCTTCCCTGCTGACACAGATTGCTGCTCTGCTTTCTCTCCCAGACTCCGTCCTGCAGTTTGTCCAAGATGCCACAAACACACTTCAGCTGCCTCTGGCACAGGTTTTACTCCAACGCTTACCAGTGGATGGCGGGTGAGACTGGCCCTGAGACAGCAAGTTGCTCACACTCCTGCCTAACTCTTTGCTACTGCTGCCAACTCCAGGTCCCCTTCCAGCCAAGACTCCACCTCACTGCCCTTCATGTGTGTAAGTAAGCCGGCTCCTCCTTCCCATCTGTTTCTATGTAGCTTACTCCCTCCTCCTCCTCCTCCCTGCTGGCAGTCAGTGAGGGTGGGAGGTCTGGAGCCTGACTCTGAAGCCACTCCCACTTCTCCAACTGGTAGCAGGTGAGTACCTTCAGCAAGATATATGGTAGATGATAACCTCACTGGCTGATTGCTTCTTGCAGCAGTGGTGGGGAGAGCCAGGAGCTGGTGGTGGAGTACTGGGGCAGTAGGAAGGAAGGACAGAAGGTATCTCAAAAGTTGGTGCATGGCTGTCCTGCACTAATACATTTCATTCCTTGGCAGGCGAGTGTGAAGGTGCGTAGTGTGATGGTATCCTGTACTGGGCAGGTGCTGAATGTTACAGCGATGAGCAGAGACAAGAAGGGCAAAGGCATCCGCATCCGCAAGAAGGAGGTGGATGTGGGAGGGTCTATTGTGAGCTTAACAGCCACCCAGCTGGTGTGCCGGCCCAGCACCAAACAGGAGACAGTAACAGGTACAGCCCAAAAGGCAGGCCAAGCCACAACACTCTCCAGTATTACATGGCTGTGCTGTTTGCTCTCACACAGTGATTGTGGATGGTGTGGAGTGGGACAGTGTGAACATAGCCAGGGTGGCAGCTTCATGGGACCACAGGACATTCCCCATGGCAGTGGGCCCCACTCCTGATGATACTTAGGGCCAGTGGACTGCAATAAGATTGTCAATTTGCACTATAATTTATTTACCACCTTTCAAAATAAAATAACTCAATTGAACAGAAGTAGATACAGCAATCGTATGCAAGCAGATCGAGTGGATATATAATATAGCACATGTAGCTATAGAAAGTGTATACATACTGTTGTTTGTGAAAGCTTCATTACCACTTGTACTTGAAGTTCATCTTGAGGAGGTACTTGACGCTAATCTGGCTGACATCATATACTATGTACCTGGAAAGGAGTCAAGGAGCAACTGGCCCACCATACTGGGGTCACAGCCATGGGAACTAAGGTCGTTACATGTAGCAGCAAGGATACTCATTGTAGAGCAGAGACGTGTGGGTGCAGGAGGTTGAGGTGCCCTTCCCCATGGGAATACAGACTCCTGTGTCTGTGGTCCTGCCTCCCTTGGGGTCTGGCCCAGTACGACCCATGCCCTTGGTGCTATGTTTGCTAGCTGGAAGCTTGGTGATGTACTGGGCATGAGTCAGCTCGTACCTGAGGTGGAAGAACACTAGTCAGCCTCAAGCAGACCTTCTCACATGATTAGGCTTACATGTCTCCCAGTGCCACCTCACACAGCAGCATCAGCCCGATGGGATCAGCCTTTGAAGTGTGGCAGTAGTTTGCACTCTTTGAGACCATGTCTGCAAAGTAGACACCCTTGCCAAACATGTAGCCTGTGGCAGGGGCCTCAGGGGGGGCAATACGCAGACCCTGGGAGAGAATGCCCACGTAGTTGGTGGTCCTGGAACCATGCCACAGCAACATGCGATTGTGCAGATTCTGGAAGGCCTTGTAGCGCTTGTCTTCACCGTGGCGTGCCAACTTGAAGATGCCTTGTAGCTCCAGGTCATACTGGGTGTGTGTGGCCCCATGTGTGTTGGAAACATAGTCCTGTAGCATTTGATACTCCTCACTGTCTCTAGGTACCACCTGCATGGGGGTCATCCAGAGGTTAGTTATGGATAGCCAGTATGCCGACTGTGCCAGCTGGTTATATGTGTTTCCATATGTGCAAATATTACTGGTCTATAGCCAAAGTACACACCAAGTCTTCAGTTGCCTAGATAGCAACAGCCATAGAAACTGAATAGCTGTGCTGTTATGGGTGCCAACGGTACATTGCTGTGTCAGCATAGTTTGTGCATCTACTCTACAGCTGTTGCTTAATCTAATGCTAAATCACAGGAGAAATGCCAGCAATAAATCATTACAAGCTTAATTAAATGCACCTACCTCAAGGTCAGTTTTGAGTTTGCGATAATGGGCATCCAGGGGGTCAGAGGTGGCACTGCCCTCTTCCTGTTTGAGTAGACTGTAGGCCACCTCGATCTCCAGAAGGTTGTCCAGCATCTGTGTCTTGGCTGAGATCACCTCCACAGTGTCTAGCAGCGGTGGCTTACGCAAGCCAAAGTCATGAGGGATCAGTGTGTAGAATCGGTTGGAGGCATCCAGAATACGTGAGGGGTTCTTTGCCCCACTAATTTCATTCTGGAGCTCGGTGAGAACAGAATAGGCACTCTCAATCTGGCGTTTCGACAGCTTTCCTAGTGGCATCTTTTTCATATCAATCTGTGGAGAGAATAGAGGCAGGCTGCGTGGATGAGGGCAGCTAAGGCCCACGGGTGGTACGTTCTGCTGACCTCAAACTCAAGCATGGTCTTCTTCATACTGTCAACATCAAATATCATCTTAATGAGCTCCTGTAGCTCTGGTGCTAGTTTAGACTGCGTCATTGTCAGTGAGGAGAGCTGGGCGGAGTCTTCCTGGTCTTGGCCGTAGTCAATCTCAAGGGGGTAGAACTTGCTTGGATGCTTGACAAAGCTGTCCCTGTTGTCCCAGCTGTTGCCAGTCTTGTCAGCATACACTGCCTGGAACTCAGTCTTAGCTGACTGCTTGGAGGCTGCATGATACTGGAGGGAAGTATTAGCCTGCTAAACACCTGGCCTGCCCACTCACAACCCACTGCTACATAAGTGACTGTGGACTTAGAGTCCCACCAATAGCGGTGCCCACTCACAACCCACTGCTACATAACTGACTGTGGACTTAGTCCCACCAATAGTGGTAGCGGTGCCCACTCACAACCCAGTGCTACATAACTGACTGTGGACTTAGTCCCACCAATAGTGGTAGCGGTGCCCACTCACAACCCAGTGCTACATAACTGACTGTGGACTTGGTCCCACCAATAGTGGTGCCCACTCGTCCCCAGGAGCGGAAGACATAGTAGCTCCGGCTACTGTCTCCTTCTAGCAGCTGCAGCTTGTAGTAGGAGTTGGTACCTCTGACCACATCTACCAGTCCCAGCACGGCATTCCACACCACTTTGCCCTCCTCCAGCACATGGTGGCTGTCCTCCAGTTCTGCATGTGGGGAAGAAGGCCACTCAAACACTGCTGCCCCAGGAGGCAGGAGGGAGTCTCACCTGACTGAGGGTCCACAGCAGCTGCTCCCTTCACTGTAAGCTTCATTTTGCTTGGACCTTCAGCCGCAGAAGAGAAATAAACTCTGACAAAAGACTATCACTAGCCACTTGAGGAGTACTAGGCTCAACAAACTAGTTCCTAGGCTCCACTCTCCAGCTTTTATTGCACTGTGTGATAAAAGCTGGGAAGTGGATCCTGGGAATGAGGCTACTAACAGATGGCCAGGTATACAGTGACTGGTCAGCTGCCAAGCATTGCTGGGGGCTCACCCATGGACTTGAACGATTTGCCGAGCTCTGACTTATCCACAGGAAGGGAATGGCGGGGGGCCCCCCAGGTGCTGATGGTGTGAGAGGGGATCTTCAGGAGGGCCCCACCCTTGGCTGCATCCGTGAGGTAGTCCTCCCCCACCACTGGCACCTCACACTCCTCCACCTCCACCATCCTTTTGCTGGCCTTGTCCAGCTCATCTAAGGAGGGAGAAAGGAGAAGAGGTGACCACCAAGCACAGGATTGGTGTGTAAAAACTCACTCTTGTTGCTGATGCAGATGGTGGTGTTTTCAGTGACCTTACTGACTACTTTTCCTCCTAGGGCCTCAATTTCACGGGTCAATTCAGGCTGGGAGGCAGAATAATAACAAGACTATATATGTTATTGTTACTTCTTTGAATTATGGAGCTACATCATCCACTCCTGCAGTAACTGTGTGACAGCTTGAAAGAGATACAGCACTACTAGTTTGTGTAATGTGTACTGAACTCCCAGGTGCTCTAATATTCTCCCCTCCCCCCCCTCACACACACACACACACACTCTTACCTTGCTTTTGCTGAGTCGACCAATGACCATGGCAGTGAAGCCACGTAGTGGAGCCTCAACCCTAAGAAAACAAAAGATTATGTACTAGGCTTGCTGACCGAGAGAGTTTCTAGTCTTACTTGGTTTTTGTTGATGTCTGTCCTGGCCCATCAGTGCAGTCCACGGAGGAGCTCTGAGGTGCAGGCTCAGCCTCAAACAGCCTTTGTCGAGCCTTGAACCGAAACTTTTTCCTGCAATTGGAACAAACAGAGCTTGACACTACAGCACTACTACCAGGAAGTGGGAGGAGCCACATACAGGAAAGGCACTTCCAGGAAGTCTTCCGGAATGACCCACTTCTCTCTCTCTGGCTCAGTGGTGGTGAGGGTGCACTTGGTCCATGCTGAGATGTTGCCTGTGCACTGGTAGCAGTGGCTGCGAGCTACTAGCTGCCCACCACAGTCCGAGCATGGCTTTAGTGCCCCAAACACCATACCATCAGCACACCGATCCAGTATCTACACACACCATAGGAGCCATCACAGAGGTACCATGAAAGGGGGTGGGGCTCCACTCACTTGGCTCTCACCACTTGGGATGGCCTGGTTGTTGGCCTGCAACAGCTCCTTGATGTCAGCATTCTTGAGATTGGCCTTCAGCTCATCACGTATCTTCCACAATAACTGACTCTGCTCCTGTAGGAGATAGCACCAGCAGATGAAGAGCCTGGGATGGCCTTGCACTTGCACCATACATACCTTCAAGGCCTTCTCTTCAACAACGTCTTCTTTTGTCTTCTTAATGGCAGGGGGTTGTGCCTCAGCCTTCCGCTTCTTGCTAATATACAAATAAAACTAAGTGACCTGCAGTTTGGTCCCCAAGTGGTAAGTTCCAAATCTCACCCTTTCCCCTTTCCAGAGCCACGCTTTGAAGACATCTTCTTGGCTACCATTTCTTTGTCTGGTTTCTTCAGCTTGGTGAACCCAGAGAGCTCCTCAGGTAGCACACCCTGTGCCTCAAGTTCTTCCAGGCGTTCCAGGAAGCACTCTAGGTGGTGCCAAGCTGGGATCAAGCCGACGAAGCTACCACGCTCCTCTGGGTTAGCTTCCTCCAACTTGGCTACTCGAACCTCACCCTGGGTTGGAATAAACAGCATTATGACTGAGGCAAAGCTGTGCAGGTTTGAGAGTACCTTGTCTATCAGAGAGTTGCAGCCTCGACAGGTGCTCTTGCTGGACTTAGCATACTCCACCTGGAGGTCACTGCGAGTGATCTTTCTGCCTTTTCCAGATGAACTTCCGGAGGAATTGCCAGGGCCATCAGTGCTCTCTGCTCCTTCGGCCTTGGCCTTCAGCTTCTGCTGGTCCTCCCAGCGCAGAGAGCCAAATCCTGAGATCTCATTGGTAGCATGCAGCTTGTTGTGCTTGAAGAAGCAGCTGAAGTGGAACCAGTTAGGCACTTTTCCATCAAAAAATGGTGACTGGGGAGATAAGAGCAGCAGCGTTGCTTACATGGTGAGCCACCACAGAGAGGACTTCATTTCTATGATGAAGTGAATTTGCAACACCGGTACTGGGCTAGGTCAATCTAAGCTAGCTATTGCTAGACCTTCTCTGACCAGCCGATGTTACCTACTCTGTGCATGTAGGCTAGTGTCCATATCTCAGATCTACTATTCTTTAGCCATTGCCTTGTCCTCCAAAATCTGTGATGTCATCGATGTGCAACGTAAACGCACAACCTCACCACATCTGAATAACTTATGTTTACTCCTATTTTGAGTGGCAAAGATTTTAGAGATAAGCAGTTTGCAACTTACAGTCAGTACATCAACTGTTGCCGTCAAGCAGTTGTAGGCTGGATGCTCTAACTACCTATGCCTATAGCACAATAGCACAAGAGAGATACCTTGCAAGTATCAAAATGGCACTCTATCAACTTGAACTATTACTAGATGCGGATGACGTCAACACGGAACAGCTATACATACTTTTGGGAGGACACAGTGTAATTGTCAGCATAAGAACTGCTGGACCACAACCCCAATAGTTCTGCCATTGACAATATAGCAGGCATAGTGATCCACTGTGACTTAATTAAAGTCTCACGACGCAGTGATGCTGGCACCGCAAGACTACCCATGACTGTATTATCTACTGTTCAGTGCATGACTACACCTATTCCTCAGCTAACTCTCAACTAGCACAGCAATCACTGAAAAGTTAATAATTCCCGCATGCATACATGGCCCCGCCCAAATTTAGTACAACATCGCTCTATAAAGCGATGTCTAGCTTACCTGGACCATTTTAGCAAGCCTGAGGGAGTTCTGCGCGATATTTCCTTTGCATAGCTTGCAGCCAGCCCGGCCGGACTTGGCGTACTCAGCCTTGAAAGGGCGCTCAGATTCCTCCGCCATGATTTAGCACACGTATGACGCGCGCCGCCCATTGCACGTGGCATCCGACGGCAGCTAGCTCTAGTCTCGTGACGTAGGTCTGGGCACGAGACTAAGCTAGCTCTGCGATAATTATGCGTGCGAGTGAGGACACGATGTCACACCTAAACATTTAGCACATGACTTCCTGAAGCTGCAAAATCAACACGTTGCCGTTGGTTAGAAAGATGGCACACTGGTTTCATCGCAACCCGCTGAAGGCCACAGTACCAATGAAATTTGAGGGACTGCGAAAGTGCTCCAAAGGAGAAAAGTGCACTAAGATACTGACGTAAGAGGATGCGGACTAATTGAGCCAAGGTTGCCTTTGTTTACTGTTTGCTGGTTTTGCAGGCAGCTGAAGGCTGGGCGTACCCACCTGTTGGATCTGGTGTCAAAGGCTGATTCTGGGGTGGATGAGGTTACCGTGGCTTTTACGGAGTACCTGGGCCTTCTGCGAGGGTTGGTGGAGGCTCCCCAAGGAGGGGAGAGTAAGCTGCGCTCGCTTGTGAGCTTCAAATGGACCAATAGCATTGGTGGGCGAACACCAAGGTATGGTGAGTGTGTCCTCCCTGGTTTGTGAGTATTATAGTATATAATGGAATGAGGCTACCACACTCCTGAAAACCGGTCCATAGAGTTAACTGTGGCAGTTCTCTTTCTTCATAGTGGGTCTCAGCAAACTCAGTTTGTCTGTGCTGTTATCTGTTTAACTGTCATGCACTGTTCTGCAGTGTGCACAGTGATGCCTGGTTTGAGGTCATCTCCATCATCATTGATGTAGCCATCTGGCACACTAAGCATGCAGCACTGCTGGCAAGCTCAGACAGGTATATAGCAGCTTGTTGCTGTTGTTCCTAACCTGTGCTCTGACCTCTAAGCCCTCCACCTAGCATTGACCTGGAGGCAGCCAAACAGGTCCACCGCAGTCTGAAGCTGGCAGCTGGCATGTTCCTGCATGTGAAGGAGCAGCTACTACCTAAGCTTCCAGCCAGTCCTGACAAGGCTGCAGACACCGACCCCCGTGTAGTGGAAGCCTATGCTCACCAGTCTCAAGCCGAGGCCCAGGAAGGTAGAGAATGGTGACTAGTTAACTAGCAAGACCTCTCTTTATTAACATCTTTTCCATCTTCACTAAATGCGCAGTGACACTGGCTCGTGCTCTGGAGCTAGGCCATAAGCCTGGCATTGTGATGGCACTGGCTGATGAAACCTCAAAGCTGTTTGTTGTAGCAGGTACAGTGACATTGTAGTGTACTTTTTGTGCTCTATCAATAATCCATTACTGCTTGCATTCTTTGAAGGAGATGCTTTAAAGACCTTGGACCAGGTACAAGTTGGCAAGTGGTCCAGCTACCTTGCTCTGAAGGCAGCTTTCTATGAGGCATATGTAAGTCTGGTGTGAGTCACCTAGTCATGTAATCTCAGCAAGTGCTTCTCGCAGACGTACTGCTTCTTTGGTCAAGAGATGCTGGCCCAAGAGAAGTGTGGGGACTCGATTAAAATTCTTCAGCATAGCCAAGCCTGTAAGGTTGCCCTGTGCCTGTGCTCAGTCCTTCCTGTGTTAATGGTCCTTTGGTATGCTCTGCAGTGAGTGACAGGGCTAGCAAGCTCTGTGAAAGGTATGCCCGCACCAAGGGTCCTGGCTCTATTGCCCGGCCAGAGAGGCACCCTTTCTTTCAGAAGCTTGCTCCAATGGTGAAGCTACATCTTGATAAGAGTGTGCGGGAGAATGGCTTCATGTGAGTGCAGTACACATGGTTCATGCCGACATTTCTATGTCTGTACATCAAACCAGTACACACCAATGTCTTCTTCTCAGCTTCTACCAGAAGGTTCCTGAGGAGCTCCCAGCCCTGGAGCCGCACCAGGCCTATGGGCTGGCCACACCAGAGGACTTTACCCTCCCACCCCACCACCCTCTCTGGACAGAGGAAAGCTATACAGCTTTTCAGGTGGCTGCTGAGGCTAGTGAGAAGTATGATACCAAGGTTAGTCCTTGGCTATTTACTAGGCTAGATTTCAATCTCCTGCATGTGCTGCTACTACAGTAGAAGTTCCCCTCCTTCCTTTAGGCTGCAGCAGCCCATGAAGAGATTAGCCCTGTACCAGAACCAGACATTGCTCCAGGCAAACCATCTCAGCCACAGACCAAGTCAGGATGCAGTGTGTCTTAACACAAATACCTTTTTTTTTAAACCATTCATGTAACTGTAAATTTCATTTTGTGGAATGGTATGTCTATGTTTAATATGAAACTTTTAGACCTTGGTATGTTGTAGTAACTTGTCTAGTGACTAAGCAGGCTCTAAAACTTCATGTGTCCTCCCCTCCAAACACAACACCAGTGGCAGCTTTTCTCCTGCAAGGGTGAGGAACAACAGCTGCAGTATAAATTATCACTACCCTTACCACTACCTTGCCTGAGCCCCAGTCATGCTTGTACTGCTGTGTTTAATAACCTTTTGCTGCTGGGATTAACCAGACTGTGGCCAGCTGGCTTCTTCGGTCGTTGGGCAGCTTTACTGCTCCGCACAGAGATGTCTAGTGGAGGAGGAAGCATTGGTCTCAGCATACCCCAGTACTGTGCTTGTGGAAATGCAGGACTGGTAGCTGTTACCTGGGAATACTGCTTGCTCAGGCACCTACAGATGCACAGAGAGAGACAGTGTATTAATATTACAATATTATTGTACTGAACCGGAGTACCTTCTGCTTCTGTAAATCTGACAGCTGCTTCTGACATTCTGTAATGGATATATTATGGAATTACAATGGGTTATAGGTCTGATGTGGATGTGAAAGGTCACCTTTCAGGCTGTGCTGTGTGGTTGTAAGTTTATTCCACACAGACAACAGTACTGTTTTCATCTCCACTCTGCGCTCAGCAGCCGAAAGCTCAAACAGGTTGAACTCCAGTAGCTCAGAGCTACCTCTGAGGCAGAGTGTCAGCTGGGAATGGCTCCGTAGTAGCTGCACTTCACCAGTTTCCAGAGCGTGGCTGGAGTCGGAGACTTCATTTCACCAACTGGCACTAGCTCACAAGCTTTTACAGAAAGCATACCTGATATCATTGAGGTAGCCACTCTCATCCTTTTCTCGTGAGTACTCTTTCTGCAAGTCAGAGTACATGCAATGAGCAAAAATACAGTCCCGTCCCACAAATCACCTTCAGAATGGGGGCGGGGGCAGGCTTAGCTATTGCTACACGAGCTAACCACATCTTGTTCACTCAGTCCCACTCTCCACACATCCACCCCATCACAAGCCCTGCACGATACAGTTCATCAACATGCAGTATAATATTTAAAGTGAGTGGAGCATGCCAGGACGTCTTTACTCACCCGATCAGCCAGAGTCCCTCTGACTCTGAAAACCCAGTATAGCAGATGTAGCGTTGCTCCTCTGTACGGACTTCCCGCAAGAGTTCTAGCGCATTTGCTGTCTTCAAAATTCCGTTAAACCTGCTCGACGACATAGCACATCAAAAAAAGCATGGAACTACTTCTGCAACTAGTTTAATACTCCCTAGCCCTCGGGTCTGCAGCACGTAGGGACATTTCGGGAATTTAATGTAGGGGCGGGTTAGGTCAGACTCGCGTGGTCAGACTTTTCCGTCGGGAGTCTGGCCACGCGAGGCCAGACTCACTATAGGGCAATCTGCATATCAATCAGACATACAGAGATATTATGTTGTATCGGGTACTGGAGCTATACAACCCGGTACAGATATATGTGCAGTGTTTTTCTACATCACTGCTTCATCATGAAATGGAGAGTCTTCTTCCAGTCCACTGCCCAGCACCTGCAGACACACACAACGTCAGTCACACTACAGTGAGAAGCTGTAATGGGACATTTCTGAACGAGACCGTACCTACCCTGTGTACATATCTGGGATCCAGTGCCATTTCTCGGTCTAATGCACCAAGCTTCTGCTCCAGAGCAATACACGACTGCAGTTGAGTGTGAATGTGCTGTACCGTCATTAGGCTGTCATAGTTCTCCGGGTTTTCAGCGAACGATACCATCCCTCCCTGCTGGTCTAGACTAGCATGCACCTCTCCGTCCTCAATCTGGGCAAAGAGTGAGCTACCTGCCAATACCATTGAGGAGAGGGCTTCTCTATATCCAACTCACCATGTTCCTGATGTATGTTTCCGCCTGCTGGGCCCCACTGAGCCCCACACGAGTGCTTACGTCCACCAGAGCCAGGGTCATGAAAGTCTAAAGGAGAATAAACACAATTACTTATCAGTATTACTCACTAGTGGTGATGACTTACGTGAGTCAGCCTCTGTACGCTGTGACAATGCACACTCGCTATCACCCGTTGGACCAACCCACTGTTCCCATCCTGCATGGGGTCATGGACACTACATCACTCATCAGCCAATAGCCACTGTTGGAACAAGAAACGTACAGTGGTGAATGCTTCTGAGTACTTGGTTGCTACAGGCCGCAGCGCTGCTGCCTTGCCAGTGCTGTAGGCCCGAGCTAGTTCAGTGTATGCTCCGCACAGTGGCTGTTAAGGACAAAGGCACACATGGTGATAACATAAGTGGAGGTCAAGTGCACAATACAAGTTACCTTGATCACCCTTTCAATAATGTGTGAACAGTAGCGTGGCAGACTGATCACCTATGAAAACCAGGCAAATTAACATCTGAGAAGGCCAAGAAAGTAGTTAGTCTTGTACCTTGCCAAACTTGAGCAGGGATACCAAGATAAACTTCTTGTATGCTGCCACCATTATAGCACTGATGGCAACTGTGGGCGTGGTGAGGCACTGCAGAGGTCAGAGCATTTTGTTGGCACAGCAATAGTAACCACTGTATCCTCGTTTCCAGCCCCCCGCTTTATTCCGCTTTTCCTTCATGTAGCCGAAAAAAGTGGGGGCCTGGGAATGAGGCTAAGACCACTGCAGGAGTCAGTTTCATTTCACTTTTAGACACACTTTCTAGCACCATTCTAGCAACATACCACAGTATAGTACAGCAAAGCCTTGGGATACTGATGCAAGCAGCTGTAGACCATACCACCATAGTAGTAAAACAGGAGTATGTACTTGGCGTCAAATTGGCCGCCCTGCAGACAAAGAAGCATATGTAACGTCAATTATCCTAGCTACAGCACAAGCAGGTACCTCTGTGAGCAGCTCTGAGTACTCCTGCTCAAGGAAGGGCAAGACCGGCTTAAGGCACTTGCCAACCAGGCACAGCTGTAAGACACAAGCAGAATGGGCTGATGATCTCGCTAGATAGAGAGCAAGGCAGTTGCTTCAGAACTACATGTACCTGTACAAGGTCTGCATGTATTGCAGTGAGACAAGAGGCATTGGGTCGGTAGCGCTGAATAGCATGCCCTACAATCAGAATGCCCTCTATAGTCTATGGAGAGATGAAATAGAAATGAAACAGAGCTGTTCCACGGAAGTAGGACACATAATCTCACTGCATAGGACACCTGTTCTGGAGAAGAACATACACACACTCTTCCTCTCACCTTTCGTCGTAGACAAAGCAGCTCTGTGAATCTATGGATGAGGTTACAAACTGCCAGGGAGGATGCAAATAAAACATCTTTAAAACCTGTACAGCCCCCATACACATATCTGATAGGGTGCATGGATACTTCAATACAGTCTATTCTAAGAGAGCAGCTTACATGCCAGTGGGTTTGCCCGCACTTGGTCAACAGAAAAATTATTTACAAAATTGTCAAGCTGTTGTAACATTGCATTCCAATCAAAATGCATGTCACTCCGAGACAGCTTCCCTGCTCTAAAATAAGAGAAAATTATTATTAATGACACACTAATAGTTACATTTGGGAGCACCCATCCTGGGGAGCTAATGAACTGAAATGTCCTTACAATACTTTACTGTAGTACTAGCCTCGTTCCCAGGGTTAGGGTTAGACCCTAACCCTAAACCTAACTCCGCCCACACAAGAGCCTGGGAACGAGGCTAAAATAGTGCATGTATGGACAGGGGGTAGTAGTGGGAGGGAAGGTCACAGTGTGGTACTAGCCAACCATTAGAGGACCACCGGACACCACTAATCGTTGGATAATATCCTCAACCATGAGACTGAGGAATATACAACCTTTGGGATAAATCGTCCACTGGTACATGGTTATAATTATTTGGAGCATAAATTAAAGGGTTGAAGTTCGTGATGAATGCACATTTGCTCTAGATCAATAGCTTGTGGAGAGATTGGCAAAGTGGCATGGCAGCAGTACAGGTAACTTCCTTTAAAGATGTGCTGTTTTGATATCAGAGGTTTGCACATGAAAAAGCAAATGGACAGTGGCTCTGAGTGTTAATTAGATTAGGCGTGAGACTACAAATGGAGTTGCCAGCAGTGCAGAAATAGTATGACATTGGATGAAGGAGTCACTGTACAATAATAATAGCTCCTAGCTAAGTGAAAATCAGCATTAGCCGGACTAACATTGGCGGCCATAGTTGAGTAATTTTCTTAAGCTGCCAATGTATGGTGGCTGTGTTAACACTAAAGACGTCCGATAATACTTTAAGGCAGAGACTACAGTCATTACTCTAAACTCGCACTGGGCTATTTCATTCACATAATAAAGTAACGTGAGCAGTGAAACACTCTCAGCAATTGCAGCAGGCACAAAGGAATCCTAACTGCTACCTAACTCTGGAATGAAATTGGGTACCTGCCCCACACGGTTCAATTAGTAGTGGTCTTCTTTCTAGTAAAGAAACCTGAAAACAGGTTCCTTCACAATAAGTGTCCAAATTACTCCCTAATCACCCATTGAGATGCTCCCAGATTCTTTTTAGCAACAATCAAGCCTACTTCTACAATGTCCCGCCGGGAGACTTTAAGTGACCTCCACAGCAGTGGTGGACTGGTACTGCATTAGCCTGGGAGGTGAGGTGGTGGGCTATAAGTTTTAAACCACACCCCATACATTACGCCAGTGCACGAAGCTGGACTCACAGTGCGGCCATGACCCCCAGGCTGTGCTGCTTGCAGTCCAGGCACTCGATCACCGTGTCCAAAACAGCGCAGTCCATGTGTGCTATCTGGTCTGCACAGTTCTGTAACTGTGTTGCCAGCGTCTTAAACTCGCCCTCCGCCGAATGCCTGCGAATATCAGCCACCAACTGATCCATACTTGAAGCCATCTTTTTTTGCCGCAACTATGTACTTCCCTCGGGACCTGGGGGTCCACAAAATTGACCCAGGGGTGTTTTTCGGGGTATGGTCCCAAGACTTTCAAAGATGGTGCTAGTAGCAGTAGCAGTCAGTTTTGTGCTTGGGTGAGTCTTTTATTTTATAATGATGTACCTTCACCTTTTGTGTTTTCTATGACTTGTTCTGGGCGAACAGCATCTGAGCTTATCCTTTCCTATTGTTTTCCACATGATGTACCACACACTGGCACAGTTTCCTTGTAGTGGTAGTGTTCATCAGCTGGCAACAGGCAGTGCAGCTCCACAGAAGGAGTAATATTTTCTTGGGACCTCTCTGGCCGCACACCAACTGCCCACAAGTATGTGTAGTCTCGCGTGGCCAGACTCTCGACGAGAGTCTGGCCACGCGAGACTATTAAAAGTATGTGTAGCAATAGTGCACACTACCCTAGCCCCATTTGGCATGAAAGCGTCTTTCACCTTTAAAACCAGCTTTCTCCTTGGATGAATACATAATGCATCTTTCAGGGAATCGTCTTCCTTGACTCAATGCAGCTCCACCCCCAGTTTCTGTAGCCCCGCCCTTCCACACAATAGTGGTATTGAAAGTGCATGCAGGTCCAGAACTGCCAGGGTATGCTGCAATATATACAGAGTAAGCACTTGTTTTTGTGATCCTGGACTTTAGGCAAATTCGAATTTCCGCCGCTGCACATGTCTCGGATATTAGGTACGTATATTTTCTTGAATCGTCCTATTCCGGAAATGTGCATAAAAGCTTGTCTCATTTCCAGCCCAGAATCAAGATTCAATAATATCCATTGATGGAAATTGGCATACCTTTGTGTGAGGTCGTGGTTGGCTCACTATCTTTCACTTTCAACAGTGTTCTAGACAAGCTACATGTAAGTATATTCGAAAGCTTATAGATCTGTGAAACATGGCGTTATATTATGCCGATGTTGTTCGATTAGATTTGATGATAAGCTGCAGGCATGGGCTGCTCAATGAAGACAGCGGTGAAGACGAGCATGCCAGAACCATTTCTAGCTGTGTGGCAGGGGTGTGGTCTGGGGAGGAGGCTATGTGGCAGATAGCCCTGTGAGATTCTGGTAGCAATAAAGGCAGTCTTGCTTAGCTTTAGCTTCCATAAACAAAATGATTTATTGACGCCCACATGATTGGTCATGTGATGTGTTTGTGGGTGTGGTCAAGGCATTTTACAGGCAACTACTACATCTATGAATTCATGTAAATATTTTTTGATCCATAACCCTTGGGACAGGCCATTTGGTAGGACTAGATAAAGTCTGGGCAGTTGTATGTCACATATCTGTGACAGTAGTCCACCAAGTGTTAAATATCCACCCGTTCCTTAATGGGGGTGAGCTGTCACACCAGCCATCATTAACAATGTTAATTGCAGGTGACTGGCAGTGTGCCTCCACCAGTAAAACTGGACCGACGTCTCACTGGGGCCGGAAACATTGATGAACAGCTACAAAAGGTTTATTTTTACATTTTATAACTGACCATGAGGATGGACCTATTGGTCCAGTAGCTACTTGTTGGACTATGAGAAGGGAGAGGTTACGTGCCATATCTTACTGCTACTATTTAGGTAGTGGGGTATGTACTACGTGACTACCTAGAGGCATGGTACCATCCACGAGTCAGCCCGGATGCCACCTTTCTGCAGCAGGTGCGGCGTAGCCTTCACCAAGTCATCGTAGACATTGCCAAAAGGTGAGGAGGGATAGGGCCACAAGTTAGGGATTAGGCTGAAGGAAGGCCTTGGAACGATGACAAGGCAAGAGAGTGCAACTCATGTGTACTGCAGGCCCCCTAACTGTCCATCTACAGGTGCAAGGAAGCTGACCTCCTGCTGTATTTTACCCAGACACTTGTGGATGACTGCAGTAACCACCTACGGCTCTACAAAAGAGCTCTAACACAATCAGCTGGTGAGTATATTATAATCATCTGTCCACAATTTCTGTATAGAGACAAATGGCATGTGTTTCTAGAACCCAGTGAGATTGAGAAGGCTTTCTTTGAAGAGACTTCCAATACAGATCCTTGGGCTGTTGTGTGCTGCAACCAGGAAGCCAGGCAAGGTTAGCTGTTATGATTATCATTATCATATCAGAAAGCAGTAATGAGCCTCACCTCTAACCCTAACCCTCCCCTCTTGGGTGAGGCTGCCACATGAGACAACTCTCTACTGTCGTTCACTCTTTTCCTGCAGTGTATTTCCAGCGGCTAACTGAGCTGCTACTGTGTGTGGTACTCCCCACAGAGGAGTTTCAGAGCCCTTTGTTGCTACAGTTTCTTAGGGTAGGATACTTCACAGACTCACTTTTATACTACAGAGGTTGATTAATCCCCTACCAGAATTTATGCTAGCACTGTTTAGAAAGAGAGAGAGAGAGAGAGGGGGGGGGGGGGGGGAGTTCTGTGTCCCCCTTTCAGGCTTTAGATTCCTCTTACTCAATGTCCTGTTTGGTCCACAGGATCTGCTGGTGTGGCAAGTGCTGTTGCCCCTTCTTCACACGCTATCCCAACCAGACTACCTTAACTCACTCATCCTTGCACTGGTTAGTGACACTCTTCTGTTTTCCTCTGTTGGGTAGCGTTCATATACCTGTGTCTGCTTACAGTGTAAAGACTCAGCTCTTACGGCAGAGTCCTTTACTTCAGCTCTAGCAGAGAGTTCCTCTGAGGGTGAGCTTGCTGCCCTGAGAGACCGCTTGCTAGCTGAGAAAGGCTACTTGCAAAAGACTGGATTGACAGGTTAAGCTGTGCACCCCTGTAATACTATGCCATAAATTATCGAATTCCCCATTTTACAGCTGCTGATCAGCAGAGGCTTAGCGCGCTGGAGTCTCTGCTGGGGATGGTGGAGCAGCAGCATCAGCATGGCTCTTCTCTTGCGCCTGATGTTAGTACCATGTACCTATTCTTCTAGCAAGTCTGTGAGTTGTGTGTTCCCTCGATAGGACATTTCTGAAAGGGAAGATGAAAGCTTGGAAGAAGACAGCTCCTCTTGTCCGTTTCAGCTCTCAGCAACCATTCCTAAATACAGTAAGGTTTTGCCATAATAAGTTGACCTGGATTTAGGTGCACCATTGCCTGCAGGCATAGCACAAGAAGGTAGAGGGAAGCATGCAGTGTATCACATTGAGGTGGAGTGCAGGCACAACCCAGTGTCTGTAGTGGAGCAATGGACAGCTCTGCGGAAGTACAGTGATTTCCATAGCCTTCACCTAACCCTGCAGAGCCTGGTGAGTTCCTTTAAAGTCTATTCCTAGCCATTACTCTTATTCCTGGCTCTTTTCTTCAGCTGGGACATCTGCCAGCTGGTGTAACTTTCCCATCCCAGCGTTCCTTCCATCGCCTTGACCCCAAGTTGCTTGAGGCCCGTAGGCTGGCGTTACAGCAATACCTGCAGGCACTGGTGTCCGAGCAGTTCCTGGGGCAGTACCAACAAGCCCGTGAACAACTGGTACTCTTCCTTTCTGGCACTGTCTACCGACACAATAGCAATGAGCTAACAAGAATGGTTAGCCCAGTACATTTACTATAACTATTTTTGTAGTTATATGTCTGGCTGAATGTTCTGCCCAGGTGGATTCTCTAGTGCACCCGTTTAGACGCACTACCAGTGTACTCAGAACTAGTGATGTAACTAAGGTACTAAGTGTCGTATTCTTGGGGTAGTGAGTAGATGTCTACTCCCTTAATTCTATATACTTTTTAGAAGCCACCACCACCACCACCGCCACCACCTGAGAGCAAAGTGGGTGATGAGGTGAGCCACTGCCAAAGTTCCTGTGGAGCAGTGCAATCATTCCTCATGGCTCTTCTTTCAGGATGAGGATAGCCTTTCACTGCATGTGATGTTGTTAGTATTGGATGAGGTTTTTGATCTGCGTAACCCAAGCCAGTGGTTACGTCGGCAACTAGCAGCCCTGCTTAAGCAATTGGTAGGTGGAAAAATCAACCGAAAGATTGCAGAGACCCTGGAATGGCTCACTTCTCCTGAGCAGGTGGCGGAGTGTATCAGAGACCTCAGGTCTGTAGTAAGCAATTTACTGATGTCATACTACTAGTTTAGAATCTCTTCTTCCCCCCAGTAATACTATGTGGCCAGGGAGTTATCCTGCCTGCACCCACCCTGCTTCTGAGGCCAGCATACAGGCCTGCAGAGCTGCATTTGCAAGGGCCAAATGTATTGGAAGCATGCCCGGTAATTGTGTGGCAATGTCCATTTTGCATGTGTTTGTTTCATCTGTACATGCTCCGTTCAGATGATATGAGGAGGTTTTTGGGTACAGAGAGAGCTACCAATGGAATGGCAAGGTGTGGAAAGAGAGCCATGAATATTGGCAGATGTGCTAACGGTATGTCCATTGTGCAGGCTGTTTGGTATGCTGCAGATAGAGGCCCTCAACTGCCGGCTGACACTGCGGCTGCTGGAGGGGCTGCTGGATACACTCTTTCCGAACAGGAACCTCAGGGACACTTGTAGGAGGCTTCGAACTGACCTCAGCTGTACACATAATTGAGGTAAGCTCCCACCAAGTTTTAATCAACATAATAGAATTCCCAGAATGTGGTGTTGGTGATGTCAGACATAGAATAAAAGGCAAACTTGCCCTCCCCCCCACACATAGGCAAACTTCACTCTTTAAATATTAGACAAAGTACTCTCGTGTAGACGGTTACTTTCTAGTATCATATTGAATTTGTCAGCATGGTAATGTCTCTCCCCGTTGCAGCAGGAGGCTCACCAGCTGCTGGTGAGCAATGATGGCTGACCTCATGATGCCAGGGTCATCCTAGCTGCATGCACAGTGCATAACTGTGTTTTAATTTATTTGCTGTGAGACTTTACATTGATTATTGCAAGAAACTTGTATTTTGCTAATTCAGGGGTCATTGTATGAGTGTGTGTAGTACAGTCTGGCCAAAAGTATTGCTTCACCAGTGCGGTTAGGAAATTTTGTCGCTCAGTACTCCAGCTAAGCTAAGACAACAAACTGGCCAAATGTATATTAGTAGCTATTCGAATTCAATATAAATACATGTATACATGTATCTCTTGGCTCCTTGTAGGACGTCCTGGCCTGGACATATTGGCTATAGGCTTAGAAGTTCAAAGTTCCATCGATATAGCCCAGATGAGCACAATACAGAGGGGAAAAGAAAAACAACAACAAACAATCATATATAAAACTTCCAAAAATTAAATACAACATTCAAATGGAGCCCTTCAAGTAACTACAGCAAGTTATTACAGTTCAGTCCTGGTTCCAGAGACAGCTCCTCTCCATGCTGGTCTAGGATGTGATCCAGTACCGATGATGGAAGGGGAGCTGCACCACACAAACTGACAAGGCCGGTTTCTAGAATCAGATTGCACGCGTGCGCCTCGAACATGCGACCCATAACGATTATTTCGGTGATGTGCGTTAGATGGAATTGTTCCTATGGTGCGCGTTGAAAATGCAGCATGGTAAGGAGAGGACCAGCTAACAGAGCCATGAAAAGAGCCAAGATATTTGAGGTACGAGTGAAGTACGAAGAGGTTTAGCGGGTATACACAGTGAGGACGAAATAGTGTATTTGCTAAACCTCGAAGTAGTAGTGGCCAGGCTAGTGGATGCATATTATTAAACTAGCAACGGGCTAACAAGAGGTGGTCATGTGTCGCCTGTAGAAGCGTTTGTGAACTGGATCAAAATGGAGTTAAGCGATCAAGGTAGTTGTTAGGGAACAAGGGACCATAACAATATCCAAGGGAGAAATCAATGTCAAGGCATTTTTTCTTGATAATATAAAACCCTTCTACCATAATTTTTGTCCTTTGAACCCCATGAATTAACCAATGAAGGCGTTCAGAAGAGCTGTCACGGAAATTTTGGTCTGGCGAAAATTTTGGTCCGGGGGACCAAAATTCCAGGAAAAGTGGTCCCCCCGGACCGCAATTCCCTGAAAAATTTGGTCCGCGTCTGGAATGATGGTCCGGGGCATAGATCTACGGTCTGAACAATTTTATGAGTACAGTTCAGTGTAGCAGAGTCTGTATAGTACCAGAAAAGCCAGGTACATGAATAGATAACTAGTTAAACGGCTATGGATGTGCTCCTTGTCGCCAGGTGGTGTGCTTTAATTAAAGCATGGCGTAGTCGAATCGGCTGTCCCAAGACGGAATCATCCAACCAATCAGGATGACATTCACTGCCACTGTCGTATGCCTGAGAATCCTAGAGACAGGATGATCTTGTGCAATGGTAGTTGCAAGCAGTGGTATCACGACACCTGTGAACGCGTTGAAGATAACTAGTCTCGCGTGGCCAGACTCTCGACGGCTTTTCCGTCGAGAGTCTGGCCACGCGAGACTAGAAGATAACATCTGGAACTCTAGACTGCGGTAGTACTGTAAAAACTGTTGTTTTTTTTTACATGTATGTGAAACTGTACACATGCAGCACTTGACATATACAGTATATGTACAGAAGTGAAAGCAGTGTCTTCTAGTCTGATTACAGATCATGTAGTCAGAATTTGTAGATAATATTAAAGCTATATATGTGAATGAACACTAGTCTCATGGGCCAGACCCTCACCCTTACGTGAGGATCTGGCCCACAAGACTAAATGAACACTGCTATTGTGCTTACCTTGTCAAGAAGCAGTATTAGTAAAAGTATCCTTTGCCACGAGCCGACCAGCGGCTGGCTTTCCAACCAGACCGATTTTCCAAGGGCGGACCATTTTTCCCGAAAAAAATGGTCCGGGCGGACCAGTTTTCCACTGAAAATTTTGGTCCGGGGGACCAATATTTTCAGGACCAAAATTCCGGTGACAGAGCAATCAAATGATCAAGGTTGATTTTTGATCAAATTCTCGATCCTGTTTGCAAATAGTCTCGTCCCCAGACCCAACCCCGCTCGCCGCCGAAAAACGAGGGAAGGAAGGAAAGGGAAGGGTTGGGAACTAACTATACTGACCGGCGTCGATTTGGAATGTTAATGAAACCGCGTAATTGCATTACGTAAGTAGGTGCGAGCGCTTACCAGGCTTCTGCATGCCCATGAGCCCGCTTCAGATTTGAGACGGCGCGATCGACAGAACTTGGTCGGGACAGCAGACGGCGTGAAAGATGTGTATGGTATCTTGCTAGATACCCTTGCCGGCGAAACAAGTTCTGAGCGTCTCGCTGCGGCCCACAGTTTTCTGAGTGCCCGTCGGAAGGGTAACGAAGACATCTTGGCCTTCGACAAATGATTCAATGGCCTCTCTCTGCTCCTTTTTCAGTCCTTCCAATCCTACGGTCGCTACCGCATTGTCGATCGCTTCGCTGATTTTTACCTTACTGTATGCCGCCATGTTAAATTAGCAAAATAATGATATTCACCATTGTATACGTCATTCACACATTAATTTTCCCTCATCAACACATGTCGCTGCATTCCGAACGTTCAAGATACTTCCGGGTATAGACCCTTCAAGCTCGTTTTTCATTTCCGCGTTTTTTAATTGCGAGGGGAGGGTCTGGGCACGAGACTAGTTTGCAAATGCTTGTATAGGCGATGTGTAAGTGACTCTTGGATAAGTTTGCAACCTTGGTCAACAGGGCAACTGTCTTCTGTGGTAACCACTGCGTGCCCAGGCTGTGATATCATATGATGCAAACTTTTCGTTTCGTGGGTGGCCAAACAGTGATAGACACGATTGGAATTCCAAATTATTGTATTTGTATTGCCTTGTTTGTTCATTGTTCATGTACTATCTTTCAGCGCTGATATATATTTAAACGGGGCTGCCTTATTTAATTCTACATGTGATATCATTTCTTCAAGATGCTGTTCAGTGCTGGGTCACAGCGCCAGCAAGGTCTCAGACCCTGACCCTAACCCACTTGTATAATTAGAGCGCACTCGACAGTGCACTTGTGTAATTAGAGTGCACTCGAAAGTGCAAACACTAAAAGTCTAAGATCCAGCTGCTCATGTTTCTAGGAAAGACTATAGAGTTTGTCATGAGTTGAGAGGAGACCATTCCACAGCCATGAAAACACTGACAGTGCGGCCTGCATGTGGCCGAACTTGGGCTCGAACTCCTGCATTCCCGATTCCAAGTGTCGGAAATTGGTTCGAACTCCTCCATTTCCGATTCCAAGAGTCCGAACTTGGCTCGAACTCCTCCATTCCCGATTCCAAGCGTCGGAACTTGGTTCGAACTCCTCCATTTCCGATTCCAAGCGTCCGAACTTGGCTCGAACTCCTCCATTTCCGATTCCAAGCGTCGGAACTTGGCTCAAACTCCTCCATTTCCGATTCCAAGCGTCCGAACTTGGCTCGAACTCCTCCATTCCCGATTCCAAGCGTCGGAACTTGGCTCGAACTCCTCCATTTCCGATTCCAAGCGTCCGAACTTGGCTCGAACTCCTCCATTCCCGATTCCAAGCTTTGGAACTTGTCTCGAACTCCACTATTCCCGATTCCAAGCGTCCGAACTTAGCACGAACTCCTGCATTCCCGATTCCAAGCATCGGAACTTGGTTCGAACTCCTCCATTTCTGATTCCAAGAGTCCGAACTTGGCTCGAACTCCTCCATTCCCGATTCCAAGCGTCGGAACTTGGTTGGAACTCCTCCATTTCTGATTCCAAGCATCCAAACATGGCTCGAACTCCTCCATTCCCGATTCCAAGCGTCGGAACTTGGCTCGAACTCCTCCATTTCCGATTCCAAACCTCGAACTTGGCTCGAACTCCTCCATTTCCGATTCCAAGCGTCGGAACTTGGCTCGAACTCCTCCATTTCCGATTCCAAGCCTCGAACTTGGCTCGAACTCCTCCATTCCCGATTCCAAGCGTCGGAACTTGGCTCGAACTCCTCCATTCCCGATTCCAAGCGTCGAACTTGGCTCGAACTCCTCCATTCCCGATTCCAAGCGTCGGAACTTGGCTCGAACTCCTCCATTTCCGATTCCAAGCCTCGAACTTGGCTCGAACTCCTCCAATTCCGATTCCAAGCCTCGAACTTAGCTCGAACTCCTCAAATCCCGATTCTAAGATTCGGAACTTGACTTCAACTCCTCCATTTCCGATTCCAAGCCTCGAACTTTGCTCGAACTCCTCCATTCCCGATTCCAAGCGTCGGAACTTGGCTCGAACTCCTCCATTTCCGATTCCAAGCGTCGGAACTTGCGCTCGAACTCCTCCATTTCCGATTCCAAGCTTCGAACTTGGCTCGAACTCCTCCATTCCCGATTCCAAGCGTCGGAACTTGCTCGAACTCCTCCATTTCCCGATTCCAAGCCTCGAACTTGTCTCGAACTCATCCATTCCCGATTCCAAGCGTCGGAACTTGGCTCGAACTCCTCCATTTCCGATTCCAAGCCCAGAACTTAGCTCGAACTCTTCCATTTCCGATTACAAGCGTCGGAATTTGACTCGAACTCCTCCATTTCCGATTCCAAGCCTCGAACTTGGCTCGAACTAAACATTCCCGATTCCATGCATCCAAACTTGGCTCGAACTCCTCCATTCCGATTCCAAGCCTCGAACTTTGCTCGAAACTCCTCCATTCCCGATTCCAAGCGTTCGGAGCTTTGCTCGGAACTCCTCCATTCCCGATTCCAAGCGTCGAACTTGGCTCGAACTCTTCCATTCCCGATTCCAAGCGTCGGAACTTGGCTCGAAACTCCTCCATTTCCGATTCCAAGCCTCGAACTTTGCTCGAACTCCTCCATTCCGATTCCAAGCCTCGGAACTTGAGCTCGAACTCCTCCATTTCCGATTCCAAGCGTCCGAACTTTGCTCGAACTCCTCCATTTCCGATTCCAAGCCTCGAACTTTGCTCGAACTCCTCCATTCCCGATTCCAAGTGTCGGAACTTGGCTCGAACTCCTCCATTTCCGATTCCAAGCCTCGAACTTGGCTCGAACTCCTCCATTCCCGATTCCAAGCGTCGGAATTTGACTCGAACTCCTCCATTTCCGATTCCAAGCCTCGAACTTGGCTCGAACTATACATTCCCGATTCCAAGCATCCAAACTTGGCTCGAACTCCTCCATTTCCGATTTCAAGCCTCGAACTAGGCTCGAACTCTTCCTTTCCCGATTCCAAGCGTCGGAACTTGGCTCGAACTCTCCCATTTCGATTCCAAGCATCGAACTTGACTCGAACTCCTCTAATCCCGATTCCAAGCCTCGAACTTAGCTCGAACACTTCTATTCCCGATTCCAAGCGTCGGAACTTTGCTAAAACTACTCCATTTCCGATTCCAAGACTCGATCTTGTCTCGAAATCTTCCATTCCCGATTCCAAGCCTCGGAACTTTCCTCGAACTCCTCCATTTCCGATTCCAAGCATCGAACTTGGCTCGAACTAAACATTCCCGATTCCATGCTTCCAAACTTGGCTCGAACTCCTCCATTTCCGATTCAAAGCCTCGAACTTTGCTCAAACTCCTCCATTTTCGATTCCAAGCCTCGAACCTTGCTCGAACTCTTCCATTCCCGATCACAAGCGTCGGAACTTGGCTCAAACTCCTCCATTTCCGATTCCAAGCATCGAACTTGGCTCGAACTCCTACATTCCCGATTGCAAGCATCAAACTTTGCTCGAACTCTTCCATTTCCGATTGCTAGCGTCGGAACTTGGTTCGAACTCCTCCATTCCCGATTCCAAACTTCGGAATTTGACTCGAACTCCTCCAATTCCGATTCCAAGCCTCGAACTTATGCTCGAACTCCTCAAATCCCGATTCTAAGATTCGGAACTTGACTTCAACTCCTCCATTTCCGATTCCAAAGCTCCAACTTGGCTCGAACTCCTCCATTCCCGATTCCAAGCATCGAACTTGGCTCGAACTCCTCCATACCCGATTCCAAGCTTCGAACTAGGGTAGAACTCTTCTATTCCCGATACCAACTTTTGGAACTTAGCTCTAACGTCTCTATTTCCGATTCAAAGCAACGAACAATTGTAATAGCAGCGTTCCTACCTGTTCTAGAGCTAATTTAATTGGATTAAAACTTAGTAATCAGTATCATTGCACCACCACTCAGACATAGCTCTGGGTCCCAGTCTGCACCTCCAACCCATGGGAATGAGGCCTGACCACAGCGGTACCTACCCTATCCATACCGTCTAAGATTCAACCCCATTAAATTAGCTTTAGTACAAGCAGGAACGCAGTTTTTACAATTTAGTCGTTTGCTAAGCGTTCCCTATCCTAATGGCTACTTTCTCGTCAGTTTCACTTAAGTGGCGGTTAACTCTAAGATAGTTATTTCCGCTGTTCTAGTTAGATACCCGTAGTCATGTACTATTACTCTATGTAGGCTCACACTTGAATAAAATAGCTCTAAAACATATACTCTACAACCACCTGCCAATTCTAGAAAGGAATTCCGGGCCTTAGGAAGTATCTGTATCACGGCCCCACCTCCAAGACATAGCTCTGGGTCCCAGATGACCATCCGACCCTTGGGAATGTGGCCAGGCCACTGCGGCACCAGCATTAATACCCTATTCATACCGTCTAAGTTTCAGCCCCATTAAATTAGCTCTACTACAGGCAGGAATGCAGCTTTTACGGTTTGGTTTTTCACCAAGCGTTCCCCAACCTATTGGCTATGCTTTCTTTAGTTTCACTTAATTGGCGGTTATCTCCAAGATAGTTATTTCTGCTGTTCTAGTTAGATACCCGTGATAGTGTACTATTACTCTATGTAGGCTCACACTTAGTTAAAATAACTCGAGAAACATATTCTCTACTACCACCTGCCAATTCAAGAAAGGAATTCCGGGGATAGGAAGTAATCAGTATCGTGGCCCCACCCCTCAGACATAGCTGTGGATCCCAGACTGCCCCTCCGACTCATCGGAATGGGGCCCACCCACTGCGGCACCTGTATTAGTACCCTATCCATACCGTCTAAGTTTCAACCTCATTATTTTAGCTCTAGTACAGGTAGGAACGCAGCTTTTACAATTTAGTCTTTTGCTAAGCGTTCCCTAACCTATTGGCTATTTTCTCGTCAGTTTCACTTAACTGGCGGTAAACTCTAAGATAGTTATTTCCGCTGTTCTAATTAGATACCTGTAGTAGTGTACTATTACTGCTTGTAGGCTCACACTTGATTAAAAAAGCTCTAGAAACATATACTCTACTACCACCTGCCAATTCAATAAAGGAATTCCGGGCATATGAAGTAATCAGTATCATAGCCCCAACCCTCAGACTTAGCTCTGGTTCCCAATCTGCCGCTCCGATCCATGGGAATGGAACCTGCCTACTGCGGCACCTGCATTAATACACTTTTCATACCGTCTAAATTTCAACCCAATTAAATTAGCTCTAGTACAGGCAGGAACGCAGCTTTTACAGTTTTGTTTTTTGCTAAGAGTTTCCCAACCTATTGGCTATACTCTCGATAGTTTCATTTAATTGGCGGTTATCTCCAAGATAGTTATTTCTGCTGTTCTAGTTAAATACCCGTGATAGTGTACTATTACTATATGTAGGATCACACTTGCTTAAAATAGCTCGAGAAACATATTCCTCTACTACCACCTGCCAATTCAAGAAAGGAATTCCGGGCCTATGAAGTAATCTGTATCGTGGCCCCACCCTTCAGACATAGCTGTGGAACCCAGACTGCCCCTCCGACTCATGGGAATGGGGCCTGCCCACTGCGGCACCTGTATTAATGCCCTATCCATACCGTCTAAGTTTCAACCTCATTAAATTAGGTCTAGTACAGGCAGGAAAGTAGCTTTTATAATTAAGTCTTTTGCTAAGCGTTCCCTAACCTATTGGCTATTTTCTCGTCAGTTTCACTTAACTAGCGGTAAACTCTAAGGTAGTTATTTCCGCTGTTCTAGTTAGATGCCTGTAATAGTGTACTATTACTGCTTGTAGGCTTACAGTTGATTAAAATAGCTCTAGAAACATATACACTACTACTAACTGCCAATTGAAGAAAGGAAATCCGGGGCCATTGGAAGTGTCAGTATCATGGACCCACCCCTCAGGCATAGCTCTGGGATCCAGATCGACCCTCCGACCTATGGGAATGGGGCCTGCCCACTGCGGCACCTGCATTAAAACCCTATCTATACAGCCTAAGTTTTAACCAAGCTTGGAATCGGAAATGGAGGAGTTTGAGCCAAGTACCGACGCTTGGAATCGGGAATG
Organism: Phakellia ventilabrum; assembly: GCA_963921505.1. Taxonomy (NCBI): domain Eukaryota; kingdom Metazoa; phylum Porifera; class Demospongiae; order Axinellida; family Axinellidae; genus Phakellia; species Phakellia ventilabrum. The sequence goes on from OY997391.1 coordinate 6,926,883, forward strand.
GAAGTGTTTGAGCCATGTTCGAGGCTTGGAATCGGAAATGGAGGAGTTCGAGCCAAGTTCGACGCTTGGAATCAGCCAAGGAATGGAAGTTGTGCAAGTTCGAAGCTTGGAATCGGGAATAGAGAGTTCGAGCCAAGTTCAAGGCTTGAAATCGGGAATGTAGGAGTTCGAGCCAAGTTCGAGGCTTGGAATTGGAAATGGAGGAGTTTGAGACAAGTTCCGATGCGGAAATGTAGGAGTTTGAGCAAAGTTCCGACACATGGAATTGGGAATGGAAGAGTTCGAGCCAAGTTCGAGGCTTGGAATCGGAAATGGAGGAGTTCGAGCCAAGTTCGAGGCTTGGAATCGTTCGAGCCAAGTTGAAGCTTGGAATCGGGAATTGAAGAGTTCGAGACAAGTTTGATGCTTGGTAAACGGAAATGAAGGAGTTTGAGACAAGTTCCGACGCTTAGGATCGGTAATGGAAGAGTTCGAGCCAAGTTCGAGGCTTGGAATCGGGAATGGAGGAGTTCGAGCCAAGTTCGAAGCTTGGAATCGGAAATGGAGGAGTTTGAGCCAAGTTCCGACGCTTGGAATCGGGAATGGAAGAGTTCGAGCCAAGTTCGAGGCTTATAATCAGGAATCGAGGAGTTCGAGCCAAGTTCTATGCTTGGAATCGGAAATAGAGGAGTTCGAACCAAGTTCCGTCGCTTGGAATCAGAAAAGGAAGAGTTCGAGACAAGTTCTAGGCTTGGAATCGGGAATGGAAGAGTTCTAGCAAAGTTTGAGGCTTGGAATCCGAAATGGAGGAGTTCGATTCAAATTAAAATTCTTGGAATCGGGAATGGAGGAGTTCGAGCAAATGTTCGAAGCTTGGAAACGGAAATAGAGACGTTAGAGTTAAGTTCGGAAGCTTGGAATTGGGAATAGAAGAGTTCGTTCCAAGTTCGAACTTGGCTCGAACTCTTCCATTCCCGATTCCAAGCGTCGGAACTTTGCTCAAACTCCTCCATTTCCGATTCCAAGCTTCGAACTTGGCTCGAACTCCTCCATTCCCGATTCCAAGCCTCGAACTTGGCTCGAACTCTTCCATTCCCGATCCCAAGCCTCGAACTTGGCTCGAACTCCTCCATTCCCGATTCTAAGCCTCGAACTTGGGTAGAACTCTTCTATTCCCGATTCCAAGTTTCGGAACTTAGCTCTAACGTCTCTATTTCCGATTCCAAGCCTCGAACAATTGTAATACCAGCGTTCCTGCCTGTACTAGAGCTAATTTAATGGGGTTAAAATTTAGACGGTATGAATAGTGTATTAATGTAGGTGCCGCAGAGGGCAGCATCCATTCCCATGGATCGGAGCGGCAGATTGGGTCCCAGAGCTATGTCTGAGGGGTGGGGCTACGATACTGATTACATCATATGAATTCCTTTATTCAATTGGCAGGTGGTTGTAGAGTACATGTTTCTACAACTATTTTAATCAAGTTTGAGCCTACAAGTAGTAATAGTACACTACTACAGGTATCTAACTAGAACATCGGAAATAACTATCTTAGAGTTAACCTCCAGTTAAGTGAAACTGACGAGAAAATAGTCAATAGGTCAGGGAACGCTTAGCAAAAGACTAAATTGTAAAAACTGCGTTCCTGCCTGTACTAGAGCTAAAATAATGAGGTTGAAACTTAGACGGTATGGATAGGGTACTAATACAGGTGCCGCAGTGGGAAGGCCCCATTCCCATGAGTCGAAGAGGAAGTCTGGGATCCACAGCTATGTCTGAGGGATGGGACCACAATACTGATTATTTCCTAGGCCCGGAATTCCTTTCTTTAATTGGGAGGTGGTAGTAGAGGATATGTTTCTCGAGCTATTTTAATCAAATGTGAGCCTACATAGAGTAATAGTACACTACTACATGTATCTAACTAGAACAGCGGAAATAACTATCTTAGAGTTAACCGCCAATTAAGTGAAACTGACGAGAAAATAGCCATTAGGTTAGGGAACGCTTAGCAAACGACTAAATTGTGAAAACTACGTTCCTGCCTGTACTAGAGCTAATTTAATGGGGTTGAATCTTAGACGGTATGGATAGGGTAGGTGCCGCAGTGGGTAGGTCCCATTCCCATGGGTCGTAGGGGCAGACTGGGACCAAGAGCCATGTCTGAGTGGTGGTGCCACGATACCGATTACTTCCTAAGCCAGGAATTCCTTTCTTGAATTGGCAGGTGGTGGTAGAGTATATGTTTCTAGAGCTATGTTTAATCAAGTTTGAGCCTACATAGAGTAATAGTACACTACTACAGGTATCTAACTAGAACAGCGGAAATAACAATCTTAGAGTTAACAGCCAATTAAGTGAAACTAACGAGAGTATAGCCAATAGGTGGAGGAATGCTTGGTAAAAAACTAAAATGTAATAGCTGCGTTCCTGACTTGTACTAGAGCTAATTTAATTGGGCTAAAACTTAGACTGTATATATAGGGTTTTACTGCAGGTGCCGCTGTGGGCAGTCCGCATTCCCATAGGTCGGAGGGTCGATCTGGGACCCAGAGCTATTTCTTTTGAAGTGAGGCCATGATTCAGATAATTCCTACGGCCCCGAATTCCTTTCTTGAATTCGCAGGTGGAAGTAGAGTATTTGTTTCTAGAACTATTTTAATCAAGTGTGATCCTACATAGAGTAATAGTATACTACTACTGGCATCTAACTAGAACAGCGGAAATAACTATATTAGAGTTAACCGCCAATTAAGTGAAACTAACGAGAAGTATAGCCAATACGTTGAGAAAGGCTTGGCAGAAAACTAAATTGTAACAGCTGCGTTCCTGCCTGTACTAGATCTAATTTAATTGGGTAGACTGTATAGATAGGATATTAATGCAGTTGTCGCAGTGGGCAGTTCCCATTCCCATAGGTCGGATGGTCGAACTGGGACCCAGAGCTATGTCTTTGTGGTGGGTCCATGATACTGACATTTCCTATTGCCCGGAATTCCTTTCTTTAATTGGCAGGTAGTAGTAGAGTATATGTTTCAAGAGCTATTTTAATCAATTGTGAGCCTACATAGAGTAATAGTACACTACTATAGGTAACTAACTAGAACAGCGGAAATAACTATCTTAGAGATAACCGCCAATTAAGTGAAACTAACGAGAGTATAGCCAATAGGTTGAGAAAGGCTTGGTAGAAAACTAAATTGTAATAGCTGCGTTCCTGCCTGTACTAGAGCTAATTTAATTGGGCTAAAACTTAGACTGTATAGATAGGATTTTACTACAGGTGCCGCAGTGGGCAGTCCGCATTCCCATAGGACGAAGGGTCGATTTGGGACCCAGAACTATGTCTTTGACGTGAGGCCATGATTCAGATACTTCCTACGACCCGGAATTCCTTTCTTGAGTTGGCAGGTGGAAGTAGAGTATTTGTTTCTAGAGCTATTTTAATCAAGTGTGAGCCTACATAGAGTAATAGTACACTACTACAGATATCTAACTAGAACAGCGGAAATACCTATATTAGAGTTAACCGCCAATTAAGTGAAACTAACGAGAGTATAGCCAATAGGTTGAGGAAGGCTTGGCATAAAACTAAATTGTAATAGCTGCGTTCCTGCCTGTACAAGAGATAATTTAATTGGGTTAAAATTTAGATTGTATAGATAGGGTTTTAATGCAGGTGCCGCAGTGGGCAGTCCGCATTCCCATAGGTCGGAGGGTCGATCGAGGACTCAGAGCTATGTATTTGAGGTGAGGCCATTATTCAGATATTTCCTAGGGCCCGGAATTCCTTTCTTGAATTGGCAGGTGGAAGTAGAGTATTTGTTTCTAGAGCTATTTTAATCAAGTGTGAGCATACATAGAGTAATAGTACACTACTACAGGTATCAAATTAGAACAGCTGAAATAACTATCTTAGAGTCAACCGCCAATTAAGTGAAACTAACGAGAGTATAGCCAATAGGTTGAGGAACGCTTGGTAAAAGACTAAATTGTTAAAGCTGCGTTCCTGCCTGTACTAGAGCTAATTTAATTGAAGTTGAAACTTAGACGGTGTATGGATAGGGTATTAATACAGGTGCCGCAGTGGGCAGGCCCCATTCCCATGAGTACGAGTGGTCAGTCTGGGATCCACAGCTATGTCTGAGGGGTTGGGCCACGATACTGACACGTCGGACCTTTGCTTGAACTTCTCCATACCCAATTCCAACCCTCGAACTTGGTTTCATAGAGCTCTTTTAATCATTGAGCCTATTCCAAGCGTCGGAAATAGTCTCAAACTACATCCATTTCCGATTCCAAAGCTCGAACTTGGCTCGAACTCCTATCTTCCGAGTTAACCAAGATTCGGAACTTTATCGAACGTCTCTATTTCCGATTCCAAGCTTCAAACATTTGCTCGAACTCCTCCATTCCCGATTCCAAGAGTTATATTTTGAATCGAACTCCTCCATTTCGGATTCCAAGCGTCGAACTTAGCTCGAACTCCTCCATACCCGATTCCAAGCTTCGAACTTTTCTAAAACTCTTCCATTTCCGATTCCAAGAGTCTGAACTTGATCGAACTCCTCCATTTCCGATTCCAAGCTTCGAACTTTGCTCGAACTCCTCCATTTCCGATTCCAAGCCGCAAACTTACCTCGAACTCCTCCATTCCCGATTCCAAGCTTCGAACTTAGCTCGAACTCTTCCATTCCCGATTCCAAGCGTCGGAAGATGGCTAGAACTCCTCCATTTCCTATTCCAAGTTTCGAACATGGCTCGAACCTCTCCATTCGTGATTCCAAGCCTCGAACTTGGCTCGAACTCTTCCATTCCCGATTCCAAGTGTCGGAACTTTGCTCAAACTCCTCCTTTTCCGATACCAACCTTCGAACTTGGCTCTAACTCCTCCATTCCCGATTCCAAGCCTCGAACTTGGCTCGAACTCTTCCATTTCCGATTCCAAGCGTCGGTAACTTAGCTCGTCCTCTATTCCGATTCCAAGCCTCGAAACTTGTTCGAACTCTTCCATTCCCGATCCCAAGCGTCGGAACATCGCTCAAACTGCTTCATTACCGATTCAAAGCGTCGGACTTGTCTCGATCTCTTCCATTCCCGATTTCAAGTGTCGGTACTTGACTCGAACTCCTCCATTTCCGATTCCAAGCATCGAACTTGGCTCGAACTCCTCCATTCCCGATTCCAAGCCTCGAACTTGGCTCGAACTCTTCCATTCCCGATTCCAAGCCTCGAACTCCTCCATTCCCGATTCCAAGCTCGAACTCTTCCGTTCCCAATTCCGATTCCAAGTGTCGGAACTTGGCTCAAACTCCTCCATTCCCGATTCCAAGCCTCGAACTTTGCTCGAACTCTTTAATTTCCGATTCCAAGCTTCGAACTTTGCTCGAACTCCTCCATTCCCGATTCCAAGCTTCGAACTTGCTCGAACTCTTCCTTTTCCGATTCCAAGCAGCGGAACTTGGCTCGAACTCCTCCATTTCCCGATTCCAAGTCGGAACTTGGCTCGAACTCCTCCATTCCCGATTTCCAAGCCTCCAACTTGGCTCGAACACTTCCATTCCCGATTAGAAGCGTCGGAATTTGGCTCAAACTCCTTCATTTCCGATTCCAAGCTTCGAACTTGTCTCAAACTCTTTCATTTCCAATTCCAAGCGTCGGAACTTGTCTCGAACTCCTCCATTTCCGATTCCAAGCTTCGAACTTGGCTCGAACTCCTCCATTTCCGATTCCAAGCGGAACTTGGCTCGAACTCCTTCCATTCCCGATTCCAAGCTTGGAACTTGGCTCGAACTCCTTTCATTCCCGATTCCAAAGCCGTCTGAACTTGGCTCGAAAACTCCTTCATTTCCGATTCCAAGTCGAACTTGGCTCGAACTCCTACATTCCCGATTCCAAGCCTCGTACTCTTCTATTCCCGATTCTAACCTTCGGAACTTGGCCCGAACTCATCCATTTCCGTTTCCAAGCTTCGAACTTGGCTCGAACTCCTCCATTTCCCGATTCCAAGCCTCGTACTTGGGTAGAACTCTTCTATTCCCGAATCCAAGTTTTGTAACTTAGCTCTAACGTCTCTATTGCCGATTCCAAGCCTCGAACATTTCCTCGAACTCCTCCATTCCCGATTCCAAGAGTTATAATTTGAATTTAACTCCCCCATTTCCGATTCCAAGCTTCGAACATGGCTCGTACTCCTCCATTCCAGAATCCAAGCATCGAACTTGTCTCCAACTCTTTCTTTCCCGATTCCAAGCGTCGGAACTCTGCTCGAACTCCTCCATTTCCGATTCCAAGCTTCGAACTCTGCTCAAATTCCTCCTTTTCCGATTCCAAGTTTCGAACTCGGCTCGAACTCCTTCATCCCCGATTCAAATCCTCGAACTTGGCTAGAGCTCTTCCATTCCAGATTCCAAGCGTCGGAACTTTGTTCAAACTCCTCCATTCCCGATTCCAAGCTTCGAACCTGGCTCGAACTCTTCCATTCCCGATCCCAATTGTCGGAACTTGGCTCAAACTGCTTCATTTCCGATTCCAAGCGTCGAACTTATCTCGAACTCTTCCATTCCGATTCCAAGTTTCGAACTTGGCTCGAACTCCTTCATTTCCCCGATTCCAATCCTCGAACTTGGCTCGAACTCCTCCATTCCAGATTCCAAGCGTCGAACTTTGCTCGAACTCCTCCATTCCCGATTCCAAGCTTCGAACCTTTGCTCGAACTCTTCCATTCCCGATTCCAAGCATCGGAACTTGGCTCAAACTCCTCATTTCCCGATTCCAAGCGTCGAACTTTCTCGAACTCTTCCATTCCCGATTCCAAGCGTCGGAACTTGGCTCGAACTCCTCCATTTCCCGATTCCAAGCATCGAACTTTGCTCGAACTCCTCCATTTCCGATTCCAAGCGTCGAACTTGGCTCGAACTCCTCCATTCCCGATTCCAAGCTTCGAACTTGTCTCGAACTCTTCCATTCCCGATTCCAAGAGTCGGAACTTGGCTCAAACTCCTCCATTCCCGATTCCAAGCATCGAACTTTGCTCGAACTCTTCCATTTCCCGATTCCAATAGTCGAACTTGGCTCGAACTCCTCCATTCCCGATTCCAAGCTTCGAACTTGCTCGAACTCTTTCATTCCCGATTCCAAGAGTCGGAACTTGGCTCGAACTCCTCTCCATTCCCAATTCCAAGCATCGAACTTAGTTCGAACGTCTCTATTTACCGATTCCAAGCTTCGAACATTTGGCTCGAAACTCCTCCATTTCCGATTCCAAGGCTCGAACTTGGCTCGAACTCCTCCATTTTTCCCGATTCCAATCCTCAAACTTGGCTCGAACTCCTCCATTCCCGATTCCAAGATTCGGAACTTGTCTGGAACTCTTCCTTTTCCGATTCCAAGCGACGGAACTTGGCTCCGAAACTCCTCCATTTACGATTCCAAGCATAGAACTTTGCTCGAACTTGGAATCGGGAATGGAAGTGTTCGAGACAAGTTCGAGGCTTCGAAAAGGAAATGAAGGAGTTTGAGCTAAGTTCCGACGCTTGGGATCGGGAATGGAAGAGTTCGAGCAAAGTTCAAGGCTTGGAATCGGGAATGGAGGAGTTTGAACAAAGTTAGGACTCTTGGAATCGGGAATGGAAGAGTTCGAGCCAAGTTCGGGGCTTGGAATCGGGAATGAAGGAGTTCGAGGCAAGTTCGAAGCTTGGAATCGGAAAAGGAGGATTTTAAGCAAAGTTCCGACGCTTGGAATCGGGATTGGAAGAGTTCGAGCCAAGTTCGAAGCTTGGAATCGGGAATGGAGAAGTTTGAGCCAAGTTCGAGATTTGGAATCGAAAATGGAGTAGTTCGAGCAAAGTTACGAAGCTTGGAACCGGTAAAGGAAGTGTTTGAGACAAGTTCGAGGTTTGGAATCGGAAATGAAGGAGTTTGAGTCAAGTTCCGACGCTTGTGATCGGGAATGGAAGAGTTCTACACCAAGTTCGAGGCTTGGAATCGGGAATGGAGGAGTTCGAGCAAAGTTCCAAGCTTGGAATCGTAAAATGGAGGAGTTCGATCCAAGTTCCGAAGTTTGGAATCGGGAATAGAAGAGTTCTAGACAAGATCGAGTCTTGGAATCGGGAATGGAGTAGTTTTAGGAAAGTTCCGAGGCTTGGAATCGGGAATGGAAGATTTCGAGACAAGATCGAGTCTTGGAATCGGGAATGGAGAAGTTCGAGCCAAGTTCCGAGGCTTGGAATCGGAAATGGAGGAGTTCGAGACTAAGTTCCGACGCTTGGAATCGGGAAAGGAAGTGTTTGAGATAAGTTCGAGGCTTGGAATCGGGAATGGAGGAGTTCGATCCATGTTCGAGGCTTGGAATCGGGAAATGGATGAGTTTTAGCAAAGTTCCGACTCTTGGAATCGGGAATGGAAGAGTTCGAGCTAAGTTCTAGGCTTGGAATCAGGAATGGAGAAGTTAGAGCTAAGTTCCGAAACTTGGAATCAGGAATAGAAGAGTTCTATCCAAGTTCGAGTCTTGGAATCGGGAATGGAGGAGTTCGAGCCAAGTTCGAAGCTTGGAATCGGAAATGGAGGAGTTCGAGCCAAGTTCCGAATCTTGGAATCGGGAAATCGGGAATAGAAGCATAGTTAGAAGCTTGGAATCGTGAATGGAGGAGTTCGAGCCAAGTTCCGACGCTTGGAATCGGAAAATGAAGAGTTCGAGCCAAGTTCGACGCTTGGAATCAGGAATGGAACAGTTCGAGCAAAGTTCGAGGCTTGGAATCGGAAATGGAGATGTTCGAGCCAAGTTCCTATGCAGTATCGTAGCCCCACCCCTCAGACATAGCTGTGGATCCCAGACTGCCCCTCCTACTCATGGGAATGGGGCCTGCCCACTGCAGGCACCTGTATTAATACCCTATCCATACTGTCTAAGTTTCAACCTCATTAAATTAGCTCTAGTACAGGTAGGAACGCACCTTTTACAATTTAGTCTTTTGCTAAGCAGTTTCCTAACCTATTGGCTATTTTCTCGTCAATTTCTCTTAACTGGCGGTTAACCCTAAGATAGTTATTTCTGCTGTTCTAGTTAGATACCTGTAGTAGTTTACTATTACTGCTTGTATGCTCACACTTGATTAAAATAGCTCTAGAAACATATACTCTACTACTACCTGCCAATTCAAGAAAGGAATTCCGGGCCATTGTGAAGTGTCAGTATCATTGGACCCACCACAAAGACATAGCTCTGGGTCCCAGTTCGACCTCCGACCTATGGGAATGGGGCCTTCCCACAAGCGGCAACTGCATTAATACCCTATCTATACAGTCTAAGTTTTAACCCAATTAAATCAGCTATAGTACAAGCAGGAACGCAACTATTACAATTTAGTTTTATGCCAAGCCTTCCTCAACCTATTGGCTATACTCTCGTTAGTTTCACTTAATTGGCGGTTTACTCTAATATAGTTAATTCCGCTGTTCTAGTTAGATACCTGTAGTAGTATACTATCACTCTATGTAGGCTCATACTTGATTAAAATAGCTATATAAACAAATACTCTACATCCACCTACCAATTCTAGAAAGGAATTCCGGGACCCAAGGAAGTATCTGAATCATGGCCTCACCTCAAAGACATAGTTCTGCGTCCCAGTTCGACCCTCCGACCTATGGGAATGGGGCCTGCCCACTGCGGCACCTGCATTAAAACACTATCTGTACAGTCTAAGTTTTAACCCAATTAAATTAGCTCTAGTACAGGTAGGAATGCAGCTATTACAATTTAGTTTTTTACCAAGCGTTCCTCAACCTATTGGCTATACTCTCGTTAGTTTCACTTAATTGGCGGCTAACTCTAAGATAGTTATTTCCGCTGTTCTAGTTAGATACCTGTAGTAGTGTACTATTACTCTATGTAGTCTCAAACTTCATTACACATAGCTCTAGAAACATATACTCTACCATCCACCTGCCAATTCAAGAAAGGAATTCCGTGCCTAGGAAGTATCTGAATCATGGCCTCACCTCAAAGACATAGCTCTGGGTCCCAGATCGACTCTCCGACCTATGGGAATGCGGACAGCCCACTGCGGCACCTGCAGTAAAACTCTATCTATACAGTCTAAGTTTTAGCCTAATTAAATTAGCTCTAGTACAGGCAGGAACGCAGCTATTACAATTTAGTTTTCTACCAAGCGTTTCTCAACCTATTGGCTATACTCTCGTCAGTTTTACTTAATTGGCGGTTAACTTTAAGATAGTTATTTCTACTGTTCTAGTTAGATGCACGTAGTAGTGTACTGTTACTCTATGTAGGCTCACACTTGATTAAAATAGCTCTA